>MU183235.1:112343-218829 GCA_016904865.1 Pissodes strobi | reverse complement strand
AGCAGTTCCCAGTTCTGGGGTGATATTTCACCGGACGATGCGAGTAGGCGTATGCATCTACCACCTAAGGCCGCTTCCACTGAAAGCATCGGCCTCAGACTCATTACTTTGGTGGTCCCTAGTCTGACAGGGGTAAGAATGGGATTTGTTGGGTTACTCCCCAGTGATCAGCCCCAGACTTTGTACTTTGGTGTTCTCCTGCCTGGAGGAGGACGATGGGATTTGATGGGCCATATCCCGTGACAAACTCGGAATGGCGAGGGCGTCACTCCCCGTAATCAAACTGCTCTCATAATTTTGACGTTCCTGCCTGCCAATACAATGCAGCCCCTCTTGTCACAAAATGTCATTGCCAGACTTTGTACTTCGATGGTCTCTAGCTTGGGGGTTCCGACACAACTTCTGTCATCAAATTTTGAACCTCCCCATTGTCCGACTCTTCATCGCTTTCATAATCAACGTCGGCGTTCAAATCTATATTTTGTCCTAATGCTTCGTGTTCTTTTTGTATAAGTGGGCTGGTGTGTTTTTACTAACGCAATTTTTATATCGCCTAATGGCGAATCGGGCTTCTAGCGGGACCTCACTTACTTACATCGCCTGTTACTATAAACACTATCGCTGCAAGGGCCGCATCATACTGAGACCAGAGATAAAAGGAGAAACTGGACCCGTAAACACTGTGCCATAAATTTGTCCATTGATCTTTATCTCTTTTTTTTTTTCACCTATCTTCCTATACTTATTTCTTTGTCATTCACCACTTAGGTGGAGCAGTCATCGCTTTCCTCGTGGTTGCCAAGTTGCCTACAGTTTGTGTATATAAATTTTGATGTTCTTTTTTTGCTCACGCTTGATTAAGGAATAAAAGGTATACCATGAATCAAGAATTTTGAATTTGACAACCATGCACTAGAACTTTGTCGCGCGCCGATGACGGGGCAGGTTTGGCATTTTCATTTTTGTAATGGCCGCTTTGTTTGACTGTGCTGTTTTACGTTTTTTTGTGATTTATTGTGCGATTCTCATAGTTTCCCACCTTGAATTACTTACTTTTATTCGCGATTACAGTCTATAATATTTAATTTGTGTTTTTTAACAGATAATTTTAGGTAATAGTGAAAATAAGGCGGTACACAGATGATCATCCAGTTAGCCTGTACCGTTAACCTGTACCTGTACCGCTAGCCATCAGCCTGTGCCCGCACAGAGCCAATCAGAATCGCTGAAGGCGTAGCCAAATTTGAAATGCTAGTTTACCGATGTCTTTACGGTGCAATGGACGGCTTTCAACTGTTCTGGTGGTCGAGTAGATGGAAGATGTGTATGTGATACGGCAGCCTGGGTTCGATTCCCCTCGGCTGTTTTATATTTCCTTAATGTTATGTTTGTAAAAAGTTTTTTTCATTATTTTCGGCATGCCTTGGGTTAGTTTTGGTTAGTTTTTGTTGGTTGCACCCCCGAAGCGAGCGAAGTGGGCAGAGGGTTATGCGTAATCGGTGACATATAATATATCGGCACAGGCTGGCAGGTGGGTCCTCTATGTATCGTCTTGTATAGTGAAGAATATAAAAATTTTCGATAATATAGCATATTTTTAATAATTGGAGAACTTTTCTTAATAAATAAAAATTATTTACAATATCAACATAATATACAGACAATACCACCAAACTAACCTACAATAATTCACATTATAGATAAACATATTTTTTGGGGCTTGTATGTGTATTTATAAACTAAACAAAACAAATTAGATTAGAATTTTATACATCTCATTATGTGTTAAAATAAAAATATTTCATTTGATGCAGTAAATAGTATATTATTTTATATGGAGGAAAAGTGATACTTTTCATGGCGCGCTCGTGTTTAACAGCCGAACGGAGTGAGGCTGGTAATAGAGAGCAAGCCATGAAAAGTAACTTTTCCTCCAAATAAAATATGCTGTTTTTTCTTCAAATGTCGACAAATTAATGCAAAAACATCTCTTTTTAATACTAATAATATCTAATTATTATTAAAGATAAATGGGTTCGCAAGGCGGCTTAGACCACGGTCGTAGGTGGCCTTGCTTAGACCGGTGTCGGTGAATTTGTAACATGAAGCTGTCAGTGGACACTGTCAACAATAATTATTTTTTAAAGATTGCGTCTCCGATTGCGTTTTAATTCCGTATTGATAAGCAGTTATTGAGTAAGTTCGATTAAATAATAACCAATTTGTTCCTAAATTAGTGATTTTTAGAAATGCAGTCACAAATTGAGTGATAAATACAAATTGTAGTTTAATAAATCTTGAGTTGTTGACGCTTATTTTGTTGTCTGTTTGTATTGTATCTATGTTGCTATGACAACACTTTTACCTCCGCCGGCGGAAAAGTGAAAAGTAAAGCTCCGGCGGAGGAAAAACGAAACTTCACGGCCGCCTACACAGTCGAGTAATGACGGATTTACTGACGTTTGAAGAAAAAATAATTTTCTGTATCAATGTATGCATTTTAAGAAGCAAAATTGTCCTAAAGATATGCTGCTATAAATAACCTCGTATACTTTAAATTTTACCTTATTCGCCAAGATAGGAACACGTTGCGTTGTTTCAGTTATGCAAAAAAACGCATTCAATTATAACACTTTTCCTTATATAAATGCGATTGTACAGTTCTTCCTCTCTATTATTTGTTTGCCTCAATGGAGTTAATAACCAAAATGAATAACCAAGAAAAGACGCACTCCCTCCCCCTCAACTGACGTAAGATATTTTGCACTGAACTTTGTCGCCATATTCGGCTGTCATGAACGCTTCCTGGCCATATGATACTATCCGATACAACCCTCTGTCCGATACAACCTGACTTTCCACTACATTTTCTTAAATATTCAGAAGTAAGGTATTATTTTGTCAAACGAATGATTAATTGTTTTCAGTAACGATGTATGTAATTAGACTACATAAACCGCACACATTAATACAAATTAAGTTAGTATAACATTAACATAATACTGAGCAATTTCTCTATGTAAACTAAACGCCCAGGCGACTAAGCCCATTTGAAAATATTATTTAACCGTCAGAAACGTTACTTTCCAACAACTAGGAATGAATATTTAAAGCAAGAGTACTACTTTCGTATGAGGGTGCCTTCGGGAGAGACTGACACTTGTAAAATATTCATATGGCGCTAAGAAGACAAGCATCCCATGTTATGGTAAACGTTTTTAATTATTTAAATCGCAGCTGTTAATATTAAAACAACAAAAAAAACACGCAAGTATGTGTATGATTATCTGATCTGAAAGGTAGAAATCAAGGTCAAATTGCTAAGAAGGTTACCGGAAGATCAATAAAAAAACATGAGTCACTCCGAATATGACCGTTTAAATTTGGTCCATGGCGATCGTAAAA
This sequence comes from Pissodes strobi, assembly GCA_016904865.1. Taxonomy (NCBI): domain Eukaryota; kingdom Metazoa; phylum Arthropoda; class Insecta; order Coleoptera; family Curculionidae; genus Pissodes; species Pissodes strobi. The sequence goes on along the minus strand of MU183235.1, from coordinate 215,424 downwards.
AAATTTTCTCTTATTATACAGATTGGATAACTTTAATATATAACAATACCATGTTTCTTAAAGAATCCTGACCTGATGCGGTCGGCTATTCATGATTTTATGGACTAATAAATATTAAAACAGAAATGCACGCGGAGAGTACAGTTAAAAAAATTGCTCATCTTCAATACTGAAGAGTATAATCGAGGAGAAATTAATGTATTAAACATGCCCGAAGATGAATGATTTTCATGCATTGCGGTTTTGGTATGCATTTTTATTTAAATAAATTAGTCTTTAAAATCAGATGCACACAATTTGTTGTGGACCTTGAGAATATGATACTGTCCGATATAACCCTCTATAGGAGGATCCTTAAAATCGGGACCGGCCAACCGTACCTGATCAATTAATTCATTCTTTGATCTTACACATACCTATAAAAATATATTATTAAGTATCTCGACCTAAAAGAGGAACCTGATATAGCATCATTTATATGCTAAAGCACATGGTTTCTTATTGTCTTTTTTCAAGATTAATATTTAATTGGTCGTTATCCGTCAACATAAAAAATTATCTGTTAGTATTTATTGTTAGAACGCGAGATCGCAGCTTCTGCCACAATTTTAAAAGGGTGTGAAAGAAATGCCTTTAATATAAATTTGGTAGAAGAATAAAATTTTAGGTCTATTAGCCAAAATGGACTGCGTCAATAATGATTAATCACAAAAGCCCTTTTTCAGTGGCACTATCGGTCTGAATCACGGTATTTAATTATTGCTATTTTTTTTCAACTTTGACACCCTGCATCTTACACAGAAAATAACCTTATTGTTTCAACTATTAGCCTCTGATTGAGTTAGGATAAAGTAGGGCAATGCCGGCCCTGGGGGATAATGCTGATCATTGATCATTGAGTGCTCGTATTCTTATAAGGAACTTCCAACTCTTAAAGTGGATATCTAAGATATATAGCAAGACCAAAATCATTGCAAATATGTTTTTCAACTCAGTACATCACGCGGCTTACCACAACCCTAAACGACAAGTAACAGCGAAAGCAGGTCCATATGGAGTAATACCGTACATGCCGCAGAAGGAAATAGCGTGTGGTGGCCATATTACCCCATTATCTCCACTACAGGATTGAGTATGAAATGTCAGTTTTTTTTTCAGGTACCGCGTACCGCCTACGAACAACTCAGAAGGCTTTGTGGATTGCTGAAGATTTACAAGCAGACATTAATAATATAGAGGCTGGTCATGCTTTAAGGATGGTGCCAAAAAGGTTTAATATTCCTAGGGCAACTTTGCAAGATCGCTGCAAAACTGGCAACTTATCGAGTCCCCACTTGGGTCGACGACCCGTTTTTTCTCTAGTTCAGGAAAATGTGTTGGTCAAACAGATTATCAATCTCTTTAAAACTTTTTTTGGGATAACACAGGCAAAGTTAAAGCAGAATGCTTGAACTTTTGCCAAAACTAATAGCCTGAAAAACTTTTTTACGCAAATTAACGAATCGACTCGTTGAGATTGGCTAGAAGGCTTTTTAAGATGCAATCAACTAGCGTAAGTCAAGTAGCAGTATTGAACAGATTGAATATTGCCACATTTTTTTAAAATTTAAATAATTTATTGGGAACAGACAAGTTCACAACAGCGAGAATATTTAACGCTGGTGAAATAGGGATAACCACGGTCTAGTTTCCCCAAAAGGGGCAAAAAAGGGTAGGCTATTTAACCAGTAGGAAGAAAGGAAGAACCACGACCATTATGTGTGCTTTTGGTACAACGGGGATTTACCTACCGCCACTGTTTATTTATGCACGTAAGCTGATGGCCGCACATTTAATGAAAAATAGTCCACCAGAAGCAATATATATTTGCTTTGATAACGGGTGGATCACCGAAGAGCACTTTGAGCGCTTCACTAAACCGTCAAAGGAGAATTCTGTGTTGCTGGTAATAGATAATCATTTCAGCCACTGCTCATTGATGGCTTATAATTTTTGTAAATAAAAAGAGATAGTTATGCTTATTATGCCACCGCACACCTCCCACAGAATTCTGGCTCTTGATGTGACGTTTTATAGCCCACTAAAGGCAACCTATAACTCCGAATGTGACAAGTTTATGCTAACTCATCCAGGAAGCAAAATCATGCATTGCTTCAACAAAATTTTTGGATGTGTAGCAACGCCTGAAATGGCTACAAAGGCTTTTGAGGTGGTGACAAGCATTTATCCTGTCAACCCAGATATTTTTTTAGAGTATTTTGCTCCCTCTGAAAATTTAAAGCCTTCAACAATTTCAACCTCTAAGGACAATTTGAACCAAACTCCTGCGATTGATTTTGACACATTTTGAATCTTAAAAGCACCGAAAATGAAAATGAAAAAACTGCACGGATTCAAGAACAGCTAAATGTGTCATTTACCGAGATAGTTCCTGTTCCTAGTTCTGTTGTTCTGCTACAAGTCAAATTAAGCAAAAGATGTCGTCTAAAAAGCAACATTCAGTGGTATTCACATGTACGCCAATGAAAGACATTTTGGAGAAAAAGAAAACGAAAAGCAGAAGAAGAGTCAGAGAAATTCTGAAAAAGAACCGAAAATCAGAAGAGTTAAGAGACAAGTGTTTACGTCAATTGGTGGAATATTTAGCAACGTGTCAATTCTGAAGATGTATGCATAATCTGTGGAGAATTTGGAAGAAATTTGATATTATGGTTAAGATGCGTGATTTGCTCGAGATGGACTCATCAAGCAGCAACGGAGAAAGAAATAGATCATTTATTTACGATTTTCATCAGTAGAATGTATTTTTATTTGGGTAAGAGCAGCCCCTGGCCACGATTACCCCATCAAGTACGGGTAGTACCGGCCAATATTGGTTGTTTTAATAATTTCGTATTTTTCTTTTATGTTGATATTGGTTTTTGGTAATAAACTAGTTTGATTGTCGCTGTTCCAGTAAAACAAGGACGTAACTGCAACTTTTTCAGAAAATGAGTTATTGCCGTAAACCAATGTAGAATATTGCTCTTTATCTGCTAAATCAACGCCGTAATTGTAGTTGCAATATTGGCCGCTAGATGGCAATTACGTCCTTGTTACATTGGGGGGGTTCGATAGTATCACTAGTCCCTAGATCGCGCCGGTCTAGAATCGTTCCCGACACGATTGTGTTATGCATTCGAGAAAACACATGCAAGCTGCTGTATATTTCGTAATAAGTGCATACAAAGTACGGGCACGTGTTACAATAAGTAATATTTCACTTTTCGTACGGCCCTCCGCTCGCTACCGCTCGCTACGGGGGCTCAAGAAAAGGAAACTAACCAGGGGCTAACCCAAACGTAACCCAAGACATACCCCAAATCGAGGAAAAACTGTTTGCTAGCCAAAACTAACCCAAGACATACCCAAAATCAGGAAAAAAACTGTTTAGAAACTTAACCGTAAAAAAAAATAAAAAAAGCAACGGGGTTCGAACCCGAGCCGACGGCCGCCGCCGATAGACACAGTATCGACACCCAACGATCTAAACCTCTAGATCACTAAGGCTTATACTGCAAATTGATTGCATCACGAAGACATAGCGCGAATATAATCGCTCGAGTCATCGCCACATACACTAGATGGCGTTGGAGTCGTAAGAGAGAGAGGGAGGTGTCGCACGCAGTATTTCGTCATCGGGAACGATTCTTGACCGGCGCGACCTAGCCGCTAATGATAGTATCACAGCATATATATGCTGTGATAGTATCGAGTCGTGAGAACACCGACGACGCATTGGTCAGTTGCCTCTTTGCGGTAAAGGGAAGAGCACGATATTTGAGTGAAACAATGCCGTAAGTGCTAATTTGGACTATTGTGTTAAATATTTCTTGTCTATTTCCGGAAGAACAAAGACGTAAGTATACTTTATGTCTATATTTTATTAAAAATAGGTTCTATGGAAAGTCGTAACTGTATTAATTAATGTGTGATTCGGCAGAACATGGACGTAATGGTACTTTACGTCTATATTATTCTGAAGATTATCATGAACTATGGACTTAAATGTACTTTACGTCTATATTATTCTAAACACGTTTATGAAATCTGGAGTCAACTGTACTTTAAGTCTATATTGTTCTAAAAATTTATCAATTTACCAGGTAGCGCATTTGTATTAGGATCCATTAAAAAAAAATAATTAATTAATTATAGCTTAGTTGGAAAATTAAATATTAAAAACCATTTTTCTGGTTAATTTCTACACTTCATTAAGTTTTTCTATTAAATACTCACGTTTCGGTTTTGTTGCAGAAAATGAATTCCCGAACTTGTAAAATATTGAGTCTATTGAAAACTCAAGCAGTAGGTAGCATCGAGGTTCCTGCAGTTCCTAGTTCTCTTTCAAAACAAAATTTACACCCTAGCAAGTACCCTAAAACTTCTGTAGAGAGCCATAATGAAGAGCTAGCTGAAAATATTTTGAAAAATGAATTTATACCTCTTCAAACGAACGATTCGGTCGCAGCAAACAATCCATGTTCAACAGAAACCACTACTGACGAGTCATGTAGTAAGGGGCGTTCTTCAGATCTATCATGTGTACGTAGAATTATATTCGAGAAAGATCCTATTAATGAAAATGAATTCTTTAACGCTGAAGCCCAAACTCAGAGCTCTCCTGTTGTTGGAACTTCAGATTCTTCTTCTACAAGTCAGGCTTTAAGCGAACATTATGTGGCCGAAAGGGAAAGTAGCATAAAATTTAAGGAAAGTAAAGCAGAGTTACAAGGAATTCTGCGATTCTGAACAGGAACCTTTTTCTTCAGGATCAAGTGATGAGTACAACCCTGATGATGATAATAATATTAGTAATGACTCATTTTCTTCAAATGAAATATCAGAAAACATCGAAAATGTTGATATTATAAACAATGCTGATAATAATAAAGAAGAATCTACGAACTCCCCAGTCAAAAAAGGAAAGAAAAGGGTTCGAAATCCGAACAATTGGAAAGTAGTGAAAGCCTAAAAATTCAGAAACTCAGGCCAACAATACACTTCAAGAACTGGGAAAATTGTCAAAGCCAGGAACTTGAAACCTGTTTGCTCCAATAAATGTATTCTTTCTTGCTCTAAAAAGATTTCTGAGGAGTTTAGAAGCCAACTGTTTAAAGAATTTTGGGACTTAGGAAACTTGCAACGCCAGCGAAATTTTCTGGGCTCATGCATCGAGCAACTGGTTCTTAAATATAGGCGAGTTTCATCTGCACAGCCGAGAAATCCAAACTGTGCATTTTACGTACACGAAAATGGAAAAAAAATCAGAGTATGTAAGACGTTTTTGATCAACACGAATCTCGGAAAAAATGATCAGAACCGTGATTAAATCAAAAGTTTCTGAACAGGGAATTATAAAAGAAGATCACAGAGGAAAGCACGGGAACCACAAGAGTATTGACGTAGATGTATCAAAATCTGTATTCGATCACATCAATTCCATACCACGTATTGAGAGCCACTACGACCGTAAGGATACAAATAGAGAGTTCATAGACGGTGCGCTCACGATTGCAGAACTGCACAGGAATTATTGTGAGAAAAGGTCTGCTTCAAATCAACCATCAGTGACATACGATTTTTACGCAACTATATTCAACACAAAATTCAATATCGGATTCTTCGTGCCGAAAAAAGATCAATGCGATCTTTGCGAAGCTTATAAAAATACACCAGACAATGAGAAAAAAGAGCAGGAGAAACAAAAGTATGAAAAACACTTAGAAGAAAAAGACCTTAGTCGAAAGGAGAAAGAAAGTGACAAGAAAAGAGCAGAAGATGGAGAAATTGCTTTGGCTGTCTATGATTTACAGGCAGTGTTGCCCGTACCTGTGGGCCAATCATCGGCGTTCTTCTATAAATCTAGGTTAAATTGCTATAATTTCACGGTAAGCTATAATTTTTCAAATGGGATTCTGAATTATTTGTACATGTTTGTATTGTTTTTTTTAGATAACAGAATTAGGTAAGGATACCACAAAAGCATTCTTTTGGCATGAAGTTTATGGAAACAGAGGAGCAATTGAAATAGGAACGTGCGTTTTAATGTATTTGGAAGAATTATCGAAAAAACAGCCAGGATCGGATATAGTTTTTTTCTCAGATAACTGCATGGGTCAACAAAAAAATAGGCATGTTAAGACATAATTAAGAAATAACCAAATCTGTTTATTTTCACTATTTTTTTTAGGTTTCTCATTGCAGTGTATATCTACGCAGTAGAGCACTTTCAAATTTGTTCAATAACACACAAGTTTTTGATACGTGGACACACTCAGAATGAAGCTGATTCAACCACAGCATTATCGAGAAAAAAGTTTCGCTGGCTAAGAAATCTGGACCCATTTATATCCCCGAACAGTATATTTCTATAATTCGTGAGGCCAAGAAAAAAGGAAACAGAATAGAAGTGAAAGAAATGAGTTTTGAAAGTTTTCTTGACGTCAAGATATTATCAGATGACCGACGGAGAAGAATTTAAAATTAATGTGGTTAAAATTCTACAATTTAGAAAAGGAGTAGAAGAATTTTGTTACAAAACGAGCTACAAACAAAAAGAATGGCATCGAGTAAATTTTACACAAAGAAAAAGATCCAAAAAAGACCTGAGAGATGTTACTATCAAAAAAGCCTACAGCAAGCCACTTCAGTTATCTGAAAATAAGAAAAAAGATTTAAGGAGTTTACTGGATGCTAGCCTTATTCCAGCATCCTACAAACCCTATTTCGAGAGTATTTTACAATAATTATTGAGAGCAACCAATTATTTTGGTTGCGTTAGTATTTAGTTTTAGATGCTTAGAATTTCTTAGTGGTGTAGTAATAGGTATCCTTTCGTGCCATCTAATTAGATTTTAAGAATTACTAGGTTTTAGTTGTTGACCTTAGCGTTTTGTCTTAATTTAGATCACCTCATTCATTTTGTTTTTACCAAAGTTAAATAAAAAAAGGCTGAAATGTACCTGATTTAAACTATTTTTTCCGATAAAACAAAGGCGTAACTTCAAATTTCACTTTTAATTTTATTCGGAGAAAAACTATGATTGCGTCATACTAAACTATGCATTTTATATAGTATTATACCATACATTGATGATAATTGGTAAATTACACTCTTAGCAACACACAAATTAAACAAAACTGTTCGTTATTTGCCTTTCCTGTAAAATTTACTGATTTACAGTTACGCCGATATTCTACTGGGGCAGCGTCGTATATTTTCTTAGATTTACATTGGTTTATAAATCATTTCTCTATTTTCAAAAATGTTGACACAATTACAAAAACTGCTGAGGGGGCCGCCATTTCCCCACTTTACCCTAAATATAATCCATAATGATTCAGATTAATCTATGTCTTGCCATCCAGTCAACTCTTCAGCTAATATTGAATTAATAATAAACAAGTTATTGAATTTTAAATGAATTTCAGCTTCAACTTAACAGAAATCATGTAATGCTAAAATTGCTATTTCAAGTAATTAAAAACCTGCAGTCACTTCTAATAAATCGTATGTCTTATTTAAGCATACGCATGATTCATTGAAAAATTAAATCGTTCCAAACAACAGTAGATAATTAGGATTCCAATATTATTAGTGGCAAATATAATTTACATTGAATCCAATACTTCTTATTGTTGATGCAAGCGTATTACCATTTAACTGCAATTAAGAGCGTGTCACCGGCAACGTACCGGCCGCCATTGCAATTGAGAAAGTAATCACATCAACAGTATTATTATGATCACGGTGCTTTATCAGCGGCAAATATACTAATATATTAAATGTTGAAGAAGAATTGTTAAAAATTGGGGGTTTGAAAGAGGAAGACTTAAAATACTCGCATTCAATGCGTCTATTTTATATGTATTAAAAACATTGGATCTTATTCTGGCGCAAATTGATTATGTTAACAAAAATAGCAAAACTTCTGATATCTGTTATCTGGAAATGGTGAGAGGGTGGCCTTGAAAGGCCACAGCACTTAGGCCTCTTGGACCCCTGTGCATCCTCCGTAGGCCAACCAATCCATCTAGGCCATTGCCCAGCATAGTGTTGTAAAGAAGGCGGCGATGTTGACCGAGGGGCTGTTCTGAGAAAGGCCATGGTTGGTCATAGTTCTCCCAAAATGGATTCCCTTGGTTCCGAAACAGTGTCGCAATCGCAGAGCAGATGCTCTACTGTTTCGCCCTCATGTTCACAGCCTCTGCATAGAGGTGTATCGCATAATCTCATTATGTAGAGATGCATTCTCAGCTGGCAGTGTGCAGTCAGAATCCCCGCCATGAGTCGTAGGTTCTTCCTTGCCATACCCAGGTATGCATTTGCTGCAGACTCATTTAGGTAGATTAGCAGCTCCCTGGCAAGTCGACATTTAGTTGTTTCGTCCCATCTTACCCCAAAGTCTTTATGGGTGATATTTTTTTATCATATGTATCAACATCGCGATAGGTAGGTTTGAAGGGCCAGCTCCGATAATGTTTGGCCCGGCTGCCTTCCTAGCTAATTTATCCGCTAATTTGTTGCCTTCGCACTGTGCATGTGCTTTAACCTAACGCACAGAAATTCTGTTTTTACGGGCGGCAACCTCCAGTGAATTGTGGCATTCTAGTACTGATCTGGCTGTACGTTTATAACTTTCCAGAACAAGTAGTGCTTGTCTACTGTCCGTGTAGATTTTAATAGTATTGTCCTCAGTATTCCTGCAAACAATCTCTTTTGCGGCTTTGGATATAGCAGCAAGTTCAGACTGAGTTATGCTTGCGTGTACCTCCTTAGACCATTTGAGTTCAATTCGCAGGCTACGGGAGTAAATTCCACAGCCTGCTCCTTCCTTGGTTTTTGAGCCATCCACGAAAATCTTAACCGCACCTTCGGTTATAGGCTCAGTTGGTTTTATCTAAATATCGTAAAGTTTGTCGAAGACAAACTTGGCAGGTGTGCTGTCTGCTCTGGCCTGCAGTAGGGCAGTCTTCCTACTGCCCGGGCCTCTTTCCACAAAGGCAACCGGGGAGAGGATCTCCACAAGGACCGAGCCTGGGGCCGACCCTGTGGCTGCTATGCCACAGGGTCGGGGGGTGGCTGAAAAGGATGTCTGACCTAGAGAGAGAGGAGGGAGTGAAAGGACAGGCCTTCGCGGATGACCAAATAATTGTGATTCCGGGGAGGTCAGTGCGTGAAATAGAGAGAAAATGGGAGAGAACATGGAGTGGAAGAGAGAAAATTTTGCTGAGTATAATGAGGGAAAGACTGAGGTTATGTTTGTTGAAAGAGGAGGGAAAATCAGGGAACCGGTTGTCAAAATGGATGAGAAAAGGATTGAGTGTCAAGAATATGTGGATTTCCTGGGCTTGAGGAAGCTAAATTTTATTGAGCATGCGAAGATGGTGGGGATGAAAGCGGGTGAATTGGCGATGAAAATGTGCGCGTTAGCGAGGAATAAACATGGAATGAACAAGGATAAAGGAGGATGATTTATGGTACGGTGGTAAGCACAGCGATTTTGTATGGGAGTAAGGTGTGGCGCCTAAGAGCGAATGATACAAGGGTGAAAAAGCAGCTGGATGCAGTGCAACGTATGTTTGGACTGATTGTGGCTAGAGAGTATCGAACAGTGGCGAGTGAGCGACTTTAGATTATGAAGGGGATGACGCCTCTTGATATAGAGGCGAGGGTCAGGTATGAGTTTAGGAAGCGGATGAGAAACGAGAGGGAGGAAAATGAAGTGAGAGAAAGGGAAAGTGAATATCCACCGGAAAGACTGAGCAGGGAGAGCTCCCTCACTCTGGTGCCAAAGAGGTGAAAGTGTATGTGGATATGAGTAAGAAAGAGGGGGTAACAGGTATACGATGGTTGTGGGTTAGGGTTAATGAAGAGACAAGGACAGGAATGGGAGGTTTAGAAATGGTGCTGAGGAGTGGAGGGAGAGCTTTTGGGCGTTGAATATATATGTTCGACGTGATAGAAAGGGAAAAGGAGTTAGGTAACTATAGGATTTTTACGGATTCAGAGATGGTGAGGATGCTCTATAAGACTCGGCACAAGTGGGTAAGAGGAGTGCAATGTAGAATGAGAGAATTGGGGATGAATGGGTTCAGAGTGAATGTGGAATCGATGAGTAGAACGCAAGGAGGTATAAAAGTAGCGGATAGGGAGGCTGGTAAAGGCAGGATACAGGGAAGGGAACTTGGGGATGTCGAAGGGAAGAATTTATTAGGGCTAAAGAACATTAAGAGAGCAAGGAAAGTGGTAGCAATGAGGAGATGGCAAGAAAGGTGGGATGTGAGTGTGAAAGGGAGAGGGCTGTATGAGGTGTTCAAGGAAGTTGGATGTTGTCATAGGCTAGATGTGACATTTAATGCAAGCCAGCTGGTGACTGGCCATGGCAACATGGCAGAGTACCTCTGGCGCTTTAAATTAAGAGACACGGATGGGATGTGTGAATGTGGTATATAGAGAGAGGATAGGGTGCATGTGAGAGAGAGGTGTATGTTCAGAGAAAGGGTGGATAGAAGAAATGGACTAAATGGAGAAGGGAAAGTAAGGGATAATATCAGTTTAAGGATGGAGGGGGAAATTTCAAGGGAAGATGTTGAAGTTGTTAATAAATGGGGTTGCGCACTAATAAAAGACACGGAGATGTGACCAGTGCACTCACGAAATGTTCATATTAGTTATTAGGCAAAAATGTAAGTCGATTGTGGGGTTGTGAGGTGGTGGGTAGAATTAAGTTAGGTTAAGGATTATATGTAATGGTAGAGGCTTGTGGTGGTGGGTAGATTATAGGTTAGGATAAGAAGATATGTATTAGAGGTAAGGTTTATTGGGAATAAAAGAGGGTGAAGAAAAGACAGTCTTCTTTCCCGCTATCGGCGTCCGTACCTGCCTTGTGGTCTTCGGATCGCAGGAGAGGTGCGGGCCCTGGGTGAAGCGGAGTTGGTTAGGGCGTTTCCTTGAGAGTGGTTTCTTTGGGAAGTGCGTGGAAAAATTGCTAATTTTTTTTCATGCCCCTTCCCATAGGCGGCGTCTAGTCTCTTCACATTCTACGCTGGGTTGCACAGCAACGGCTCTGAGCCTTAGCAATGCAGTCAGAGCCACCTCTTTTAGATAAATATCTGGAGACGGCAAGCACAACATTTCTTCCATGGCTCTGGTTCCCATAGCTCCCGTTATGCTTAAGCAGAGGTTCTCTCTAGCTGGCTGAGCTTAAGCATTGCCGTTTTTTGCTGACTTTTGGGCCACCAAAATACGGCTCCATAGGCAATAATGAGTCTTATCATAATAGTATAGATCCACATTACGACCGCGGGTTTCATACCCCAGGTCTTTCCCACGGTCTTGCGGCACTGTTCATAAGAAATGTATGTGGTCTTTAGACTTCGTTATAAATGAAGATTCCAGGTTAATTTAGCATCGAAGATGACTCCAAAGTATTTAACCTTAGACGCAAAATTTAGGTGTGTGTTAAAGAGAGTCGGTGGCCGCAGTCGCCCCGTCCTCCCTATTCTGGTGAAGAGCATCATCTCCGTCTTTCTGAGGTTTACAGGCAGGGAGTGCTCCCTACACCTCTCTTCGACTAAGCGAAGGGCACTCTGCATTCGAATGCACAGGACTCCTTCGAACTTCCCATTGCGCAGTATCGTAAGATCGTCTGCATATGCATTGGTGTAGAATCCGTTTGAGTTGAGGCGATTCAAAAGGCTTCCTTGGTTATTGACAATTTAAATTCAACATGATGCAAAACTTATTCTTCCTTGATTATAGGCAGATTTAAAATGTGTCTGTGGATCATTTTAAATTGCTAATAGCCAAGGGCATAGCTATTGAAATGGAGTATTTTTGTCTGTTGACATATTAGTTTAATGGACGATATTTAGTACGCAACCAATTTGCAGAAGAATAAAACCCAGTGTCTTCAATAAATTTAGAGAATATGCTTGTCTTACTTACTGTTAGTCGCCCCTTTCAAAGCTTACAGCTTTTTACTAACTAATAAAATAATAACAATTATTTTATGGAGAATTGCACAAGGTATTAAAACAATGACATTAAATAGAGATCAATTAAGAGAAATTAGTATTGCAATATTAGCCATATATATTTCAATAATCTAGAATATTGTATAAAAAGCATTAAACTTCGATCAAAAAGACTTATTGTTCAATTGTAGAGTAAATGTTGTGCCTAATGATGCATGGATATTTGAAGCAATACTAGAGCAATACCACATCCAAGCATAAGCTTTCATTAATATCAGTTATATTTGAGGAATACTGAATAAAATATGTCATTGAATTAGTTGGCATGGTATGTTTATGAAAAAACGATAATCTGTGTACAGGCGAAATCATTACGAACATTATGTTTAAACGACCTTTCTGTTTAAAATAACTCAACAATTATTTCCTCGAATTACAAAATACCCTGTATATTCCCTCTATAAGTGCTATAATATAAAACTATAACCATGCGAAGATGCATATCCGTAGAGAATTAAATTCTGTAAGTTGTAAAATAATTAATTCGACTTGACTCTATTTTCTATTTAAATTAATACGGCTGATTTAATCTCGCGAACCTACATTTATTAAATTTTTAGAATAATTAACGCTATTCACATGGAAAGAGTAAGTGCGAAAGTGTACACCACAATTTTTTCAAACTTCTTAAAATTCCTTCGTAGAAATGAATTAATTGAAGAAAGTGAAATGGCACTATAATTACACGGATTTGACACAGTTACTTGAAGCGTTGAACTTGAGGTTCAAATGTTTGCTAGCTAAAAATAACGTATCAAATTGAAGGTATTTAACTTCTCAGATATCTGCTTGCATTTCATGTGAATGGTGAACTTTCTCATAAAAGTTATACCGATTATCATTATAAACAAAATAGTGATATCGAAAAAAAGGAGAATAATGTAGCTCTACTTTTACTCACCGATACGATCATGTGAGTTATTTACAGGCATTAAAGGCATATGTTGTTAGTTTAACATTCAAATATATTTCTAATTGAATGTCAGATGACCATTAACTAAAGACGAGAAATTAATGCTTTCTTTATTTTCCATCAATAATATCCAAAAGCACTATCATAATATAGAATAAACCAACTAATATTTACTATATTTTAATAAAATTTTAATGTATTGAATTTTACTATTATGGGTTAAGATTGCACGTTCAAACTTTTAATTAAATAAATAATAAATAAATTATTAAAAAAGCCTTTGCATTATGAAAAATATAAATCAATTGTTCGGAATGAGTTGCGTTATTCAGCCACTCGGAAGAGGTATAGTTGCAAAAATTAATTAACAATAAAAAAAAGATTAAATCAACATTTCATTAATACGATATGTAGTAAATTAAAAACAAAATGAAGTTTTAATAGGCGAGTAAATTATTCGAGGAAGGAAGCTCGGGAATGAGTTAAAAAGGCTGCATTGTATGCATAAGCGTTGAAAGAAGGCATTCCGATTCCTAGGGATAAAATCACATGCTTGTAACGGGTCAGGCGGGTATGGTTATCTGCCCCCGTGATCAGTCTGTTTAATTACTATATTCTGAGTTTGGATCACTTTATAGATCGATAACCATTAGTTGTGTTTTAATTTCATTTAATGACCATGCTCTTTTGAGACCATTGACACCATCTGAAGGTCCATATTAATACCTTCTATTGCATTATCAATTTGATCTGAATTAAGAGAAGAAAAGAGCTGGGTGTCACTAGCACACTAATGCACTACAATGGTTCACAGGCTGAGACAAATTCGTATAAATAGAGAAAATTAGCCTATAGCCTGGGCAAAATCCTTATTAACTGAAAGATAATTAGAACAAATTCTATCAAATGTTTTTTGTTGACAACTTTAAAAAAAAAATCCAAAAGTAGACGCCATCTCCTAGCCCAAAGTACTTCAATTTGGTCTTCAATATGGCGTGATCCAAAGTATCGAATGTCTTGTTGTAGTCGAAAAGAATCAAGGTGGAGCTGTTGCTGTCGTCATAAGCTCTGTAAAGGTCATCAATAACGAAAAGCAGAGTCGTTGTTGTACTGTGATCTACGAAAACCACACTCACAGTCACAGGTAGGATATTATTAATTAGATAGTATGCATTTAATTGAGCAGCAATTATTTTTTCTAAAAATTTTGACATATTTGGGAGGACACTTATGTGCCTAAAGTAAAAAATATTTACAAAGTTAGACATTTTATGAATTGGTAAACTATTGGCTGCTTTTCAGGCCTGTGGATAGTGATGTGATATTATATCAATCAATCAATCAAATATGATTTATTGTTTAAACATTACATATGTCATTAACAAAGCGGTCCTGAGTCTAATCTTTTAACATAGTTATAGAGAGAAAAAAAAAAACACTTAATGGAAATATAAAACTTACATATAATATAAGACATAAATAAACACAAAATCAAACTTACACATATTATATAAAGAAAAAAGAATAAAAAGATCTGAAAGTCAGCATAAGTTAAATTTGATAAACATACAAAGATACAAGTAAGATAAAAAAAATATTTACAATACAAAATGTTCCTACTGTGTGCCCATGCCACCTAGAGAGTCTCTGCAAAGTACTTATTTAGTGGGTAGTATGCCTTTTCAATGAAAACCTTCTTTATCCTTCTCTTAAATTCTGAAAGGCATGTAGACCCCCTTGCGCTTTGAGGAAGGTGATTAAATATATGAATACCCTCATAAAATATTGACTTCCTTGTCAAGCTGTAAGATGGTTTGGGAAGTCTAAGTATATTTTGATTCCTGCTTGGGTACATACGATTATTCACCAAAAATCTATCTCGACTTTTAAAAGGCAAGCAGTCTCATGAATATATGTATAAGCAAGGAAGAGTCATTATGTTCTCACGAAGAAATAGAGGGCGACATGAATCAAGATGTCTAGCCATACAAATATACCGGATAGCTCTTTTTTGAATAATTAGCAACATTTGTACTAGGTAACTGCTTGCATTTCTCCAGAAAGGTATTCCGTAACGAAGATGCAATTGATCTTCCTGTCAATATCTGACCCAGGCTCCTGAACAGCCACCATGATTGCAAAATAGACAGAAGATAGTTTATTGGCTAGGGTCTTGATATGAGATTATTATCCATAATAATGCCAAAGAATTTGCATTCAGATGTACATACAATCAGAGAGTAACACTTGAGTTTTCACTTTGTAGGATTAACAGTTAACTGATTGGAATCGCACCTTAATTTTACTCTTTCACGATCCTGCAATATGGTTCTATGAAGTAATATAGGATCTTGACCATGCCAAAAATGGATGTATCATCTGCATAGATGGTGAATTGTCTATTAATCCGAAGCCCTGCAAGATCATTGATGTAAAGCAGAAATAAAATAGTACCCAAGACTGAGCCCTGAGGAACACTGCACTCAATGAATTGATAATCAGAGCATGTAGGCCCTATGATGACATGCTGGCGAAGACCCGTAAGGAAAGAGGCAAACCAGGACTAAGTCTGACCTCTAAAGCCATAACGTTCGAACTTGAGGTGATCTCAGAAAGTGGTGCTGAGCGGCGGTTGTTGCTTTGCCGGATGCCATTGATGATGTGCTGGCACTCCGTCTGGGTGTTCGACGAGGTAATCAGACAATTTGAATCTTCTAATTATTAGAAAACGATATAAGCAGCGGTATTTGTTGAAATAGATATGAAGACTGGACAAACCGTAAAATGTAGCGATCGCAGATTTTTTTAGGAAGTTTCAAGCCCTTTTGTAAACCAGGATTTTTTAGATTTCATTTTGAGATTTATTTTAGATATAGGAAAAGCAATATTGAAGAGATCCATCACCTTACCATGAATAGTCGATATTGGGTTATGCGAATCAACCAAAGTGGTTCTACATGAAACGTATGAAACCGATTGTAATTGGTGTCGCTAAATATTCGACCAAACCTAGGTTAGAGTATTGCTTCGTGCACGCCATTCATTTATTTATTATAAAAGGCAACATACTAGAAACTACATGCATATAGGAGAATTTTAGTATTATTACCAGCTCCTATAGGTCTAATCTTAATGGTGCAGATTCATTACCTTGCGACGAAATGTTTACAAATATTATAGTTTTCCAGAAAATCAAAGCGAAATGACAGCCTTATTCGCTAAATTTCTAAATTGTTTACAATAATTCTAAGCTCCCTCATTTCTGAATTTTGTATACTTCAACAGAGCTTTATCCCGTAGCTTCATATGGATGCAACAATACCTCTATAAAAGGACAAAGTGCTCAGAAAATTTATGCTCGTGACGTCATGCATGTGGGCCTTTGCGATTTGGAGCGAAGATGTAGGAGGGGGACTTGCGGGTGGAAGCGTAATCATGATCGAGGCGCAAATGGTTGCAACGTTGCCACACTACTGCAATAGTGGCGAATATTAGGATGCCCTATCAATGTATTTCTTATATTACAATTTCTTCAATATTGTAAAAAAACATATTTCCAGAAAATGTTCTTTCCTCTTTTTATAATGTGGTATTTCGTAATTTATTTATTTATTTATTTAGTACTACTACCTTGTTCGTGCGCTTTTCTAAAACAATACTTTCCTTATAGAGCCGTTAGGAAGAAAAAACAAAACAGCCGATTAATTTGCGAATTTGGCGATAGTGGCTACGGTAATTACTGTTATTTATGTGCTTTCAAGTGCGTGAAATTTGTACCTAATATTTCGTTGTGTTGTATATTTAGGTACACTTTATATTGTTAGACGTAATTTTAAATACGTAAAACCACATATTTCGGACTTAAAGGCTTGTTGCTTGTGTGCCGGTTGGCCAGTTTGTTTACACCACAGTTCATTAGTTTAATTATGTTTTTCTCTCGGTTTCGGCTAGATTTGTGGTAACTGACACTTAGTGTAATTATGCCTTAGAAGTGTTGTATTCCTGGCTGTAATGGAAACTATAAAAATGTATCTCAAATATTTTTGGTCTTCCAAAAGACACAAGTTTACGACATAAATAGCTAAAAGCTATACCCCGAGAAGACTGTATACCATTTACTTTTTTCAATTGTCCTAGTTATTTATCAAAAAAAAAAATGAGCGAATCCTCTAGTCCTCGAGACACTGATGTGTAAACATATCCTATATCGACATGCACAAATATTTGAACAGCCCTCGTAAAATCACTGCGCATGGTTATGATGTCACAGCCGTTTACACATTTCCATCCCCATCCGCTTGAACAACAACTCTTATACCGCCGCGTATGATGTTTAAACATCAAAATGGCAAAATACGGCCAAGTAAAGTTAAAAAGCTCAAAAATGTTGGTGAGTTAAATTTGCCAAAAGCCCTTGAAATAAGCAGGAAGTTTGAGGAGCACGAAAAAATGTAAATTTTTTGTCAAATTTTCTCTACCCAAAGTTTTTCTCGAGAAGGTAAAAGATTAACAATTTTAAAACTGAATATACATCTGGCCCATTCATTAATTAATTGGGGCGATTGTTATTAATTATAACCTGAATATTGAAACTTTTTTGTGTAGCGAGTCAGTTTGTATTTCAATAACAAAATTTAAAACAGACCTTCTTGAAGATAGATTCACAAGCAAATGGCAGGGGGTCATTCCAGTCTCGCAGTTTTGGGCGACCGAGATGAAATTGCTCTCACAAGACTTTTCGAACATTTTTTTCGGAAAATTTTTATGAAATATCGGAAACTCGGATTAACTAGATAAAAGCTAATTATTTTTTCATCATCTATGCTATTAAGTTATTATTTTTTTGAGGGAAAGTAACGAAAGTTTTATATCGACTATAGATTTTATTTCAATTTCAGGATTAATAAAATTTTCTGATTCGATACCGAGACTTTCGAATTTGCTGAATTAAAATATGGCCGTTTTTTTAGGAAACAATTAGTTCTTTAAATACAGTTTTTCACAAAATTTAACTCATTATGGAGCGCCTATGAGTGACAGAAAATATGTTACAGTCGCTTGATAATTTCAAGATTTATAGAGTCATTAATTATTCTCTGTTAAATAGTGAAAACAGCAGTTTTCAATCATATTTGGATACATTTTAAATCGTGATTTTCCGGAAAATTTTTGTGAAAAACCGGAAATCCAGATCGACTAGAGAAAAACTAATGATTTTTCCATCATCTACGCTATCAAGTTAGTTATTAAACACATTTTCATCGATATTAAAATTTTTCGATCTTTTGAGGGAAGGTAAATAATGGGCTACCGATTTTTCTAATTTTCGTTAAAAATAACGTTTTCTGATTCGCCAAGCAGCTGAACAGCAAATGCCTTTTATCCTCTACTCTATGTCGTCAACAGTAAGAATAAGCGCCTCACAGCAATAATTTATCTGTTCAATTTAATAAAGCTTTTAATTTTTCGAGTTCATTCGCCTTCATTTAGCCTTTTTGGCTGCTAATTTTAAGAATTTTCTAATATGAGATCTAGTCCGAAATCTTATACGGGCACACAATTTTCGCATTTCTTCAAATATCATCGAAAAGTACCTGTTTATTTCGAATATTTTTAGTAACAAAAAACGCAATATTAATTATTAAAGTCTGGCGAAATAGCATCACTTAAATGCTTTGTTCGGACAATGTGCAAATGCATAAGAAAATCTCTCGCTGGAGATATAAGAAAAAAAGCGATTAAATTAATACTTACCATAAGGAGCTAGCAATTAAAGAAATTAATTTTCGAAGTTGTTAATATAATAAATAATGAAATTGACGAAAAGATATCAAAGAGTATTATTATTTTAAAAATAAACTCATATCGTTTGTCACAATGCCCAAAGCAATGATACCCTAAATTGGTCAGTGTTATCTCTGATCTTCGCTATGTTCATGTTGCTCTCATTTTAACTAAGTGTCCCTGAGAAAGGAATATTAATATAAGTCCCCAAATTCCCTTTTAATTAACGCAAGCATCGGCATCGCCTTGCACAGGACCGACCACTCTTTTACTCTTTTAATACGTTTGCCAATCAAGTACAATCGATTAAATCTAAGAATTAAAAATATTTTAATTTGGAGATGACCCTATATCATGTGTAATATTTGTTTGTTATTTTATTATTACAACTTCAAACAAGTGTTTCTGTAATACCTTTGCCGCTTTCTTTGCTTGATTCAATTTAAAACCAATTTATAGCCTTACATGCTGAAGGTAACGAATGCTTGTCCAGTACCCTGTATAAAATAGCCACTTTACAACCTGTTCACTGTTCACTATGGAAACGATTCCGAGTCGGTTATAGAAATCTTCTATCTAGGTTTTTAGATCACAATTTCGCTCGGCTGTTTGCTTTTAGTGCAATTCAACGACATCATAGATTTAGACTTTTTACGCTTCTCTTTAGATTCACTAAAGTTTAATACCTCATTAGTTTTGCTATTTTCCATAGATATTTTTATTTATTGTCAGGCATAAATTTTACTAGGCAAGTCTAGATATATTTTTGAAGTGAAAACTAATCTTGGCGCTTCAAAAACACTTTTTCCTGAGTTAGGTAGATGATTAAAACTGATGGTGCAAACACAGTCAGCGAAACTCGCGTCCAGTGCAATAATCCAATATTGCGGATAAAACTGTGCTATAATACATTTTGTTGAAGGTTCCAACCGTCAACTTATGTAATGATTAAGACTCAGCTGTTTACGTATGTAACGCTCAAAGATGTCTACGTTCGGCACTTTAACGCACATGTAGGTAATTTTTTAGATATTTAGGATTTTTATCGAAAAAGCCTGCGAATCAAAATTTGAAATTTGGCACATTTTTGGGCAGTAATTGGGGGCCGCCGACGGTCAGTTGTTGTTGATGATCCTATTGTCCGCTTCCATGTTATTACGCTAAAGGTACGATTATTCAAAGCTTTGATAACTTGAACTATCGAAAAAATCAATTAATTTTGATTATATTTTCTGGATTCAATCTTTTTGGCGGTCTTCTGAACCCTGTTGAAATTGAACTTTTATCATTTTTATAAAAGGGTCGTTCTAGCGCAAGAGAATTCACGAGGATCGAAAAACCCAAGCAGGTCTTATTGCTTCCCTGTTTCGAAAATGTAGGAAAATTGGAGTTTTAATGGTATATATCGATTTAGAGATAAAAAAAAGATAACATTTTTATTTATTTCTTCGAAAAAATTAATTTTTGGAAGAAAAGCTGACTTTTGACACTTGACAAGAATCTAGGCCAAAAAACATACAAGAATGCCACTTTACAAATGATGATGCCTTTTATGCCGGGTAGGCCAGTTGAATTTCAATTTTTCGCCACTTCGAATTTTGACACTAACAATAGATATAAGGCATTTGAAGCCTCATTAGGATTATCCTGTACATCTTGTTAGTTGCTTTAATATATTAATTCGAATAATCGTCTACCTAACTATCAAATAATTATAAATATAAAAATCAACTATTAGAATAAGAATGTATTATACCTGTCTGCAGACTACGTCCCTTTTAGGCGCACGAATTTGTATTGGCGGCTTAACCACAGCCATCTTTGTCCCAAAAGGGAGCTAATAATGGCAACATCGCATCAGCTGATGTGGGTGGTCATCAAAAATTATGTAGGTTAGGTAAGACTTGGTGGTAATACTTTTCCATTTTATTATTATATTTTTTTGATAATTTTGAATTCTACCAATGAAATAAGTTTATAGTTACAGTAAAAGCCAATGAAAAAATAAGACAGTTTATTTTCTTCGTTCCTTTTTTAGAAATATAGGTATCAAACATAAACATAGTGAGTATAGAACAATAATACGTCTACCAGAACCTATACACTATACATTTTTGCCATAATACCTCTCGTTATAACAATTAAAATATTTGAAAAGTGAAACTGTCTAGAAGGGTTTAAAGGTATTGAGTTCTCTGATATTCTCGGATTTGTGGTCATTGGAGGCAGGTCTTTTTTTCACGAGCACTCAAAAGAAATATTTGTATTCAAATTTCGAGACGCCTCTATACTATTTTGAAAGTTTTATAATTCTCTAATTGAAATTTTTAAAATGTTTGTGTATAAACTACTTCTAAATACTTCAAGTCACCTATAAATGCTATAAACACTACTTAATAAATATTCTTCAACGTTTGCCCCAAAAGTCAAAATTTTAAGTTTTTTAGTAGATATTTAAAAAAAAGTTAAGAAGAAATAAATTTTTAAATTGAAAATTTTACTTAGACTTTAAATTTCATTTGAAAGAATATTTTCGTATAACTTTTGTTGCGTATTTTTTTATAAAAATGCTATAAATACGAAATGATAAATATTCTTCAACGTTTGCCCCAATGTCAAAATCTGAATTTTTTTTTTAGTAGATATTTACAAAAAAAATTAAAAGGAAAAAAAAATTTAAATCACAAATTTTAAATTACACTTTAAATGTCATTTGAAGCAATATTTTCTTATAATTCATTTTGCGTATTTTTTTATAATGCCACTTTTCTTTGTATAAAATTTTCAAATAACAGTTATTTCACAGGTTTGAGGCAAGTCTTAAGTCAGAAATTGAAAATTTTGAACGTCTCTAATTAAAATTTTAAAATGTCTGTGTATAAACTACTTCTAAATAATACAAGTCACCTGTAAATGCTATAAACAAGAAATGATAAATATTCTTCAACATTTGCCACAAAGTCAAAATTTGAAGTTTTTTAGTAGATATTCAAAAAAAAAGTTATAAAGAAATTAATTTTTAAAATGAAAATTTTAACTTAGGCTTTAAATTTCATTTGAAACAATATTTTCGTATAACTCTTTTGCGTATTTTTTTATAAAAATGTCACTTTTCTTGATATAACATTTTCAAATATCATTAATTTCACAGGTGTGAGGCAAGTCTTAAGTAAAAAATTTAAAATTTTGGACTTCCCTAATTAAAATTTTAAAATGTTTGATTATAAACTACTTCTAAATAGTACAAGTCACTTGTAAATGCTATAAACACGAAATGATAAATATTCTTCAACGTTTTGCCCCAAAGTCAAAATCTGAAGGTATTTAGTAGATATTTACAAAAAAAGTTAAAAAGAAAAAAAAAATTAAATGAAAATTTTAAGTAAGGCTTTAAATGTCAATTGAAACAATATTTTCTTCTAATTTTTTTTGCGTATTTTTTTATAATAATGTCACTTTTCTGTGTATACAATTTTCAAATAACATTAATTTCACAGGTGCGAGGCAAGTCTTATGTCAAAAATTTTAAGTAATTTTTTTAATGTTCGCTCATGGCAAAAGCTGATTAACAAAAAAATATGCATAAAACGGTTTCCCACATGATGCAAACTTTTCCGCAGGCACCGTATAGGTATATTCATTTTCAAATTTCAAGTAGTTATAATATATCCTAACAATGTCCTTATCGGAATACCTTTTGGATCTCCTGGCAGGATGTTTTTGAATATTGAACTTTTAGATATTCAGACAAAGTGGAATAAACAGAAACACATGATCATTACATGCACACAATATTAAAAAAAAAACATGGAATTCACACTGGTTAACTCATAGAACAATCTTTCATGTATATACATTCCATTTTAAATCAACGTTTTAAGGATACTTTGAAAATGGTAAGCATTTGCCTTTACTTACAAACCTTCTCAGTACATTTATGTGTATTTCACCAGGTAAGTAGGTACTTTATCATTATAATTTTACATCTGAAAAAAATTAATCTCACACACACAGCTCAGACATTCATCTGGTCGAGTTTTAAGCCTTGAATAACAAAATCTGTTGAAAAAAAAACAAATTATGACATACAAGCATATTCTCAAAAACGAAAAAACAGACACCAGCTAAGATTTTTCTCGCAAATGCCTGCTGGCTCACATTCTAGTCACCACTAAAACATTTTCGTCGAAAGTTTTACTTTATGCTTATTTTTTCACAGAAGCCGAAAAACGTGTTACTTTGCCTGTTCTCGACCGTCAATGTGATCACCGTGCATTGTTGGCGATGTTTCTAGGCCATGGCTTTTGGGATAAAGATGGCTGTGCTAGCTCAGGTAGTGGAGCCATGCTTAGCATGCGACAGGTAGGTACCGGGATCGATACCCGGCGCCGCCAAGGAACTTTTTGTTTTCAATTCAATTTAGTTTCTAATAATGCTTTGTTGAGTGGCCTTAAGCACACACCGTATTTTTTTCAAATTATTACGTAATACTTAAGCTTTGCCAATATATCAATACACAGCATATGCGTTTGGTAATATGGAAACTGCTAAACTTAAAAAGAAGATACGAATTGGTACAGAAGAAATAGATGACCCTTATATTGTGTTATCTACTATGTTTCGAATAGACAAGTCTCTAAAGCAGCAAAAAATCATTTCCCTGTTAGCTTCAAGTCCTACATACTAAGACTTGTTATGGAAATTTAATTACATTTCATCTTATCACAAATTATTAACATTTTTGTATAATCGAATGTCTTATAACAATTAATATGATTATTTTTTAAGATTTTGATATCATCGTACATGAAAATATAAGAATATAACACGATAAGGATTTGTTTGTTCACTTAAGCCAGACATTCGGGCTTTGTGGAAGCATCGCCAACAATAAATTATGACCTTAGAACAGACTAGGTACATCAAAAAATATTAAGGGCCACGTCTTTGAACTTCGATTAGTCACTTTAAACGATCGTTAAAGTAATCAATATCCTGAATGTGTCAATATCAGTGTGACATTAACAGATACATGATATCCAAAACAGTGATTAATTTAACAGTAACTAATCGGAGTTCAAAATAATGATCCTTAGTATGAGACGTAGGATTAAAATTAAAAATTAAAAGTCGAATGATTGGGTGCAACCATTTTTACTCTGTTTCAAATGTATTAACATTTTGAATATATTTAATCGCATAATCAGAGACCATTAACCTCACCTATACAGAGTATTGCAAAATGTTGTTTAGAGAATTCTAGGACACATTCTAAATTCAAAATTTATGAAAAAAAATGTTCTATGACCAAGAAAAAAAATTAAATGTATGTTCTATTTGTAACAATTTCTAAACGTTTCATAAGTCAATACATTTATAAAACGTAGGTTATAATTTGGTATTATTGATTTCATTCTTTTTTTTTTTAATTTTAAAAATCTTTTCTTGTATACCAAGCAAACACTTCCAGTAAAAATAGAGAGGCCAAAGTTAAGATCCTGCACCTCACAAAGAATACCCTACATGATTCCCTTAGAACCCCCTTCTGAAGAATAAACAGATACTGAGTTAGCTACCCCAAAATGAAATCCCTTATCTGAGATGGGACTGTATGGTCAAGGTAACGAGAAAGAATTCTGAGGACAGACACCACAAAAATATCACCCTTATACTTCAATCTATAATAATCAATCTGCAGTACCAAAAACTTGGTACATGACTACAAGTGCACTGGATCATTGTTTAGAAACATATTACCTAAAAGACACTTAATGATAGGATATTAGTCTTTGAGATGTTAAAAGGCAGTTTTTGGAGTCACACCACTTCTTTACCTGAGCCCTCATCCAAACCAGCATTAACAAATCTCCCCCAACGTATTAGCAGCATCAGCATGCCACAGTATTAATGTGTCATGGGCAAGATGCCAGTAATCCTCAAAGCAGCAAGGTCATTAATGCATATCAAGAATAGAACTGGTCCAAGCACTGGCCCCTGTGGCACGGTACTCTCAATTAATCAACGTTCTAATATCTAAATACAATTAATAGTTTAATTAATATCGTATTATTTAAAAATATTGCTTGAGAGCGTGCAGACAAATAAGACCCAAAAGATTTTTGCCCCTTGATTAGCATGATTTCTAAAAACCTTTAATAGCTCGAAGATTTTTTTGCTCCATAGTAGAAAAGTTCTCTTAAAATACAGCAAAAATTCAAAGAAAAACCAGAGAATTTCTGGTAAAATAATTATGGGCACCCTGCAATATCTACGGCACTGGAAAGTATAAAATGAAGTCGATTATAGCAAATTATAGCCTGCATAGCATAAGCAGCAAACATCTATTTGCCTAAGTTTGAATGATTTTCAATGAAACGGGTAGAAATTATTAAAAATATGAAATGTGTTTATTTTTTGACATTCTTTTATTATTTTTGAGCTTTGAATTTGTCCTATAATTCTCTGAACAACATTTTGCGACACTCTGTGTATGTAGACTCCAAATACCCTAACTCATCGTAGCTCCTACCCGCCTCTTGATATTTTTCCTAATAGTTGCACTGTTATTAATAAAAAAAATAATCACATGGTAATTTTAATTTTTAATAGATGTTTGAAAATGTATGGGTTAGAGATACATATAATTTTTCAGTTGAGCGCTTCTTCTAAGAAATTTGTATTTTTAGATATTGTACATGTTTCCAACAATACTTTACGATTAAATCAACCAATATAAACTCTATCTCATTAAAAATATATTGTTTGTTTGATTGATTGATTAGTACATCTCAGTGCTGCTACCGTTATTAGCATCTAACTAAGAATATGCTTTTAAAGAGGCATAAAATAAAATAGAATTGAAGGGAGTTGGCGCTGATACCCGCCTCTACCACTACAACCTATGCAAGTTTATTGTAGCACTCAAAACCATGCTTAGAAGACCTCATCCCATCTGGTCTTCCTAATCAGGCTCCACATATGGAGTACCGGCTCCTCCATGTACATTGCAGGTCCGGGTTTGGTCTCTCCTAGCTTTGCATACCTGAGCCTGCAGAGAGTCTCGCACTCGCACCACACGTGTTTTGGAGTTTCCTCCTCCTCCTGACAGAACTTGCAACGGCTATTATCTGCCAGGCCAATCATTTCCATGTGTCTGTTTATTCTACAGTGTCCCGACAGCTGAACCACTATTATTCTTATCGTGTTGCGACTCCTCTTAAGTAGATCTGCCGTAAATTTTAGGCAACCGCGTTTTATGAGCTCTTTGGCCTTTAGTTGCCCCGTTGTCTGTAACCACCAGTTTAGAGATTGTTTATCTATCCAGCGCGTGTTTTGAAGACTCTTCCTGCTATCCCGCGGTACGGCTCAGGTCCCAACGTAACCTTACTTGCGCCCCGTTTTGCAAGTTTGTCGGCTTCTTCGTTGCCTTGATGTACCGGAGCCCACGCAATGGTGAGCTTATTGTTACGACCGATCTCTTCAATGGCACTTATTCAGTCTTTAACCAGTCTAGATCTGACCTTGTGTGCACTAACTGCTTTTAAGGCGGCCTGACTGTCGGAGATATGATTACCCTCCTTTTTCTAATGTTCAATTTCTCTATCTCCATGGCGCAGTGTTGAATTACCGCGACCTCTGCTTGGAACACTGTGGCTTGACTGTCCATGTATATGAAGATATTTGACCTTGGTCCGTGGACCCCGGCTCCCACCCCTTTACTGGTCTTAGAGCCGTCGGTATATCATGCTTGGTCTGCTTTTATCGGAGACCCCCCTCCCATTCTTCTCTGCCTACAATTGCTACTGAGAAGGATCTATCAAACCCATAGGAGAGGGTTGTTTCGTCTGATGGCATTTCGAAGAGATGCTTGATCTCCTCGCTGTCCTCTAGTTTCCAGCTTCTGGCCTTTCCCATTCAATGATGGGCTTATGGCCTTGCTTGAGCCGTTATTGTACCATTCTTACGTTCTCCTGTATGAGGATATGTAATGGAGGTAGATTTAGCAGGACTTCAAGTGTTGCAATTGGGGTTGTTTTCATCGTCCCCTAGACACACAGACATGTCAGCCTTGGTACGCCTTCTAGTTGCCTGATTGCACCTGTTTGCGTGGCCTTTTTGGTTAGCATGGGCCTTACCACCATTTTGTACAACCAAAGATTCAATTCGGGGCTCAGTCCCCAGGTTCTCCCGTAAAGTCGCCTGCATCTGCCCAGTGCAATTTTTGCTTTCTGAGTGACCTTGCTAAGATGCGGTCCTCCAGTCATACCGTGGTCAAAAGTGACACCTAGATATTTGACTTCCTTGGAAAAGGGAATTATTATCCCACTGAGCATTGGATTTCTCAGGTCCTTTATTGCTCTTTTCTTTGTGAATGGTGAATGTAAAAAGGCATAGGTAATGTTTAAGCTATATGTTTAGTCAAATAATGATTTATGTTCATGTTTCCCTAGAACGGGATAATATATCAAACAATCTTTAATTTTAGAAAATTATTATATGATTTAAGAATAAAATTTGTTGCTTGAAAAGTTGCTTTCCCTAAGATGCAGTTGAGATAACCATTACCTGATTAATTAATATATTTTTAATATTCCCATATCCATTTATACTATATACCTACTTATGTTATGCAAGTGTATAATTGTATATGGCGTTTTATATTTTAATCAGAAATTGATGTTATAGTTTAAGTGGGCACTGTCATGGAATTATATCCTAATCGCCAGAAGTCATTGTTAAAACTGAGGCTCTGAATTTTTGTAAAAAAAGAAGTTGAATATTCGAGTTTTCCAACTGAATTTTTGAATACGCAAATATCCGAATAAGAGGATAATGGAATGCTTTCTGATAATTGAAATTTATTTCGATTATCGTATTGGAGTCTACACAGTCGTAGTTATTACTAGATATTCTATGGGAAATGAGTGGTAATTAGTGGAAATTTTTGGTATTTTAAGAAAAGTATGGGGTAATAAGTCGTAGTTTTTTAATATTAATATGCTATGCCTTTGGATTTGAATTGTTTTAGAGGAAGTAACAAAGTTTTAACTAAACAGCATTCATTTTTCTAGGAGTTTTTCTATTGTCTGAGAGGT
Organism: Pissodes strobi; assembly: GCA_016904865.1. Taxonomy (NCBI): domain Eukaryota; kingdom Metazoa; phylum Arthropoda; class Insecta; order Coleoptera; family Curculionidae; genus Pissodes; species Pissodes strobi. The sequence goes on along the minus strand of MU183235.1, from coordinate 187,551 downwards.
AGCATCCTTGCAATAGTTTAGCAGCAATAACATCATCGATAAACCGTTTTGGATATTTTTTGCGAATATCTCAATTATTATGAAATTTTTGGAAAAAATGTATATAAGTCGATAATATCCCTCCTAATTATGAATAAAAAGTTTGTTATAAAATTTTTCGTCCGACGTCAAATAACGGAGAAATTTTGAAAAAAGTGGAAATTTTTTAAATATTATTTTTTTCCACCCTGCATATGTTTTTGAAAATTTCATTTTTGTGATGGTAACATATCAATGGATCCCTTCAGCCGTCTCCGAGATAAAAACAAAAAACATTCAAAAAAGATTTCGAAAAATTTACGTATATTAGAAAATCAAGATCTCATTAAATCGGCTGTAATATGAAAACGGTAACAGTTAGAACTAAACGGTAAAGGACAACAAGATGGGTTTTATTGCGTACTTTAACGTGCCGCATCAAAACCGGCTCAAGAGGTGTTATTGGCCGTATTCCGTTTGATTGTACGACGTTTCTTTTTTTTTTAATTGACCATCCGTGATCTTTATATTTTCTACATTTTCTCGGTAACAAAAAGATATCTTAAAGCGGTTTATGCCAGTATCTGCGCCGTCTCAGGATCGATCGAAAAGTTTCTATAACATGTTTGGATAGGACGTCAAATAACACAGGTATTTCCTGTCAAAAATGAGCATTTTTCTTCAGGGCCTTGAAATAGGGAATTTCGTAGGTGGATAATCTTTTTCGTTTAGAATACTTTAGGAGCGGGGTTTTGGGTGTGCCGAGTTCGATTTTTGCAACGAGAAAGTCGTACCGAAATAATACCGAAGATACGTATACGATTTTGCAAATTTTAATTTTATGGAGTCAACATGCTAATGGATCACTTTAACCGTTTCCGAGATAAAACGAAAACATTTTTTCATAAAAAAAAATTTGAAAAATTAAAATTTCATAGGTTGATGATCTTTTTCGATTCGAATAAATTAGGTGGGGGTTTCTAGGTGTGTCGAGTTCGTTCTTTGCATTGCATACGATTTTTATGTACCGAAATATTTGGAAAAAAGGAGGAATTTTTTGAAATACATTTTTTTACCACCCTATATACGTTTTTAAAAATTTTATTTTTATGATGGCAACATTTTAACAGTTTCCAAGATAAGAACGAAAACATTTTTTTCAAAAACAAATTTGGACAAAATAAAATTTCGTAGATGGATGATCTTTTTCTTTGGGTTTCCGGAGTTCGATTTTTGCATCGAGAAGGTCGTGCCATTTTTCTATACCGAAATATTTCGAAAAAGGGCGAATTTTTTGTTTTAGGTTTCGAAGAATAGGGTAATAGAATATAGCACATTTAAAAACTTTTATTTATTTACCTATCGTTACATATTTAATAAAGGCGCTTAAATAATGCCTTAAACAATAATACCTATGCAGCTCATACACAATCATATTTTTTTAAAACCTAAAATCTGATGTAAAAATTCACATCGTGTTTCGTGATATTATCATTATATACCTACGTAGCAACATGCTATTCAATATTAAATCAAGTGCATAATTTGAATTTTGAAACTAAGTTCAATTCGTAGTATTTAGTGGGAATTTCAGTGGTAATTTAAGTGGTAATTAGTGGAAATTATTGGTAATTTAAGTGATATTGAGTGGTAATTCTTGAGGTAATTCGGGGTAACAGAGGAGATGAGTGGTCATTTGGTAAATTATGGTAATTTCTCTTAAAAGTGGTATTTTAGTGTACACAAATTCACTACTGACATCCCCCTCGCATTGAAGCTAAGTAAAGAAAAAAACATCAAATATTTCAAAAAAATTAAAACTTTATAATCTTATCGTATAATGAACTAGGTTATTATATAAGATTTAAAAATATATCACGGGAGTATAATTTACCTAATAAGAAAATTGTAAATACGACACTGCATCCAAGTGACTTTTTCATGTTCGCCATATCCTTGTTTCACTGGCAGTGAAAATGTGGCAATAACCTTGCCATTGGGTGTACTGCTGTAAAAAGTAATCGCGTATAATATTACTCCTCTTTATCTAATACAATGAATAGTTTCTGCGGTAGGATCCTTGTGAAACATCGTTGAATCGCTGAATAATTATTAGTACACTGCTTTTAGATGTTTCAAAATATTATTTGTTATTTTGAAACATCTAAAAGAAGTGTACTAATTATCCCTAAAATCTTTATCTATTTTTTGCACTAGGAAAAATTTTAAAGGCAAAAGTTGTAACGATTTATGGTGATTTATGAGTGATGAGTGACAAGTCAAAGTCTTATATTTTTAAATAGAACACACTGTGTATTAATGAATGTTTAGATTCTGTCTTCAAATCTGAACATAGTTTATACAAATTTATGATAAAGAAACGGATCAGCCTCTTAGGTATATGAAATGCTTAATCAAGAACCTGTGGGGCCCGTATAATTTTTTTTTGAAGTGCTTTGGATTAGAAAAAAATATACTATACAGGGTGAATACTAAAAATTCTGCTTGTATGAAATTTATTTTTTTAATGACATATTGTATATGTGTACATTTTTGTATTCTACAAACAATTCGAAACAGTTTTTATAAATCATGCCCTATACCCATCCTCAACCGTTTACGAAATATTGACTTTTAAATCAAATTAGACAAACGACAAAACACAAACAAACAAACAAACTATTTTATAAGATGTTTAAAGATGTTGTAAATATCTTGCACCAACTGTTTTGCAGTGAATCAATCGATCTAAAAACTCCTGTTTTATGAAAGTTGTGGAGAAGCTTAAGCGTATCTACTGAATTGGGTTTAGATTTATAAACTAATTTTTGGCGTAACCCCACAAACAATCCAATGGGTTTAGATCGGATGATCTGAGTGGCAACTCTATTTACCCCTGTCTGCCTATCCATCGCTCCCAGAAAAATTGTATTTAAGTTTGCAATTGTTGAAACCAAAGATTAAACTTGGTAAATCAAGATCATTAGCATCTGGAAATAGAGTGGCAAGAACCAGATGATTTTGAAAGAAATTCAAAGTGAAATGGTCAGATTACCCTATTTTCAACCTTTTCATTATACTCGGTATGATTTTCTACGAACCTGCGCCCAGTATCTGCAGTTTTGTCTGTTAACCTGACTATTGGAAGGAAACGTAGCTTTATTTGGAAAACAAATTCTCTAGTCAATTCTTGGGCGATTATCTGTTAGCTCTGTCATTATTTCACAAAATTGATCTTGCATATCAGGATCATCGTCCAATAACTCTTGTACAATTACTGGTTCGTGGCGATGAAACTTCTCTTTCTTTAAAAATTACCCGATCCAAATCATCAATATATTTTTAATTATTGTGATTATTTATAATTTAGGTTCCATTTAGCGAGATTTGTTTTATTTTGTTTTACATCCTGAATTAGATAAAGACACAATTCAAGTTAATTATATATGTAAACTCTATCGAATAATGTATTATAATGTATTCACGAAAAAAATCTTAAATTATATTGTACCTAGGTAATTTCATGAATTCACTTTGCAGCTCTGCATAGAAATGGTCCTCTTAAAAGTTGCTTGACTTCTAGGAAGGTTGAAGTTACCGTCCATCGAAGCCTGCGCTTTTAGTGAATAAAAATATAAACACAAAGTCGTGATCTCCGCATATTTTGAAATATGTTACATGTTTCACCCCTTAGAACATCATCAGACCTATACTTGATTTAGTAGATTTAGTTAAAACCTATAAGTATCGATAGAGGGAAAATTCAACAAGAATAAAGCAAACCATAAAATGTAAAACACCTCAAACCAACACACTCTGTCCAGTCTGCAAGGTGCATAAGTAATAAATCACAAAGTGGAAGAATGTTACTAAAGACAAAAAGGTGTTGTGTCTGTTTCTTAATTAGTACACACTTTAGCAAAAGTATCTACTTAAATATGGACAATATAAGTATTTTTTGTATTGTTTATAAGTTAGGCTTTTTTAAGCGGTAGAGTTTTGGTTTTGAAATAGGTACCCTGTGTATTTTACATTACATTACTAAGGTAAACATAAGACTGAATAGTGTAATAACCAATTGTGATTAGCCTTGGGCCTCACATTTTTGTCGACCTCAGGAAAAGTTTTAATTGAAAAATGTGGATAAATATGATGATGTTTTGAAAAAAAATAATTGTCATGATTTGTCAGAACAAAGCATTAATGTAATAAAAGAATTGTATAAATCTAATATTAGCACCAACCAGTTCCACGACGAAATGTGCATTCCCTAAAGGTTGTGAAGAACGAAAATATTTTGGAACTAGTCGTTTTGTAAAATCTAACTAATAATGAGCTTAAATTATATTTTTGAATTGTCGAAACCATATTAAAAATATTCTCATGATATTTATCATCGGTAAGGCTTCTGACGGAGAGTGGCGTTTTTCAGTTTTGGAAAAATGGAATCAGAAATAGTTTCATAGCATAATTTGTAAAAATTATAACAAATTGACAAAAGCGCAGAGATTCTCTTCAGATTCTCTTAGAAGATTAAAACTTAGATTTCTTTATCAGAGATACAAGTAAGAGCAACCACGTAAATTGTCAATTTATCTGCAAAATAGTAGGTATTATTTTGTTCATGTTTGGTAATATCTGCAAAAATACTCCCCCGTCAAAAATAACTTTCTCTGATGCCTAAATATTTACAAAAATAATTTTCAATGTAAACATGTTTTGAACTTTATGAGCCTCACATAAATATGTCTCATTTAAACGTTGCCAATGTGGAGATTGGAAAAACCATTTAAAAAAATACATGATGCAAGGACAGAGGTCAACTCTTTTGCATTTAAAATGTATTTAGATTATCGGAAAGACTAATCACGAAACATATCTATATATCTCCGTACTTTTGAATATAATATAAAAATTGCCAGTCACCGTAAATGATTTGAAATATTAAATTAATTGAATAAGGTGTCAACCGACAATTACTCGCTTAAGAATAAGAAGCATTATTAAACAAACATCATTGCCAATCAAATTTAATATACTTATATACGCTTTCCTTTTAAAGTTCTATGGGCTTTTTTATCTTATAGAAATTTTTATTTGTTCTACTGGACTTTTAATAAAATGGCAAATAATTAAAAATTACAAATGCCGATTTCTCTTGTTCCACGCATCAAACGTTTATGCTTCGAATATGTATATTAAATATCATTTACAGTTATGCTTAATTTAAGAACTTAGATCACGCGTTTACATATAATTTTGTGATGGCGTGTGTGATGGCGTATGTAATGTTGAGAGTGATGGTATGTGTCATGGCGTAAGCTATGCTGTATGTGATGATGCATGCAGTGGCGTAGCTACACAGGGATAGATCTGAGATTGGTTATTAATATTCAGTATATTGCAGATTATTGGTCATTGATCTATTGGTATACTCGGCGCGCCGAACAGATTCACCAAACACGGAAAACACGAATACAATAATTCTTCTTATTTTATGATTCCAATGGTTCCAAACATAGGAACTTTCATTAACACACTCTATTTTAATTTTTTGTATTATGGATAAGAAAAATCGATATGAAAAACAAAAGAGTGGGTCGATTCAATCATAAAATAAGACTAATTGTTTCCGCGATTGGTGAATCTGTGCGGCGCGTCGAGTATAGTATGGAAACTGTAATTTTACATAGAAGAAAGGAACACCACGAGCGGAATGGTTTAGGATTTTAGGTAATCAATATTTCTGAAAAACCATACTACTGCATTTTTAAAAACTCTTGCTATTTCATCATTGCAAAAAAAATTGTAATCGGTTAAATATTATTGGACCAACTTTTTGTGAAGAATATTACGACGGACTCAGATCTTGGTTTCAATCCTGTTTTACAAAGGGCATTTTATTATCATTTCAGCTCAAAATGGTTTGAAATGAAATTTAGAAAAAATTGTTTATTCTGAGCATATTTGAAAGTGATGAATAATCCACCTTGTCATCAGATTAAATTTTGTCCTATTTTTCTAATTTTATTAACACGCTTTGTACCACTAGAAATAAATAATTTTAAATTCCTCATTACTTAAAAATAGTATTATTAAACTTATTTTTATTAATTAAACGATCGCAATCCACTAGTTTTTGTAACGCCACATTTAAGCGCGCTCAATCTTGACCAATTTTGTTAAAAATTTGTAATAATTTATGATTTTTAATATTATTTCCTTCAATATATATTATTACAAATTATGTATACATCCTAATGTCTTGACCTGCAGTAGAATAAAATTTATTTAAAACCTCAGGCCTCAATTCCTTATAATAACTCTCTTTCGTTTTTTTTTTGCGCCCATTTCAAATATTTTGCTGATTACTAGGGATTATAGGAGAGCGTTTTAGGAGATCAATTTAATTCATTTTACTCCATAATACGTTATTATTTGAGCGATACAATTCTCGTTAACAAAGCTGTCCAGAATAATTACATTATAAAATATTCGAAAAAAAAATACATTACTCTAACATATAAAACCAAAACTATTTTAAAACAAAATAACACAAACTTGAAGTAACCTAATAACAAATTGAATATTTCATAGACAAATTATGATATAACATATATCAGACCGACATCAACGGTTACCTTAAGCGACAAAAATATTTTAAAACTATGTTGTGGAAACAATACTTGTGAGATGAAGTAAAATAATTATTTAATTATCCCTGTATGCCCAACAATTTTTTTTGTTTCTAAATTAGCGATATTTCTATTTTTTAATTAAACGGGCACCACATAGTACTAAAAAGATATTTTTTATATTCTAATTTGATTTTCCTCCACACCCCTGTCCTCTTAAAATTTCATTGGGCAAATAGGTATCAAGAAAACAATATTAATTGGTATTTATTTAGGCAAAAAATAGATCAATAAAACTTAAATCTCTACTATTTTTTTAACAAATATTCAAATTCCTATTTTTTTGGTGTGATAAACTAGGAAACAACGTACGTAAGGCTACATTGTACTTTAAACATTTGGTTTCAACCTTTTGGTGATAAAGTTTGCATCTGATTTGACGATCTTGTTCTGCTACAAAGTCAGTCATACAATATTTCCTAAAGATGATGGACGACCAAACCTTTTGCCTAGAACACTGCTTCGATTGGTATTGTTTGTTCCTACAAGGGATATTGCAACATCGCGTCTAAATGCGAGGTGGTCCATCTTGCTTGCTTGTCTTCTGTGCAGCTGCCAAGCTGCAAGAGATTGAAATAGTTATTAATATTCAGTATGTTACACTCTGTTGCAATGATTGGTCAGTGATATATTGGTGATTTGAAAACGGTAATTTTACATCGAATAAAGGAGCAACTTTATTACTAAGTTAACACCACGAGCGGGATAGTTTTAGCGCTTTTAGATAATCAATACTTTGGAAAAATCCATACTGCTGCCTTTTTAAAAAACTCTCGTTATTTCATTACTGCAAAAAAAATTGTAATCAGTTAAACATTATTGGAGCAACTTTTTCTGAAGAATCTTACGATGGACTCAGCTCTTGATTTCAATCCTGCTTTGCAAAGGGCATTTTATTATTATTTCAGCTCAAACACTTCAAAGTCAAGGAAAAAAAAATGTTTTTTGGCAAATCTGGCAAAAAATTGATTTAGAATAAAACTTGAAAAATGTGTTTAGTCTGAAAATGTTTGAAAGGGATGAGTAATCCACCTTGTCTTCGGATTGAATTTTATCATATTTTTCTTATTTTATTTACATGCTTTGTAGCACTTGAAGTCATCATAAATTGTGCACCATTACTTTAGTATATTAGTAAAATAATAATGGCAATCCGTTGATTTTTGTAAAGCCACATTTTAGCGCGCTCAATCTTAACTTATTCCGATAAAATGTTTTGTTAATTTACTAGGTATTTGTAATAATATATTTTTTTAAATATATTATTTAAATTTATCTATGTATCCTAATTGCTTGACCTGCAACGCAATAAAACCTATTTAAAACGTCAGGCTTCAAGTTCACTTTGCTCCTCAACTAATTCTACGGCTTAAAACATTTATTGTTAGAGCAGATTTTCCTTGCTACATATTTCTTATAATAAATCTTCTTTGTTTTCTTCTGTTAACTTTTGAAATGTTTTATTGATTCCTAGAGATTGTCGTAAGAAAGTATGTTTTATGTAGCCAATTCAATTCAATTCAATTCAATAAAGCTGTAAGGAAGAAACTTAATAATCACATTAAAATATATTCAAATAAGACACATTATCCTAACATTTAAAACAAAACTATTGTAAAACAAGACAAAAAAAAACTGAAGCTGGTTGGTAGGGCTCAACATTTATCTTACCCACTACCATCCACTCAGTTTCGAAGATGTTGATTTTAAATCCTCTTTGATAACTTGCTCTGTTCACTCTGGTGGCCATAGTTTGAAGATCTACAAAATTTTCTGCGAGTATAGTCGTGTGATCAGCATATCTGATGCTATTGATAATTTCTCCTACAATCTTCACACCATCACGCCTGTCACTTAAGGTTTCTTTAATTATTTCTTCCGAGTACAAGTTGGACAGTGTCGGTGACAGCACGCATACTTGTCGTACTCCTTACTTGATCCTTTTGCGAGTTGTTGCTACTTGATTGTGGTCTTAGTTGAAGGTCATGATTATCCAGGCCTGCCGATTTCATGTATTCGAAAAAAAGATCGTATTGGACTCGATCAAACACCTTCTCGAAGTCAATAAAACAAATGTAAACATTTTACCGGAACACACAGCTCTTTCAAAGCAAGATGCACATACGGAACAGAGCCTCTCTCGTTCCCAGACCATTCCTAAAAACGAAGTATTGCTCACTTAATCTACTTTTACATAACTAGTAGATTAGATCTTGAAGTATTCGTAAGAGTATTTTTAATGAATGGCTCATTTAGCTAATAAGCCTGAAGTCACCGTATTGTAATAAAAAGTGCCTCCAGAGTGTGGTCAAATGAAGAATGCTCTCATCATTTAAGAGTTTTAATAATTCAGCAGGAATCTTATCTGGACCTGGTGCCTTGTTATTCGTTGCTTGGTGTATTGCTTTTTCCACTTTAGACTTGAGTATGACAGACCCAATATCATCTACATTACTGTAAGTAGTGTATGTCGGCTGTTCCCGATTATTATCCTTGGAGTAAGAAGTGAAATAACTATCCCATTCTGTTTAATCATTATTGTTCAGAATGTTTCCACATGTGTCTTTAAGTTCGTGTAAATTCCTGCAGTGTTTTCAAGTTTTTATGCAGGTTAATATAGTTGTGTTTGCTTTGTAGGTTTACTATTTTGCTATATATTCTGTCCAATTAGATATCATTGGCCCCCTTGATTTTTCGGTTTATTAGTTTCGGGAACTTTAAATATTTGTGTCTGTTTCTGTTTTCTCCGTGTGCCCATCAAACTCACAATATCTCGCGTCATCCACTGATTCTTAAGAGTTCTTCCGCTTTATCCAGAATTGGTGTTTGTATATCGTGCCAGTTTTCATTAATATTCTTGATTTTAACAGAAGTCTTATGCGGTTCGCATTTGAGAGTTCGTCCGGTATCTCGGGATTTTTGAGAGGCTCAAGTGGAATTCTTATTATTTTAGGTGGTTTAGACAATTTTTTGAGTCTGACCTGAAATGTTGCATATAATAGCTTATGGTTGGAATGAATGACAGCGCCCGGTTATGGTTTAACGCCCCTGATGCTGTTTCGAAAGCGACGACCTATTATAATAAAATCTGATTTCATAATATTCTTTCATAATATTCTACCATTTTGTCCATTTTGAGGCAACTTCCAAGTATATAGTTGTCATTTTGGTAGATGGAAAAGAGTGTTTGTAATAACAAACTCAATTTTCTGACAAAACTCGATTAAACGGACACCCCTTTTATTTATTTTGCTCCAGTGATAAACTGTTTCACTGGCTGTCCTACCTTAGCATTCCAGTCTCCTAGGTAGGTCGTGACTTCCCACTTATCATTGTTGTTAGATCGTCATAAAGTTGTTGCTAAAACTTATGTGTTTGATGATAATCCTTATCTACCGTGGGTGCATATACCTGAACAATACTGATACTTACCGGATTCCCGCTTACTTGTATCAACATGGCTCTCTCCGAGACCGTCACAAATTGCCTGAAGTATTTAATATTGGACTCCTTAATGACTACTGCCACTCCATTGCGGTACATTGGGTCCTGATTTCTGGAGAAGTATACAGCATACCCACTGGATGTATAGTTTCCGCTATATAACTATCTGGTTTCATTCATGGCCATGATAGTAATATTTAGTCGTTGCATTTCTAGAAGTAAGTTCCTTAGTTTCCCATGCTCATACAAAGCTGTTACATTCCATGTTGCGATTTTAGGACTTTTTTTATTGTTTTGTACCCGGAGACTCTTCGCACGCCCGCCAGGGACTCGGGACTATTTTTCCTTTTTCGTTTGCTCCCCGCAAAGGTATATGTAACATCTTCAAAAATGGCATCATTACTGAAACCAAGAACCAAACTGTTCCGGCTTCAAAATACCATGTCCAAAACTTTGACAGTTCGCCCTCACACTGGGGTTTATATCACCTTTGATAAAGTAGGCAAAAGTACGTTTGGCCTATAATTCGCAAACAGTCTTGCGTATTATAGGCCGAATTATAGGTCCTAAACAAAATAAAAATATTAACGTCTAAATGTAGTTTGTGGTCTGAACATTTCCGAAATATCATAAACTTACATAAGAATAATTATAAGATATTTAGAGAAACACCTCATTCGTCCATATTTCTCTTTATCAATGATTGCACTCTATTATATGTTGCAATTATCTACAGGAAACGTGAAAATTGATAATCCTTGTAACAACTATTCTAGTTTCTCAAATATAATTTCGAATGGAAATGCACTTAAGCGGATTGTTTTGTTGTTCTAGAAAGCTGCACCGTTTATACGATCGTAACATTTGTGCATAGTGTCATATTTATTAAATGAGCCCGAACATAAAAATTTTACAAATTATATCCTTTCGACGACCAAGTAAGATTTCGCATAAAAGATGAAGATGGAATTTTGAGCGGAGAAAGCAGAACTTATAAATAAAACTTATAGTTTTTGTAAAAATATCCTCTTTTGTACATATTCAAGTTCCTCAAAGCCTATTTGAATACTTCCAAAGCTTCCAAATAAATTATTTATTAAAAATTATTATTTTAGTATTTCATTTTTACAAGATTTTATATAATATTTTGATTTTAACAAAACATAAGATAAGTTTGGTCCTAAACGTGATTCATGTTTTAAATAACTGAATGTTCTACCTTTTTCTCAATATCTTTATTTCAACTGATAAAACATAAAACATAAAAGAGAAGGTATTAATATTCAAGGTTGTCCTAGACGAGACCCGCATGCGGCGCGCTACGTCATTTTTTACGACCCGCTCCTTACTAGGTATCGATCCGCCTCCTGCTCCTTACTATATCCTGACATACGTGACAGGAAATATGCTTTAAAAACGAAAATATACACAAGTGAGTCATTCCTTAACCAACGATGAAATGGTAAAAGAAAATAACACTACGTCATTTAAGATTCAAATGGTGCTGACCAATATCAGTCTAATTATTACTAAGAAATTAATCAATTATATCGATCACCATAATCTGAAGATCTAATTAAAAAGATAATAATGATAATATTAAAAATAATATCAATTCAGACGATGTATAACTTTCCTTACTGACCCGAGACTACTTTCCATTTGTACAGGGAGCGAGAAGAGCTTAATTTCCTTTGTTGTAATGCTTGTATACTAACCAACCAATCTTAAAAAACAAAAACATAATAAAAAATTCAATATAACATTACGCATGGTCAAGTATAGTACCTAATCAATGTAATCATAATCCAGAAATGGCGATGCCAGATAGTGACAAAGCTTTGAGTTGGTCTATCCGAGGTCATACCGTTTGGGATGGAGATGGGAGTTTAATCATAATCTTAGAGCTTAACGATTCAGGAATGGAGATGCCAGATAGTGAGAAAGCTTCATTACTGGCGGAGAGCTTTGAGCACGTCTATCCGAGGTCATAGCTTTTGGGCTGGAGAATGACGCTGAAAGTAAAAAAATGTCAGTCGTCTCCAAAATAGAAAGAAAGAAAGAAGAAAAAGCACAGGTTATGTGACCCATGACGTTGAATACAGTTCGCGAAGTTAATTGTTACGGTCAAGAGTTTATTTGTTTATATAAGAAAAACCGAGAGAAAAACTAAAACAACAAACCCGTTTTTTCACGAAATCTTCAACGTTTTATCGATGGTCCGGATAACAAATGCATTATTATCGCTTCTTACGAAGTAGTGCTGGAAATTGTCAAAGCGGTAAAACCTGTTAGTGATGCAGTGCTTATTAAGAAATGTGCAAAGAAAATTTCAGAATAATTCAATGAAACAAAAATTGCCGAAAAATTCAAAACAGTCTCAGTGTCGCATCAAATGCAAGACGTGAAGAGGTGTAGAGCACATTAATCAATATGTATCCAAAAAATTGCAACACAGAATTAAAAAATTTAAATATTTTTTACTCTGCCTGGATGAAAGTACTGATCTATCCGACATTAGCCAACTTATAATTTTTGTTCAAACTATTCAAAAGGACTTCAGTGCTTGATCCTATTCCTCTCCATGGTGCAGTCAAGGGTACGAATATCTTTGAAGCTCTAAATAAGGTGGTATCAGACAATAAGGGATTCGCTAATGTTTCTGCCTTGTCACTGATGGAACCAGTGCTATAATATAACCTGAAATTGTATTTGCTGGACTCAACAATATCAACTATCCTGTTTGTGCACCAAGAGGCCCTATGTGGAACGTCCTTACGTCAAAGGAACGTCATGAAAGTGGTTGTTGGTAGTATATTATTTATCTAGGGACTAAAATGACTCATTTAATCCCACGAATGGAGTTTGTTGCGTTCGTATAGGACTTTCTCTCCTTTAAGACATTGGGCACATTATTCCATGCTGAAAACCATGCTTAACGTTCAAAATAGTACCAATATAAGCAAATTTCACAAGTTAGTTGCCCTGCTGAAAAGAAGATAGGAAAAATATAAGCTAGAAAAAGCCAAGATACTAACAGACAAATTTTTAATGAATGATCCAGACAACCAGTTTTTAATAATAAAGGTAGCTCTTCTTTTGGTGTCGCAGGAGCCTGTAGAAAGACTAAGACCCCTCATTCGAGATTTTTCGCTTGTTATCATAACAATCAAATGTATATTTGTCCAAGTCATCGTTATACACTAAACATTGCTTACGTGGAATCTGGCTCTTTATTAGCTGACTCTGAGGCATCGCCGAAAGGTAAAGTCCGTTCAAGTCTATTGCGCGGTTACGTCATATCATTCCATCTTTCTTTATGCAATGAACGTATGTACTAAATTGGTCCGTCAAATTGGAATCTTTGACATCGATTTCGATTGGCGTCAATGTAAAAATATCATAACGAAAATAACAGATTTAATTCATTTATTTATTGGTTGGTAGTTGGTTTGTGTTTTACTCTAATAATTGCTAATAAAAATCGTTTTGAGATGCCCCACCGGTTCAGTGAGAAAGAGCAAGCTTTAATTTTAAAATTAATGCATAATTTCACACGTGAAAAAGATGCTAGTTTGCCACTTTTACCCTGGAAAGCTGTGCACAATGTAAGTAATATATATTTTTTATTTGTTTGATAATACTAAAAAATGATATCTCTAGAAAAAATTTATTTTTGATGTGTAAACATCTTACGCGGCAATATGAGGACAAATCTCGGCAAATGAGACGGAAATGCGCAAATCAATTCTAGCCGCTAGGGCGGTATTATATACAATTTTTCCATTTAAAATCGTTTTAAATGGATTTTAGACGATAAAAATGCATATTTGAAATCAAACGAACCGTCAAAAGTATTATTTTTTAATTATTATATTCGCAGTGTATTTGGATCCATAGCACAGCTTATTCTTAATGGACGGTTGAATTTAAAATGAATTTTCGCTTCAAAATCCACGACAAATTCGTCCGAAGCCATAGCTATCGGCGTAAAAAAGTTCGAATTTTCGGATTTTTATACAATTTTGCCATTTAAAATCGTTTTTAAACGGATTTTAGACGATAAAAAGCATATTATTATTTTTAATTAAACGAACTGTCAAAAGTTTTATTCAGATGCCCAGACGCTTAAAACAATATTGTCATAGCCCTCTTCTAAAATTTGAAAAAGTTGATTTTTGATTTTCCCAAATCAAAGGATATCGGCGCACGATTACTAGGTAAATAAGCTGTTGTATGTATGTTGATGTTAATCCTGGTGGCATTATATTTGCCTGTCGAATTTGTGCATTGAATTAAACCACTCCGAAGCTGTCATAACTAATAAGTATGTAAAATTGATAAAAACGGAACGTGCTCTGGAATAGAAAACAGGTACGGAGACATCTTTTGGCCAGTGTAAAAAATAACGTACGAGTCTATCTAAGACGTACGGATATTTTCTTTTGACGTCAGAAATTCTGACGTAACAGCGCAATAGCCTTGAATGGACTATACTTTGAAACAGCCGAATAAATGTTTGGATATGCTGACGTGAAAGCATTCCAAATCGCTGGACCTTCAGGAAACACTTCCACAAGCCTTTGAGCAAGTCTCTTGACCTTTCACATGTAATTCTACGTCAGGCAGCGTCGTAGAGCATAATAACGATTAAACAAATCGACTATCTATTATTGTAAATTGTATAAAAATAAACACCCCATCTGAATATAAATAAGTAAATAAAATTTGTTAAATTTAATCTTGGGATTAAATGAACATTTTTAGCGCTTGCTTGGAAGAACTGAAGGACATACTTTAGTCCCGGAAGCACAAAAAATATCTAATATTATAACTGGGGGAAATCGTGCTTTGGCTCACAGAAAGTTTCGTGATTTTTGGCTGAAGTAGTACATATGGGGACTTGTTACTTCACACCGATCTTCGTTTATTAAGCGCCAGAAACCGTTTGACACTTTTCTTTGCTCTACGCAAGGAGATTCCCATTTTCCTTAAAAATTAAATGCAGTCCTACACTTTGAAGCTACAAGGAAAGCAGCAGAATATTGGAATCTCCGGGAAAATGTACTTCAAGACATTTTCTTCCAGAACACCCAAACAGAATTTTTGCAATCGACGAGCGTTTCACTAACCATGTTTGCATCATCAGGACATGATTTAATCAAAATACTGTTGCGGCATTGTGGATAAAACTGTTTTGTCGAGCAGAATATTACCTTTTTATATGGTCATATAAGAAGATTGAAAAATAAAATTAAACTTATCAAGTCTTTGCTAGAAAAATATAATTTTTCATTTTTTCCAAGCTGTAAACAGCATTTTGAAGAAATGTTGAATTTTGAGCAAGTTTCATATTTAACTCATATAAAATACATTGACACAATTGCAGAAAAAATCGAAAACCGATTACCTCGAAGTGCGAAACTTTGGCCCTATGATGGTCTCAACGGTGGGAAGCACGTATCATTGCGAAAGCAGCTATTCCAACTTGAAATTTATTATAAAAGATAAATAGAAGTATTTCTTGTCAGATAAATCACTTACTCAGCTGCTTTGTTTGCCAAATATTAATGTGAATATTGATACACTGGTTAGTGAAAAACAACCTCCCCAAACTCCAAACTTTCTACTATTTTTTTGGCATACTTGTATTTTTTTTTTTTAAATAAAATTAATTATCCAAACAAACGCGTTTTTTGTGCTTATTACAAATCATAAAGTTGCAAACGAAGCATTTTTTATGCAGCCCTCACAATCGCAATTTTATTTGCAGCGACTCTTGGGTCATTTGAAGTTGTACAGCCCTGTATTAAATAAATGATCGTTCACAACTCGTTAAGTCTCAGTTTTGAACGTTCTGATTATACTGTGTCGATTGTCTGCATATTCGCTTATTATATAAAAATGCAGTAGATAAATAATTGAACAATTCACTAATATTTGTTTCAAATAAGAGCTTAATAATGATTGGAATTATTCTTCTTGCTATAAAAGGATAGTAAAACGATAGACATCAAGCGCAAGTCTTTCTCCTGAATGGCAAAAGAAGAGAGCCACAAACATCTTCATTTCTTCGACCGTCGAGTATAAATACTGAAATAGTGACCTATTTTTGCTTAGTTTGACAATGCGCTCAAGGTGAATTTAATATTTGATAACAAAAATTCACAAATTTTTTTTAATCAGATAGAGTACAAAATAATGTAATAATCTAGGGGCTTTGTGGATATATGTGTGAAAAAGTGGCGCGTGTGAACCCGGTACATTTTTTTGGATATTTCAATATTATTGATTGAGAATGAAGGTAAATTACCGGTATAATTAAGGAGAAAATAATAGAAGCAATTGCAATTAATGCAATTACAGACAAAAAAATTAAGAATGCACAATACATTTTTAAACATTGTACCATTGAACGATGCGCTCCACAGTTGATTAAATAAATTGCATGAACTTTCATATCCCTGTTTTATGTACGAGCATAATATAACGAATAAAATTTATTTCGAAGTTGTACTATTAAAATAAGGGATGCTAGAAAAGTGCTTTATTTATGAAATAATAGACGATATAGGATATAGTAGAGTCTATAACAAATGTGGAAAGTTTGATATAGCTTATCTCTATGAAAATTTACAGAAAAATATGATTCAAAAAGCAAAAATTAAACGTGAATAGAACAAGATATTTTTTCTAGCAAGAAAAAAATGGCATTTCCTATTATTATCCAATCCATAATATTAAGATCCCGGATATAATAATATGATGTACTATTTTTTTAAATATACATACCTATCTGTACTTTTCATTTTAAATAATTCACCACTGTGAAGGAGATCAGGAATGTGAAATATTAGGGAAACATGAAATTGAACGTTATAGATATTAGATGGATAATTTTACTTTTTGAGCACCAGGCTCCAAAGATGAGTCATTTAGAAATTTGTCTTTGACCTTTTTAGCGCAAACACTCAATTTATGTGCACTGTAACCATGAAAATGTTATTCCATCCAATTCGTTAAAGATTTTGGGATTTTTGCAGAGTCCAACCAGCAGAGACATTTTTTTCTCATATTTATAACTTTGCATTGATGCCTTGCTATATCTGTTTTAGAGTGTTGTGCTGTGGCTTATGATCTATCTGCAGTTTTCACAGTGAGATTGTTGAACGAATTTAAAAAAATAATAATCTTTTAATATTATGTTCTGGGTATGTACGCAAGATAAATAAGTTCCGTGGCTAATGGTTAGTTAGAGGTTTGAGTTAGTTTGGGTTAAAGAGACTAAGCTTAAAAAGCATGAGCTTATTTCATAAAAAAATAAGTTGTTATATTCATTGCCTCCAGTTAGTTACCTAAGTTAATATGCATACATGTTCAAGACAGCCAACTAAGTTAGAAAAGGACCTATTTCAAGAAGAACTGGAAGAAAGTCAAATTAATGCTTATGTTTACATCTCCGTACTTGAAGAGTTGGCGGTCGAATGTATATTTGGGAAAATAGTATAAGATATAAACATGAAAAAAGCCCTAGAAATGCACGTTGGCTCATTAAGTTCAAAATGCCTATTTATGAAAAGCACGAAGCATATTTTGAATAGTTCAGGAATAGAAATACAATAATTTATGAATTAGTTATACATTTGTATTTCTTGCAAGAATAATTGCTTCCATTGCCTTCATGGACTGTCACTGTTTAATTTAATTTTGAGGGAGAGGATGGAGAAGTCGCGATGTTGAGAAAGTTACTTTTACTAATAAATATTATTGATTTTGATTTGTTTTTGTTTGTTTCATATAGTAATTTGTGATTGGACGTGATATGTGTGTTGCTACTTAAGACTGCTTCAGTAAATAAATAAAATATAAATATCATAATAAAACTCCTTTTTGTGAAGCCCCATTTACGAATGATATATGTTTTGTGTTTCCCGTTAAATATCACTGTGTGGCCAGAAATCCCTATATAAACTGCTGTTCACTTGAAACGCATAAAAAATATATTTAGTCTGGATTTTAATGTACGTATCTTCAAAAATAAAAAAGATTTTTTAATGCGTTTTTCAAAATATTAGGTACATTTCATACCTTAACGACTAGGCCACCGGGTGTTTTTAATATTGTCCATATTTTGTATGCACCGGGTAGCAAATAAAATCCTCAACATTGTATAAAACATTATTTGTTTGCTTCTTTATTTGTTATATTCAAATGATTCTTAATCAAAATGTAAAATACTAATTCGGGGGTTTTTTGAGACCTTCATTTTTGCCCGAAATATGACTTATTCTAGATAAAAGACGACTCTTTTATTTATTAAGCTAGATCTATTAGGCATTCATCGCTTTGAAACATTTTTAGAGAAAACTGAAAGTATCAAATAATCCGCGACTTTGTTTTTTACGTTTTACTAAGATTCATTTCAATATATCAAACAGAAAAAATTACAAGTGTTTGTAAATTTTTAGACCAAATGAAGTTTTATAAAATTGTAGGCATTCGTTTACTACTCTCTACAAACAAAATATGCACAATATTAAAAACACCCGGTAGTTTATTACAATTTTTCCTAATATTTTAAAAACCACGTTATTTTTTTTAAGTTTTAGTGATACGTACATTGAAAACCAGACAAAAAATATTTCGCATGTGTTTCAAGTGGAAAGCAGTTTGCAATTAGAATTAGATATTTCAATGCAATATAATATGTATATCCAAATATTGTTTACACATTTATGCATTTATTTAGAAAATGCAATACCTACCTTCCTAGAATTGTCCAGTGGCGTACGCATGGAATCCTGTTTCATATTTTTTATGAAAACTATGCTATGTCACTGTTATTTTTCATTCTCTTTTTGTATAAATTCTTCTTTTAATCGCTGCAAAAATGGTCCCTAGTGTTTTTAATTTGATTAGTGGTTTAAATGCTTTTTTTCATGTATAGGTATACTATACAAAATATTCGGGAAACATTTACATTTGTATCCATTTTAAGTAAGTTAAAATTATATTTGTGAAATAGGTGCATTTGAGAGTTAATTTAATCCACCAAATCATGTTTAAGAGATATTTGGAAATTTATTTATGTTTAAATATTCAAGACCTGTATCTTCGTGATGAAACCATTAAGGGCCATAGTTGCTTAACACTTAAGCAATCAGTATTCATATCCCTCAAGATTATCAAAGCACTTTTCAATGACACTCAACTACAAGCTATTTCGTTTGGTATATTTATATATGAGAATCTTATGAACTAACCTCCACTTCTCCTGAAAGCTTCAGCTTCTTGTGTTTTGCACGGTTCTATATAATAAAAATCAAATAAAATATGCGCACACTTGAATATACAATTTAACATACCGCTCCATTCATGTAGGAATTCGTAGATTTTTTGCGAGATTTAAATAAACATAAACAAATACGGCCGCGAAATGCTATTCTCGTATTCTGCTGTTTTACGCAATTTTAAGTAACGCATTCAGTTGCCCAATATCCTCGACCATCGGACATTCAGTTACGAACTCAATAAAATTAATAAATTTAAAATTCAGGAAATAATGAACCAAGATTTAATAATTACAAAATTTGTTTTGTTTGCTCTGGGCCTCCTGTCTAACATGCTGAGCTCCATCAAATATGGATTTAAAATTAAAGGAAATGATAAGATAACCCTTAAACTGAATCACTTATCTAAAGCTAATGGGAACCATGAAGAAACAGTTGGATCAAATCATACAGGTTTCTGAAGATTTATCAAAACGAATTCGAACGTAGTTTGGAATTGATGAGTGTCGCACCATAGCGCAGGAAAAGTTGCAAGCAGGCGAGTTCAGTATGGCAAGTGGAGAGACAAATGAATTAATTGATCCTGTAGGGCGGAGCTTATAGATATCTTGCAATGAAGCAATCATGGAAGATTAATCATCAGGTGATGAAAAGAAAATAGCATCTGTATTCGAGAAGAGGATTCAGGGCTATTAACCGTTACGCGTCCTCTGAGTTTGATTATTTTTTTGGTGTTGCATCCTGAAATAAAACCGATATCCAGAAGTTACAGCGCAAATTAAGTACCTTGCTAAGCCACCACCCTAAGAGCGCCGTACAAACAACAACTCTTCCTTGAGAGGATAGAGGAAGAGAATTAACGGATATTGCCAAACTGTTAGATCATCAGATTAATAATTTGCGTAGGAAAATCAGCTTCATAGGAGACATCCGGATGAAGTTGTGCAGAAGGTCGATGGATGTGTGTCGAACTATGGGCTAGCCTCAGTAGTCCAAGCGGTCCAGCTAGGGTCCAGCAAAGAAAACGGCATTTTAGGTTAAAAGCAAGCCGCTCTGCACAGGTTATCTAGAGACCTAAATAAACGATTTTATCCGATTAAACCAAAATTTGGTTTTTTAGGATCCAAGAGGACGCCTATTTTCCAAAATTGCCGCTAAAATGTATATTTCGTGATTCTTGTACGATTCGATTAAAGATAGAGTGGTTTTGGGTTTGTTTTGTATGTACATCGAATGAAAAAAGGGGCGCTTACCTATTACAAATTGAGTTGCAAAAAATATTAATTGCTCCGTTTTTTACAAATTTACACTTTTTTAGAAAACAACATTATTTTAACCCGGTTTTTCTCCCCAGGCCCTCAGAATTTAGGCACAAATAAGGTTATAAAAGTTAGTTTTATTGTTTACGTCAGTAGTAAATAAATGTCAAATAAAAAAACATGGGATGGTAAGATCACCTCACAAGTTGTCGATATCGTCATCACTTTCTTCTCCTAGATACCTGGAACTGTAAAATTCCCAATATAATTTTTGTACTAAGTCACTCAGATGTAGTTAAAGAAAAAGTAATGTATAATCTGGTATTATTGCAGTTTTATTTACAATAATTGTGCTGTATTTTTTGCGACATTGTCCCACACCCCGACAAGCAGCCACACCTCTCCAGCTCCCAAGAGGCCTCCCACACATCTAGAAGGTCGGACCAAACGGGAACCCATTTTCCACAACTTATCTTCCAAACCCAATTAGATGGAGTCGGAAAATTGTCATCGGGCAGGTGTGAAGGGCCTCAGATTTGTCCTGCCTGATAAGCTGCCCTTAGGATGTGTTGGTAGAGAGCAGCATACGTCGGGGGAATAACATGAAGTGACTTGTTCTTTGAGCAAAATAATGATTTCCTAGCTTCGTTAACTGTCGTCTCAGAGCAGAATTGATCATAAAGCTTGACCGGGAACTTCTGTCTCTTCTGTCTCTAGGTAACGTGTGCAAAGCGGCTTACTTTTAACCTTAAATGTCGTTTTCTCATAGTTTTCGGCCAGTACCTCATCGACTACAGGAAGATTTTTCCCAAAAAGACTTTTTATTGGAAATTCAATATTAGGTGGCTTCAACAAGAAACTACCCAAATTACATTGTCATAAAAAGTGATAGGTATAGATATCTATTCAAAACAACGAAGTCCATACAACGCGATAGGCATGGTAATGTTGTCAAGATTATTCATCAGGGCCTAGCCAGAATTCTGGGATCGAGTTCCTTATTATAAACATAAACTGCAAGTAGTTCTGGAAAACTGTGACTTCAGACTCTACTGGAATCGTACTACCTTAACTAACTAGACGGTGATGCGTAATTTTACCAAATATGGCCATTGTAAAAAAATCTCCCAAGGTTGCAAACTTTGTGGAAATGTCAGTACCCAGAACTATTTTGCCAACAGACGTCTTTACTCATTTTGCCAAGATATGTTTTCTTAAATTTATTTTTAAGGAAAAAGAAGTTCATGTTAAGATTCTCACATATAAAGTGACTAAACTATTATTACAATTGGCATGCACATAAGTAACTGCCTATGTCGGAGAACTCGGAAAGATCTTTGAACTACCCTATTCGAAAAGATTTTTAAAATTATCATACTACTAAGAGTTGGTGCTTTTTTAAGCCAGAATATCATTTACTCAACTTTCCCCAAAATAATTTAAGAGTAGTAAAAATTTGGCGAATAAAGCAAAAAAAATCGAATTAGGAGCATTAAAACGATGAAAAATTATTGGAAATGATCTATTTGAAAAAATACATGTTTGTTTGAGATATCGCGTAGGTCAGCTGTTAACAGAATATCATCCATGGGCGCCATAACTGAAAAACATTTATATTTTCCTGTCCTGCAAGCTGAAGCTCTATAACAATTAAAGAAAAATGTAACTTAAAATGCGATTTTACCTGTATATACTTATCGACACTTTTTTTTTATTTACCCATTGATAGTTTACTATTACATTTAGATATTTTAATATCTCTCACTACAAGCTATTTTGATTTATTTAATTATGAGAACTACTAGAAAAATATAGTCGAGTGTATGCTGCGCGATTCCCAACAATATAAAGCAAAGAAAGTAAGCACACACCTGAATTGACGCATTTACTGGAAAAATGCGATTTTTAAATGTACCTTTCGTAGCATTTTTATCCATTCATAGATTTTTTATGGGACCTGTGCTTACAAAAATGTCCTAAGCTGATTAATTCACTTAAATTCAAGCCTGTTGGGTTTTGTTTTGCTGGAGGTACCAAATAGAGGTAAATGGGGCCAATAGCATGAACAGTGAGCACGGCACAATAAATACTACTTTCATCCCTGCAGAACAAATACCCTTTAAAATAACTGTTAAATGAATATATACAAAATGGCTTTTACGTCCTTTCCTTCCTACATGTTATAGGTAGCTATCAGGGATATTGGAAACACCACTGGAGCGCTGCGCATTTGCTTCATATGTGTGACAGAAGTAAAAACTTCAACAAGGCGACATTACTATTATAAAATAAAAGCATTTTTTTGTGTTCTATGTTCACAATGTAGAGTTTTCAAAGGGAAGATCGAAAAAATCACCAATTCGGCATTTTCAATCGTATCGATTCGATTTTTTGGTATGTTGTACTCGTTACCTCTCTCTTTATTGTACGAAAACTGGTTTGCTCCAGATTGTTTGATTGTACAGTAATAAAATATTATGTGGTGACCTACAGTGTCAAAACTCGAAATTGCGAAAAGTTTAAATTCAACTAGCTCACCCTATATAAAAGGTGTCCTCATTGAAGAGTATATTGTACAGTGTTTTTCCTGACATATTCGAAACAGAGAAGTTTTTAGAGAATTCTTCTCCCAGAAATTCCCCATCTTATTATCGTCTCGGTTTCTTCGATCCTGGCGACTTTTTCGGCACTGGAACGACCCAATTTGACCCCTTTTCCAAAAATATACACGCCCAAAAAAAAATGCTCGACACTTTGGCAATTTCACTAGGGTTCCGAAGACCTAACCTAAGAAAAGAATGTGTCTAGAAAATTTCATGAAAATTATTTCATTTTTCAACAGTTATCGTTTATCAAAGCAAAATTTTGAAAAATTGCTCATTTAACGTAATAACGTAATAATAAGTTCGAAAACTCCATTCTTAGCCGTTTTGAACAATAATGCTAAATATCTAAAAATTACCCGAATGAGCGTTAAATAGCCGAACGTAGACAACTTTGTGCACTTCAGGCGTAGACAGCTTTAAGCGTTACATGCGTAAACAGCTTTAAGCGTTACAGGTGTAGACAGTTCAGTTTTATTGACTTCCGAGGGCAAAGTATGCTGAACGCGCTAAAAGAAGTTTTCACTTCAAAAAATCTATATTCATTTCCCTCACGTTCACGTAAACCGCAAATCTGAACTATTGAAGTACTGATATTATCAATAATGCAATTTAAACCGTTCTCTCTCTTTAAGTACCAAATTTGTAGTTTTATGTGAATTATTAACTATTACAGAAATAGTTTGCAAGTTAACACAGGAACACATAATATATCCTTATTTTCACTCAATTCTAATTCTCAAAAACTTAGAGGATATTGAACATAATCACACATGAATTTATCAGGAAGCAGAACAACCTTCAAATTACATATTTTTTTCAATTTGCTATTTTCTAGACGCAAGTTGGGGATTATGTACTAATTATTGATATTTTAAGAATGCATAACGAACTGGTACTGAATTTTAAGCTCGCAACAAGAAAGTATATCATAATAATTCGTGTCCTATAATAAAAGAATGCACAGTAATTACTTATGTGAAAGGATATTAAAATTTAATATAATCAGCATCATAATTGCTACCGGTTCTAGACCCAAATATTAATGATATAATGTTTTAGCCTCGAGTTTAGTAGTACACTGGACCGAATATGGAATACATGTTTTCTAAGAACGCATAGTATTACCATTTTAATTGTGCATATTATAAGCTTGTGTGCCAGTAAAAGAAACAACTCTTTACGAGGCCCTATCTATAAGTATTAGACAAGATTTTTTTTTACTTATGGCATTTTCCGTTTTTTTATCCGTCTAGCTAGGGCAGAAATCTCTTGATTTTATTATTCCGTCTTTATATTGAATCAAAGAATTAGGTTGTAGACTGCGAAACACCTTTTTATTTATATTTGCTTTTGTACAAACAGCCCAACGAGTAAGAACAAAACTTAATTCCCCTGCCCCGCATTACGCATGCAAAACTCCTCTAGAATTTATTTTTTAAGTGCGACTCTACACTCATATTAAACTGCATTTTCGCGATGAACTCTTTTCATGGTCATTAAAATTTGTACAATAGTTCCTAAAATTGCGTCATAGGTTCCATACCTCGCCAAAGCAGATTCGTCCGTCAAATATTTTAAAATACCAGAATAGCCAATTTTAAATTTGGCGCGAAGCCACTGATGCAACTTATGCTGCTCAATTATTATATTTTAACTAAAATCTTCAAAATTTCCAAAATATTGGTATAGGTTAGTAGGTTTTGTACCATTATTAATGTTTGAATTAACGTTATAGTGCGAACAGCTATAAAATATGCCCAAAGAATATGGTATGGAATTTCATTTTACACGGATAGTAAAAAGCCATGCCTGCATCTAGAATATATAGCAATAATGATATTGTCATTAATTATATAAATTTTACAAATTGTAAACTGTCATAGATTAGCATTAAAAGATTTCAAACAAATCAAATCCGAAAATTCCAGATCCTGCAATATGTTACCGAATTATGACGGGCCACAATCCAGTTGTTTAAACACAGATTGTCTCTTGGAACAGGAGTTTCTCTTTATCTCTTGTTTGTTACTACGTTGTTTTTTTTTTTGTTCTAGTAAGCACAACTTATGTTTACATTTTTTTTTAATGTCAATTTATGGTTTTATCAAAACCACTTCTTACTGTTTTTCTTGCCAGTTTTTTTTTGCCTATTTAGAATAGAATAGAATAATTAGTAACTTTTTTCATTCAGACTTTATAAGAGTTATTTATAAATAAAAACTGTAAAAAGAGTTCATGGTATTGAGACTTAACATTTGTATGAAAATTGAATTTAGAGTTAGCAAACAAACGCCCGGAAAAGTGAAATAGCTGAATTTTTGTTTCTCATTGTGATATGTTGCTTTTTCCAGATAATACTTATGATCCTGCTGTCGACATGCTTGAATTTAGGCAACTCTGAATATCCTAGACTTAGGCGAAAAGGACTGCAGCAAAATGGACCACCTCGCCCACCGCCTCCGCCCCAGTTTGGGAAAAAATGGGGTAAACCACCTCAAAAAGTGCCACCATACTTTGCGCAGAACAGGCCTTATCAAGGACCTCCGCCGCCTTCCAGAGGAAATCGGCCTCCTAAACCCCAAATGCATAATATGCCAGGTAACTGTGACAGTTATATCCAATATAGGGCAATTCGAAGTATTTCTGATCTCTTTACTTCAGCTGCATAGTACGAACTACAACAAAAGCTTATCAAAACATATTTATATATATTTATTATAGCTTTTAACATGCATATGGGTCAGTTACACCGCCCAATGCAGAGTGCACCCAAATATCAGCAGTTCCCCCAAATGCAAAAAACTCAGCCAACCGTAATGAAGGAATTTTTTAAAAATCCCATTCAGCAGCATCACAAAATTCAAAATATTCCCGCCTTATCCGGACAGATGATTCAGTTTCCTGAAGAAACCAGGGCAGTTTCTAAAGTCATTCGTAAGTAAAATTCCATTTAAAAAATAACGTTGATTTTTATATGTATTAAAATATGTTCTTGTCTCAGTGGTACAGCTTAACTATAAATACCGTAAATATCTTGTAATAGACAAATATGGCTTATCAAGAAAAATAAATAATTATTTAATTTTCTCAATGATTTTAATAAAACTTTTCTCAAAAGCATTTATCTGCATGTAATATTTTCAAAAATCAGAAAAATATCATCAATATATATATTTCGAAAATAACACATTTTCCAATAGGCAATTGTAGAATTGTAATTTCTATAAATGTGTTATTGAAGATTCTATCGTAAAAAAATTAGGCTGTTCGAAGTATTTTCTTTTCGAACATATGTTTCGCAAGAGATTTTATAAAGCCAGTACCTAGTAATAATTGTAAATCTATATTAAAGGTATAATAGAGAGAAGGTAATGTTTACTTATCACAATAAATTAATTTACTCGCCTGGATTATTTATTTATTCTGTATCAAGTTTATCAAATCGAATAACTAATAACCATAGCTATTAACGAGCCTTATCATTATTAACTCGTTACTCTGATCAGTTTCAGTAGGCAAAAATCATTGAAATTCAAACGGCTTCTCAAAATAACACCTACAAGGTTTACTTTTTTGGACAAAAGATGCCAAGGCAATAGAATTTTTAAGTAATAATTAGGGCAGACTAGTCCTAAGTTTCTGTCGGAGGCATATTCCATAGTTTAACCACATTATGTTTAAGTATATAATATATTAAGAGTTTTGGTCTTTTCATTACAGTTGTATGCATCTAATAACTCTGAGTACCTCAGTACAGATTTGTCGTTTTTTTTTTGTTTTCAGATAATCAAGAAAAACCGTCATTCGTCTCTTCTCCGAATATTCCACCGGCATTAGAATATGACTATCACATACAAACAAACAGTATACCAATGCCTGCAAACACAATTAAGCAAGTTGGAGAAAAAGGTACGAGTGAATTTACTTTAACAATATATAATAGACTATATTTAAATATAATTATATGATTAAACGAACTTACCTAGTGAAGTTTAATCCTAATTATATGAAGCCTCGTCGAAGTAAATAAGACCCCACCCAACCCCACCCTTAATAGTTGCAACAATACTTTAAACAGGAATGATCAAGTGGTACGAAGGTACTTAGGACTTGGAGGAGTGAGCGGTGTGCAGCGGGGTTTTGTTTTCTTTAAAATGTGTGAGCGCTGACGCCAATCGGAGATACTACGCGCTGACGCCAATCGGAGATACTACATCTAAACTTATTTACGGAGACGAGGCTGAAGTATAATATTTTATTATCTAGGTCCTATCCATACGATACCAGCTCCGAATCTAACGCCTGCCGACAAACCCGGCAACCTTGAACTTCGGAAGCCGCAACATTATCATCAACAACAGGAAGTTAGATTTCAACAACCTCAGTACTCAAACGTAAGTAGAAGAACTATTTTTTTTCTAGTAGTTCAGTAATTGCCGCAGTCAAGTTCATAGTTAGAGAAATACTTAGACTAGTATTAGACTAGTTAGCATATGGACTAGACTTAGTAGATATGCAACGGAAGTTCACATTTTTTGCGTGTAAATCTCCATAAGAAAATTTAAGGTCCGGATTTCAAGGTCAACGACGCCAGGACCTTAAAACTCTACACAGGCCTGTCTAAAGTATACATATCTGTATAAAGCCATATACAGACCTATCTAAAGTTGTATGCAGATCTGTCTAAAGCTGTATAAGCTACCTGAACCTGTTTGTAAATCTCTCTAAAGCTGCATACAAATACAGCTTTTTACACCATTATACCACAATATACAGGCCTTCATACAGTCTTAGACACCTTTAGACAGGTCTGTATGTAGCTTTATACCGCTTAGACAGGTCTACATGCAGCCACGGTTGATTTATATACAGCTTTTTATAGGTATATATACAGTTATAAGTTCCTGATGTCGTTAACTTTAAAAACTTAAATCGAGATTTACATGCAAAAACCCAGAAATCCCTTTGCGTATCTAATAGACATATTGATAAGATATTTAAGTGGGTTGGCAGGAGTTAAAATTAAGCAAAGAAGTTGATATCATTTCATTAAAAACTCCGATTCGAGCGATGGGATCGTTGAACCATTTTTCTGAATGCGTTCAAATAAGGGTGAACCTATTTGCTAGTATAAACGGCTGCCAACCGTCAATTAGTTATAAATTGTACATTTTTCCAAAGAAATTTAACCGCTATGAGGTCTATTTCATTGCTTTGATTTTGTGTCCAAACACAGAAAAGCTGTTGCTGAAACTTGATTAGGCTTTGCCCCGCTAAAACAATTTCTTGAATCGGTAGCGTTACCTTATTTGACTGAGATTTTGAGGGAAAAAAATAGTCTACCAATGGTTCAGTTTTGTACCCACTTACCAACCATAACTTTGGTTGTTATAAAATTCTGTTTAAAAAACGTTCTCCGACATTCCTCTGATTCCCAGTCTACATTAGTCTCTATCTTTCCAGGAGTCTTCTCTTCTTCCTCTGACATCTTTATCCAGGTCCTTTCTTCAGCTTTTCCGTATTTTGTATTTTCCTTTACGCAGTCCAATTTAGCACTGAAAGATGTATTCAGGCAGATAGATAGGTTCCTCTCATAAGAGAGACTTGGGTGGTTGTCAAAGACTTCACTAACACAAAGGCCTCTAAAAATAACTTGAAACTTCTTGATGATCGCCAACTGGTCAGCGAGCCTCAGTTTTTAATCTGTTTTTTTTTTTTTAAGAAAAGGCCACTTAAAAGTGGTCAACAAAATTCCTATATCTGCCCTGTTAGTATCATAGCGTATTAGGTGGTCAGCAGTTTCTTTTTGGCAGAAATAACCAGAGCGAATTTCCATCACTAAAAACTAAAAAAAAAATCTGGAGGCTTTGATGAGGTATCGTAGTATATAGTCTTCAACATTTGGCCGGGATCTTGATAAACTTATTAAATTTAAATTTTGAACGAAAAAATTTCCTGAACAATAAAACTACCCCTACTATTAAAAAAACGTTATCCGACATTCTCATTTAGCGGAAAGTTATCGCCAAGTGGCACTTATTTCCATTGTTTCAATAATATTTGAATAACGGTTGTTAAATAAAAGTCTTGTCTGAATTTCAATTTGGTTTTCGTAAAAATTGTTCCACCACAGCAGCAATGCGGCATTCTTATGAACGGTTGAAGGAACATATGGAGCATGGCGATTGCCCTACTGGTATCTTTTGTGATCGCAGCTGGGCATTCGACTGTGTAAATCACAATTAGCTACTAGACAAAATGGAGGCGTATGGAGTGAGAGGCCCCGCTCTAACGAGGTTTCAGAGCTTTTTAATTGACGAACAGCAATACGTGTCACAGTAAAACATGCTGATAGTAGGAATGGGAGAATGTCACTTGTCTCCGGCGTGTATTCGAGGCCTGCTGGGATTTGTATTGGGTCCAATCTCGTTTATAGTTTATATAACTGATTTGATGGCAGCTGTAGATTCTAGAGAGATGGGTGGCTTTGTTGGCCGATGACTTTTCATTTATAGTTTCAGCTACGAATCCTGAAGATTTAGAAAATCAGTGTGCATCTGAAATATGCATACTAAAGTGGCCCAATGAAAATTATTTCTAACTCAATAGCTTAAAATAATCTAATATTAGACTTCACACTGTATAGAATACATACGATTTAAAGCTGGATTTAAGGCGTTTGTATGAAATTTTTGGACCTAACATACACTAGCACCTAAGCTGGAAAGAACACTACAGTGCTCTGTGTTCGAAACTGATTAGAAATCTTAAAAATGTTTTACCTCCAAATTATGTTCTGTCTGTTTGTAATGCCTATGCGGGATTCTGTCTTCATTATGAGGTGCTTTCAACACAAGGACACATTTTTGCAGAATCTTGATATTCACGATTACCTACACATACCAGTTAATTGAGTTAATACAAGTTTAAATGTTTCTATTGTTTTGAGGCGAGTTGCTCTCAATGGACTAGTTCGGCATATCAAATAAACAGAAACCTCATAAGGTTCCAAAAGCATCTCAAAAAGTTTTAAGTAGAGCGCGAATATTATATGGGCTTGTTTTTTTCTGCTTTATTTTTCTCTCTCTTTTTACTTACATGCGTGATTGTTTTTAAAATATTTTTCATATCCTATTTGTCTCCTTTACAATGATCATATTGTTATATTGCAATATTCGTGCCTATCAGTAATATTCTAACTGCTGATGGATTCCATACATTGTTGTACTGTCTTTTTAAAATAAATTTATTTTTTATAGCCCTTCTTCCTTGTGTGTTTTTTCCTCTATTGCTCTATTCAATTACCGTTAGTTTGCTCCTTTTCGTATCATTCAAAGGCAAGCTCATAATATTGCTTTTACTTTTCCATGATTTTAAGGCGTGTTCTTGATATATTTTGAAGAGTGTCGGTGAGAGACCGCAACAGCATTACTGCTTGATTTGGCTCTGATAAGGAATGCTGTCCCAAATAATATTCTTACAATTTTTTACAGATTTTAAAAATCTATCTAAGAAATTACCATCAACTTCCAGTACATATGAATTCTCTTGAGTTTAATTTTTTTGAAATAATCCAGACCTAAACTTAAAAACAGCAAAAGCACTCACCGTGATTAACTCCGCTTAATTAGACACATTTTACAAACTGTTTATTTTGTCTCCATAAGTACTTTTGATGTTATCGTAACTTGGAGTTATAACGACATTTTTAGGAGCAATCGCAGATACACCATCAATATCAGGTAACAGAACATAACGACGCAGGATCGAAACATCTCTACAGAGACCAAATAAATTCTCAGACCCATTATAATCCAATGCAAGTTGACCACTTCGGTGATCATCAACAAGATCAATTTGGAAATCAACACGTAGACCTTCAAAACAATCCTCAAGCTTATCAAAACGTGCAGTCAATGATTCACGGACAAAATAATCTTGGTCTAACGGTACAAGAAAATGAAAACCATGGAATAAACATTGGTTTTGCCCAACTTCAAGCTGATGAGACGGGACAAGAGGATATGTTACTGTCTAACAGCAAACAATATCAGGTTAGTATAAAATTTTGGAAGCAATTGCAATATTGTAACCAATACTGACTGTTAAAAAAATTATGTCTGCTTTTTTATATGATCAATGAATGTTACGAAAAGTATAAATAATATGACGGAAAAAAATCATTATATCTACCACGCACGATTTCCCAAAGATGGAAGCTTTAAAAATGGTACCAAACTTGTTCGAATTAATAATATGGAGTGAGTTTGTAAATTGACTATTTTTAACTCTGCTCCATGATTCCATGTCCATTCAATACTAAACTATTCTTTTGATCGTTTGCGGCGTTGCCAAGGTATAACTTATTTTCCTACATGGAATGGTCGTAAACCATAAGTCACAATAGTATTTTTATTTTATGCAAATTCGCTGACACGAATGGTAGAACATGCTATACATTAAACCCTGGCCCATTCAACGATAGATTAGCGAGTTGCGTTATATCTCCCTCTCTAACACGTTCACAAGCTTACTTTAATAAATCAATTGTGTCCTATTGTTCACGACCATTGAACATTTTAGGGAAATGAGTTATGCATCGGCAATTCCGATACATTGGGCCATTACGCATGCACGGCTTTCGCATTGAAAATTTAATTAGAAGCTCTAGATGCTTGTATATTTTAGCTTTTAGAGTCTGAGAAATTATTGAGTTTTTAATGAAACATAGAGTGTATCCTAAAAAAAGTAATAAATTTCGTTCTAACATCAATATTTGATGATAAAATTTAAATTAATTTGAATAATTGTATTTGTAAGATTCTAATGCGAAAATATTTTCAAGAATGTAAATAAATGTATTAATTGAGGAAACGCCGCAACAGAACTAGTTATTTTTGTTACAGGTACCTAAAATGGAGTTTTTCAGGACGAATTAGCAGATGAGTCCTGAAAAACTTCATTTAGGTACGTGTGACAAACACTATTTTTTGTCATACGCTCCCAAAATTTAATTTTTATATATACGCTTTTTGAAATTATTCAGAACGCCTAAATTTGCAAATTTACCATAATTTTTGAAATCATAATGTACGACAAAGTTAGCTTAGAATTTGATATCGTAGCAACTAGTTGACAATTTTGTCATGTCGTTCGAAATTTGACATTTAGACATATTCAGGAAATTTGGAATAGTCCGTAAAAGTTGCCATGACGACTTTTAGGTACTAGGCCTAAAAAGAAGCATTTTACGGACTTAAATGAGTCCGTAAAATAGCTATTTTTGGGAGCGTATGACAAAAAAAATATTATTTTACCCTTAAATAAACATTGAAAAGGAGAAAACCAATAAAACAAAGTTAAATAAGATACGGTCGAGGTGTTCATAATTTCTAATAATCATAAGACTAAACGAACTTACCTAAGTGAAGTTTAATCTTGATTATGTGAAGCATCGTCGAAATAAATAGCGCGTCACGTGTGACAGTTTAGCACGAACAGAGAGCTACTTCCTATTTATGAGACGATGCGGAAATATAATGGACAATCTACAATGGAGCTCCGCTCAATATCGTTTTGTAGTCAGACGTTTCCCTGGAACCTGACATTTTAGTGATCTGAGACGTAGAAGCAGTGATGCCAATTATTGTATCTAAAAATTATTTCTTTGATGCCATGATTTCAAGCTATTATGCTGCAAAAGTTAAAATTCCAATTATTTATCTTGTGTGGTCCACAAATAGTACACGGAAATGGTATATTTTTGGAAGAAATAACTTATAAAGTCTTCATATTACCATTGTCTTTATAAGAAAAACAATGATATTACGTAGATAATGTTCCCAATAGGGGTAGAAAGAAATCCCCAAAAAGTTCCCATGTGGTCGATGTCCGCAACATCCCTTATTTCAATCCTCACTTTGCTCTTAAAGCGTTGTTCACTGGTATAAAATGTATAACACCAAAAATGTTTGACATTAACAAAAAAATTGTTCTATAAGCATTTTAGCTGAGTAATCCTCTCTGAATTCTCGCAAATAACATTAGAGGTAGTTTTTAGCAGTTTGTTTAAATATCTAAAAAGTGGCTTTAATTGTAGTGATTTATATAGTTCTATTGCTATAAATTTAAAAATTTTGCTGCAACAGGGATTTTAGAGCATTATAACTATGCATTTTCCAATTTGAGCTCGCCCATGAGGTAGAGCTCTGGCGCATTTTTTAAAGTGGTGTCCTCAGTAGGCCTAATCCACTAGCATCTATGTGTTATTCATTTGTTAAGTCCTTTTCATTTCATATCTGGTCAGGTAATGGATTCAGGCAACCCTGTTCATACCAGTTGAAACACATGGTTGAACAATGTAATCCAACTCATCACTTACCGCAACTCTTTTTACAGCTGTATGATATAACTTTCAGAACAGAAATCGGATCCGGCGCGCGCGGCGCCTCGGTAGTAAAAACTGGTGATCAAATATTGCCAATTTTTTCCAACTCCCTGCGTTACCTGTATATATTTTCCTCGCCAGAATTGAATTTGGTGAAATGCCCAGTAAGAATGCTATTTTAATGCTGCAGACGTTGGTGGCAATCTATACAAAATTACGACATGATTGGACTGGCCAACCAACATATTAAAAAAATAAATCTGTTGCTATTCAAATGAGTTTCATTTCGTTCAGCTTTATATAAGGCAAGTGTGAATTTCTCACCAGCACTTTAAATTTGCTCTTTGATAGATTCATTTGTTGAAAATATGTACCTACATCTCCCAAATCCTTTTTCTTGTTTACTATGTTTACGATTTGAGATTTTCTTTTTCCGAAAATAGCAGATATGGTATCACAACCATTAAACGCATGTGCAAAAAGAACAGTTTCTTAAATATTTTTAATCACATCAGATGCTTTACTGTTTCATCCTCCTATTCACAGCCTCTGCATAGAGGTGTCTCGCATAATCTCATTATGTAGAGATGCTTTCTTAGCTGGTAGTGTCCAGTCAGAAGCCCCCATGAGGGTCGTAGGTTTTTCCTTGACATGCCCAGGCATGCCTTTGCTTAACTTTGCTGCATACTCATTGAGGTAGCTTAGTAGCTCCCTGGCAAGTCAACAGCTAGTTGTTTTGTCCCATCTTACCCTAAAGTCTTCATGGGTGATCTTTTTTATCATATGTATCAACGTCGCGATAGGTAGGTTTGAAGGGCTAGCTCCCATAGCAGTAAGAGTATTAATATTCTATATAGAATTTAACCTCTCGACAAGTTGAGAAATTAAACGATCTTTATTAGTTTTATTCCTTAACAATGTCTTTTGTTGATCGTGTATTGGGTGTTTTCATTGAATGCAATTCTAGCCGAAGTTCGCTTCAGGAGTCGTTCTCGTTCAAGACTTTTTGTACTACTGGAATTTTCAGCGTATCCATCAAACACTACAGTTACATAGTGACCAGAGTGTTTATGTATAAACATAGGCTGAGTAAATGTCACGAAATGTACCCTGTTTTGGCCATGTCACACTGTGAATCAAATTACCAACATCCACTACAAATTCGCAATGATCGCTTAAGTTAGCAGTTTGTTCTGGAACTTTGTTAAAAATTTCATACAAGTATGATTTCTTTGAACAACGGTTTCGAGGAAACTGAGAAAAACAAGCACAATGTGCCATCCAGGGATGTTTTTTGCAAAAATAAGGGATGTTGGACAATTGGGAACTTTTTAGGGTTTTGTTCCTAACCCCATTAGGAAAATGTATAAGTAATATGAAAGCTTTATGAATTATTTCTCTTATTCCATGGTTATATGTTTAATTTACGTGTACTAAAACACACTTTTTTGTTTTATTCACCCTATACTTGCTAAGATAAAATTTATAACGAAAAATATAAGCTGTTTTTCAATATTGAAAACTGTTGTTGATAATGGGTTTCAATAGGATTTCGGGGTTTTTTACAATTCAACCTATACCTAGAAATAGTTGGGATGTTTATCAGAAACCTAACTTCTAATGCACATTTCAGGTGGTAAATGCTCATTTTTCAACGGGACAACCAAATCAAAACCAGCACACGCAGGCAATTCAGTCCAGTTATGAGCAACAGCACCCCCATATGTTGTCCCAATTTATTCAACCAGAACAAGGATATATACAACAATATCAGCAACAACAGGAAAATATTCAGGTAATATGGTTTCTTTACATACTGCTGTGATAATATCTTCTTCTTTTGGTGCCGTGCAAATATGCTGCGTAGACATATATTTCTATTTCTATCCAGGTCCAGATATTGCTTAGCCTTGATAGTCTTTTACGGCTTATGTTTTTTTGCCTTCGATTTTACATTCCCATATTAGTTGTTGAAAGCCCTGCATAATGTGTCCGAAATAAGCTATTTTTCTTTTCTTGATATTTTCAAACAATTCCCAAACTTCTAGTCTGGATCTGCTAAGCACATCCTCGTTTCTAACTCTTTGTATCCATAATATTTTAAGCATTCCACGGAGGGTCCACATTTCAAATACTTCAAGGTTGTTGATAAAGAACGCTATTAACCATTTTATAGTTTAAATCAAAATTGAGCCTGTGATCCGTCAGAACATATCTCAGTCATAAAAAGCCGCTCTAGCTTGCCCAGTTTTGCTTGTGATCGCCAGTTCGGGGTCCCACTTATCATTTAACATACAACCTAAGTACCTGGATTATTCACCTCTTTCTATTTTATTACCTTTGACATTTATTCGAACATTCGGTTGTGCATTTCTGCTCATAATCATATAGCTAACGGCACTCATCAGTGTTTAGAAATCGTCGACATAGTTTGCTAGTATATCTGTATCATTAGCGTATCTCATGTCATTTATAGGAACACCTTTATGCCTAAGGTGCTTGCAGAAACTGCGCCAAGAAACGCTTTTCCAGATACAGGTTGAACAGCATAGAGTATACATTCTTGTCTTACTACATTCTTAATTTGGGACTCTTCCGTTGCACTGGCATTTGCTAGCCACACTTAAGCTTTTTGAATTGAATAAACGTTTTTTTGGTGTCGTTATTATCCAGACCCAAATATTGTAAATACTGCAGCAAGAGCTCATGTCAAACTCTGAAGCAAAAACACCTTCTTTCGCTGATCGAGGCAATTTTGGACCAATGTATACAAGCTGGATATGGGCTCTCTGGTACCATATCCACTTTTAGATCTAAATTGACTAGCTCCACTATGCAGAATGCGCAAGAAGGGTTTAGAAGACCTGACACTCTTATTTTTTGGAATCATGACGAACGTGGAGCGCAACCAATCTTTGGGGTTTGTCCGGTGCCATATATATACTTCAAAAGGCGACTTTATCATGTTGCTTAAATGTTTCTTAGTACATCTCGTCCAGGCCCGAAGCTTTACTGGGTTTCATCAATCTGTTTGCATTTGCCACTTCCGACTTCCGAATGTTTAAATCTAATGGTGGATCATTCGGTGTCCGTGGTGGTGTTTGAACTATGCTTAGCAGTTCGCTTTGGTCTACAATTAGTTTATTCCTTTGTTAAAGGCATGGTAGTTCTATTGTGATACACTTCAGCAACTTCTTTCAATTTTTTTATAGCAGTGAAAGTTATCTGCGAGACAGGAGCACATAGTGTTTCCATCCATATTTCCTTTCCTAGTTTAGGTTAGCGGATTTTTCTTTCATACCTCTATCGTGGTCTCATCGGACCGTACATATTCTACGTTCTTCCATCATGTTTTCGAATTGGGAACAGTTCCCTTATATTGCTCCTGGTGTCTTCAATATCATCTGTAATTAGAGCATTTGCCATTTCGTTGTTCATATTGTTACGGCTAGCCTAACAACCATCCGAACGTTTTTGTGCTACCCTATAAAACTAGCCGCCGCCGCCGTGCCGCTCGCTTCCCTGTCTGTATGACTCATCGCCGGCCGGTCGCGAAGTTTCAGGATCGCTGGAATTGTCTCGATGGCCTCGTCGAGATCATATAGAGTGGCCTTGGAATACTTCCCGAATATTCGTGATGGATTGGAGATTATATATAAGCAGACCTAAGGCCAATGTTGGTCAGTCGGTTAGTTAGTTCAGTTCAGTTAATCATTGAGTGTTGAATAGACATTAGTGGTAAAGTTATAAGAGTAGTATAGAGTGTTAAATTGTATACAGTGGTAGTGAATAAAGAGAGTATTAGTTGAAAATAGCAAAGTTGTGATTTTGTCAAGAACCCACGGGAAAAACGTAACATTTGGTGTCAGAAGTCGGATTGTGAAGGGACCGGACTTGCGAAGTATTTTTCGAGGAAAGAAGAGGTACAAGTACGTCAACGAGACCGTTTGATTGGTGGATTCTGTAAAAATTTTATATCGTTCTATGGTCAATACGAGGCAACAAACGGCAGAAATGGAGCAAATAAATAAAATGTTGGCAGATTTCATGGAAAATCTAAATGCTGAGAGGCAAGCAGAACAGGACAGGCTTCAAAAAATTTTTCAAGATCAAGAAGATAAAAAGCAAGCGGATCGGAAAGAGGAACAGGACCGGCTTCAGAAAATTTTTCAAGATCAAGAAGACAAAAGGCAAGCAGAACAGGACCGGCTTCAGAAAATATTACAAGACGCGGAAGATAAAAGGCAAGCAGAACAGGACCGTCTTCAGAAAATTTTACAAGACCAAGAAGACAAAAGACAAGCAGAGGAGGACCGGCTGCAGAAAATTTTACAAGATCAAGACGAGAAAAAGCAAGCGGATCGGGAAGAGGATGAACGTAGAAGGCAAGCGGATCGGGAAGAGGATGAACGTAGAAGACAAGCAGAGCAGGACCAGCTTCAGAAATGGATGCTTGATGTAATTGTAGGCGAGCAAGGAAAATTACAGAAAATATTGGACGGGCAAAATGAGAAATTTGAAAAAGAAGTAAACAATATACAAAAAGAAGTTGTAACTGTACAAAAAGAAGTGGGAAATGTACAAAAAGAAGTTGGAAATGTACGAAAAGAAGTAGGAGACGTACAGAAAGAAATGAAGAATCTACAAGCAGAAATTACCAGACTAAAACATCAAGTACCCACCGAGAGGGCATTCGCCTCAAGACAAAACATCAAACCTCCAACGTATGATGGTCAAACATCGTGGACAATGTACAAAAGACAATTTGAAGCCGCTGCTGTTGCCAACGGTTGGAATAACGAAGAAATGGCTACATCACTAGTGGTAGCGCTTCGTGGGTCTGCCCTGGAACTACTGCAGACCATTCCCATCAGCCAACAAGGGAAATATGACATACTTGCAGCTGCCCTGGAGCGACGATTTGGAGACCAACATAGAAGACATCTGTATCAGGCACAAGTTAAGTCCCGACATCAGAAGCCTGGTGAAAACCTGCAAGAGTTTGAGGCAGACGTCAGACGTCTCATTCAGTTGGCCTATCCGGGAGCATCAGAAGAATTTCAAGACGAACTTGTTGCTGAATATTTCGTGGACGGTGTCAGAGATCCAGAAACTCAGACGATGTTACGTCTAGCCAAATTTGATAGCAGCCGTGAAGCTTTGGGTAGAGCTCTGGAAATCGAGGCGGCCTGTAACATCTCTAAGCCAGCAATCAGGGAAGTATCCATCAAGGAAGAAAATTTGGCGAACAATGGTGAACTAACTGAAATGGGCGGTATTTTGAAGAAATTAACCGAAGTTCTTCAGGCCACGGGGAGATTCAGGGAGTCACTAGAAGTTAGGCCATACAACCGTAATCAGTGTTATAGATGTGGCAAGGCTGGACACTTCAAAAGGGCCTGTCGAGTACAAAGATTCCAGGAGCCAATAGAAGATAGGCCACATAGCCGAAATATATCAAATCAGTGCTATAGATGTGGAAAGACTGGACATTTCAGAAGGGACTGTCGAGTACGGATATTCCGGGAGCCAACAGAAGTTAGACCATGTAATCAAAAGGCTATAAATCAGTGCTATAGATGCGGCAGGACTGGGCATTTCAAAAGGGACTGTCAAGTACAAAGATTCCGGGAGCCACTAGAAGATATGCCACGTAACCGAAATGTTTCAAATCAGTGCTATATATGTGGCAACATTGGGCATTTTAAGAGAGACTGTCGAGTACAACTACGACCTACAGCTCCATCTAGAGACAACAGCAGTTTAAAGCCAAGTCAGGAAGAGTTGAAACAATATAACTTTAAGGCTAAGCACAGGGAAGGAAGATGGCATAGTAATACAGATGCTTTATCCAGAAGGTCATGTGAAGATAAATATAAACATCGTCAAAGAACTGACCAACGAGAAG
The DNA here is from genome assembly GCA_016904865.1 of Pissodes strobi. Taxonomy (NCBI): domain Eukaryota; kingdom Metazoa; phylum Arthropoda; class Insecta; order Coleoptera; family Curculionidae; genus Pissodes; species Pissodes strobi. Next base: position 147,944 of record MU183235.1, on the reverse strand, counting down.
GAATCACTCCCATTAGGCGAATCAAGTTTAAGGTTGATCAGCAGTGGACCACAGAGCAACTGAAGAAGGATCAGCTTGAGGATAATGAAATAGCACTGCTACTAAAAGCTAAGGAAGAACGTCAACCAAGACCAAGCTGGAGAGATATTTCAACTAAGGGATCTACTTTTAAATCTCTGTGGGCTCAGTGGGACTCCCTGGTGGTTGAAAATGGACTCCTTAAACGAGCCTGGGAAAGCGCCGATGGCAAAGTAGTGAAGACGCAGTTAGTGGTACCAAGGAAGAGGGTATCGGAAGTTCTGGACGAAGTACACAATAGAAAGTTTGGTGCTCATCTCGGAGTTAACAGAATGATTGACAAGATCCGCGACAGATTTTACTGGGTCAACTACTGCCAGGATGTGAAATCATGGTGCCGACAGTGTTCAACCTGTACCTCAAGTCAAGGATCCCAGACAAGATCCAGTGGGAAGATGAAACAGAATGATGTGGGACTACCGTTTGAACGTCTCGCCAGTGACCGAACGAAGGCTCGATATGATCTCCAAGCTAACTCTAGGGGATTTCGGAGGAACGATAAAGTCTGGTTATATAACCCGCAAAGGAAGACAGGAAGATCTCCCAAGCTAACACCAGTATGGGAAGGACCCTATACGGTCAGCAAAAGAGTTAATGACGTTGTGTATAGAATTCAGCGTAGCCCCAGAAGCAAACTGAAAGTTGTCCACCTCGACAGGTTGAAAGCATATCACGGACATGAAGTAGCTGATCGGGACGATCAGAATTAACAGGGAGGCAATGTTACGGCTAGCCTAACAACCATCCGAACGTTTTTGTGCTACCCTATAAAACTAGCCGCCGCCGTGCCGCTCGCTTCCCTGTCTGTATGACTCATCGCCGGCCGGTCGCGAAGTTTCAGGATCGCTGGAATTGTCTCGATGGCCTCGTCGAGATCATGTAGAGTGGCCTCGGAATACTTCCCGAATATTCGTGATAGATTGGAGATTATATATAAGCAGACCTAAGGCCAATGTTGGTCAGTCGGTTAGTTAGTTCAGTTCAGTTAATCATTGAGTGTTGAATAGACATTAGTGGTAAAGTTATAAGAGTAGTATAGAGTGTTAAATTGTATACAGTGGTAGTGAATAAAGAGAGTATTAGTTGAAAATAGCAAAGTTGTAATTCGGTTAAGAATCCACGGGAAAAACGTAACAATATATTAATCTACCATCTGCATCTCTGAGTATGTCATATACTAGGCGATGTTCTAGTCGATCGTCTTTTTGCATTAGAAAGCCACAAGCTCTTCAAGCCTCGTCTATTGATCATCAAGGAGCGCCACGTGTAAATGAGATTGGCATTTGGGCAGGTGTATTGTTATATCCGTCGCCCCTTACGCACTGTGATAATATGCGAATGATTATTGATCCCCAACTATTTCCTGCTATTTTTCTTATGGACCTGGACTTTGTATAATAAAAGTTAAAACAAAATTAAGTTAAAGAAAATTACGGCAATGTGGCATTTTCTCCAAAAGATCTAGGTGAAACCTAAAATAAATACCACAACGGATGTAAAAGAAACATTATAGCTGAAGATGGTAATTGAAGAATAAATATTGCAATTTTTTCTAATAAATCCCCTTATAAGGTATTGCAAATATCTCAATTGAAATGTTGAAAAACTTTGTGCAAAAATTGACATCAGGCAAGAAAGCATTTTTTTAATTGTACATGTTAAAGATTTAATCTAAGGGTATCAAAAAGGTGCATCTTTTATTGCATCTTTTCAGCATTCATTCGTTCGATCGCATCTTCCCTATTCGAGTTCTCATTATAGGAGGAACTTATATAAAAGCATACATTAAATGAAGTCCTATTTATTACTTTAAGTAATATGTTTCAGGTTGGTGAAGATAAAAATACGAACGCTGAACCTGAATACCATTCATTCAATTATGACGAACAAGCTCATCAAGCTCAGGCCAAATCAGGTAAATTAATTTTCGTTTCAGATTAAATAATTCAGTATAATTAAGTATCGAAAGTGATTGGTATAATATTTTAAAAATTTATCTGCCAAACTTATTAAGGATTTTAATTGCAGGTCAATCCTCAGGCTTTGTAACGGCATCGTATTCTCTTAGATCTCCCGAAGAAGTAGTGAATGGTCAAAGCATAAACTCTCGAAGTTCATCAATTGATCCTTTAACTCAAGCTCAAATTGTGCAAAGTTATTTTGATACAAGGTATAGTAAGAAAAGAATTATATAGGAAAGAGTACTAGAGGTTTAAATATATGGGAAATATAAAGTCTCAGTTTACGTTGAACTTTGCTTCGAGGATTTATTTTGGAGGTGAAACGCACAAAGTCGTGAAGTTAATCGCAAAAACATTTAACCTAAAGAGACCCGACAACTCATTCATAAAAATCCGAAATCTTGCAAAAATATCAACAAAACGATGTGTGGGTTAGATTGAGTTAGTTTGGGTTAGATATGGGTTCTGAAGGTTAGTTAACCCAAAATAGTTATTTTACTGTGTCACGAAATTTTTCCGTGTCCTTGCAAAACCACTGCCATGAAACCAAAGAAGTATTCACTTCAAAAATGATTTAATAGAGGTTGGTAAATGACTGCAAACATATCAGATTATCCATTAATATCACATACATAGGTAAGTATTATAAAATATTAATTAATCACATCACAAAATGGTGCCCACTGTACTACTGTGTTTCATTTACTTTTACTTACTTGTAGAAACTTAGGTTCAGATCATAATATCTGGAGATTTTGCATACCTCACACCCCAAGACCATCGTTACTTTGATATAAAGTTTATAAAAAATATTTATAGGAAATCACTCACGAAATACAGAAAAGCTACACGTCGCGTCGCGTCGCACAAAAAACGTCCATTTGAAACCAAACAAAACTGGGCGAAGAGTGCTATTTTGCACGTTTTTTAATGAAAAGCATTAATTTATTCAAGTCGAGATCAAAAGTTGGACGGCCATCTTGTCACTTTTGACGTCTGTATTATTAGGAATCCCATTCAAAACGGTGTCGAGATTTTTGCTAGTGAGCTTTGACATTGCACAATTTTGTTAATATCATAGCAACCAGTCATCAAAAATAGTGTCGAAAAGAGCTTCTTTTCGACACTACTTTGCGTATCGAAAATACTTCTTTATGATACCAAAATAGAAATAGTATATTGTGCAACAAGTGCTGAAAATAAGACTTTTCACACGAATGAGACAGTTTGGTGGCACGAGCCGTAAGCGAGTGTCATAAAGTCTCATGAGTGTAAAAAGTCTTTTCAGCACGTGTAGCACACTATACTTTTTCTACGACTGCTACATACAGGGTGCCCCACTGGGAGTGTGGTAGAAAATTACATGTTATATGGGAAACATTTTTATTATTGATTTATCAGAAAATTTTATTCCTAATCTACGTGAGTAAGAGATTCTCGCAAAACTATAACTAGGGGCACAGTCCTAAAATGTGGCCACCGGAGTGGGGTCCCTATTTTCCAAATATTTTGAAAAAGAGGCTCCGAGGGCGAAGCCCTAAAATGGGGCCCCTGGGGGCGAAACCCTAGAATGGGGCCTATGGTACGGGAGTCCCATTTTTACAGATTTAGCAATGGAGCCCCCGGGGGGCGAAGCCCTAAAATGGGGCCCCAAGTCTTAAAAGGGGGCCCCTGGTATAAGAGTTCCATTTTCTACGGTTTTGCAAAAAGGGGCTCCAGGGGGTGAAGCCCTATAATCGGGCCCCCTTTTTTAGAGATCTGGTAATGGGACCTTTGAGGGCGAAGCTCTAAAACGGAGACGAAGACCTTTAATCTAAATACCCGAATAAGCGTGTGAAAAGTATACTTTGCACACGATGTTTGAAATGTCCAGTTTTCAAGAGCAGTTGTTAGTGCGTTTTTGTCTATTTTCAGGGCAGTCGTAGAAAAAAGTATATTCAACTTACATTTGCAATGAATGGTCATTGCATAATATACTATTCAGCAGCTAATAATGAAATAAAATTTCCAAAAACTTATTTCCTGAGTAATTTCAAATTTGAACACGAAATTTATGAGATACCATAAATACGCAATTTTATCCCGATTTAAACGTTTTTGTGACACATAGGGTTTTTCTGCTCTCAATGGTTAAACGAAAAATTAAATCATACCACTGCTAGCCTAAAAATAAATTGCTTATCATTATTTTTGAGACAAATAAAAAGGAACTGAAGCATACAAATTTTATTTAAAAACATATAAATATGACAAATATCTGGTTAATGACATATTCAAAAAGTAGCTTAATAACTATTTTCTTCTATTAAATACCTATTAAAAATATATTTTCATTTCATTATAAATGCTACTGAAATCACTGAAAAAAATCTCCTAAATAAACTGGTATATCTAGAAAAAAAGATTAAATCTAGAGTATTGGCTATTGTAATTGGTTTATTTAGATTTGCTAAACCAGTAAATTGTTAGGGTATTTCTATAAAGCTATTGTATTAATAAGTACCCGTATTAGGTAGGTATATAATATAATTAAAGTAGATAAACATATTTACAGCAGTGCCTTCACTGGTTTTGGAACGTTACCAAGGTAGTATACTTCGAATGGGGAAGAGCCGTCGGTCGTCGACCTCCAATGCTCTCAATCTATTGGTGCAGTTTCTTTACTACGTGCATACTATAAATATTTTGGGGGTAAAACAAGGCGGAACCAAGGGAAGCGGCATTGCCAGATTGACATGTAAGAACTTCAGAACCGGTTTTTGATGAATCAAAAACGGGGAAAATAAGTATTTAGTGTTATAATTTAATATGAAAAAAGTATGTACAGTAACTCGTAAACTTAAAATTTGGCAACGCTATATCTATCGACCATAGAATGTCCCTCAATGTTGGGGGAAAACAAAGAACCATTTGTCCCGTCTCTTCAGGTTAAATGTCTTTGGTTAATCGATTAAAAATGATTACACTTACCGGTAGGGGTTTACTATTCGAAAGCGGAAGAACGCTAAATCTTCAAATTTTTCGATGTTGTAAGGATGGATACAACAGAAATTCACGTTACCCATTTTTTAAAGGATAATCTAATTGATGAGACATTTTATTAAACATGACCCTTAGCTTCATTGTTTTTAATACGGCCGCAGGATAGATTTTCAATTTCTTTATCAAAGGGCAATTAATAATATATAGAAAAACACGATCCATTTCCGCAATATTCTCATATTTATGTGAATGTAATACAGGACTATCTAAGTAGTAAAATAATATACTTTTCTTACTGCACGGTTTTACTGAAACGGACCAAATATAATAATTATATATTCAGCAATTTGGTATCTTCCATATAGAAAATTACAGCAAAAAAATTTCTGTACAAGATTTTTAAAAGCTTGCAGAGACAACCATAATCTTAGCTATTTTGTACATGATTTCAGATAAACGAAAGCTCATTCATATCAAAAATGTTTGCAAAAAGGCATCCGAAATGTAAAGATGCCGGATTTCTTTAAAAAATATCTTTTTCTACGACTGCCCTGAAGATAGACAAAAACGCACTAACAACTGCTCTTGAAAACTGGACATTTCACACGCTTATTCGGGTATTTAGATTAAAGGGCTTCGTCTCCTCAGAGGTCCCATTCCCAGATCTCTAAAAAAAGGGGACCCAATTATAGGGCTTCACCCCCCCAGGAGCCCCTTTTTGCAAAACTGTAGGAGTACCTAAAGCCCCATTTGAGGGTTTCGCCTCCCTGGCGCCTCATTCTAGGGCTTCGCCCCCGGAGCCTCTTTTTCAAAATATTTGGAAAATAGGGACCTCACACCGGTGGCTCATTTTAGGACTGTGCCCCTAGTTATAGTTTAGCGAGAATCTCTTACTCACGTAGCTTCTTTCATTAGGAATAAAATTTTCTGATAAATCAATAATAAAAAGTTTTCCATATAACATGTACACTCCCAGTGGGGCACCCTGTATGTAGCAGTCGTAGAAAAGGTATGGTGTGCTACTCGTGCTGAAAAGACTTTTCACACTCATGAGACTTTACCAAACTGTCTCATTCGTGTGAAAAGTCTTATTTTCAGCACTTGTTGCACAATATACTATTAAATCCGATCTCAAAATCCAACCTCAAATTTGTTTATTAATGTCAAAGTACATAAAATGTCTAACACACGTCATAAATGCTTCAGTAAAATTGTATAAGAATAAAAGCAAATCTTTTTAGCAAACAGCTTTAATGCAATATATACCTACAATATCACATTACTTAAAATCTATTGAAAGGAACTATCTGACAATTTAATAAAAATATAAAGGACCAGGAACACTCCAGTATGCTGGTACCAGATCTCTTTTATGTCTGGTGTCATACCCATGTATGTCCTCAAGGGCTCCGAAGTGACTAAACATATGGTGCTCAGAGACATACAGTAATAGCACAGTGAAAATCTCCAGCGACTTGTATACCTGCCCGTAATCGTCCCTGTATCCAAGGCCTGTAAGAACTCTAACAGCTTTACGCCGCAAACCAAAGATTCTTGACGTTCTTGCCGAATATCTCCAAGCCAAGGTTGCATAGGCCAAATGGGGTACAATAGACAGTTCTCATTCGTTCGTTACCAGATTTCTGAATATATAAAGAGTCTTCGACAGCTTCTTACTTTGTGGGTCCAAGTGAACTCCCAAAAACTTTACACTACCCCACACCATTATTCTCAAGGAGTACCTAAGTGAAAAAACAACCATGCTGGTCTTCTCTTCACTTAATCAGGGCCACTCTTTAGTCGCCTCCTGTGCAGGTACAAAATCCTCAGGCGTATCAGCCACGAAACAGACTGCGTATTTTGACGGTTTTTCTATTAGTTATGAGGTCTTTTATAAAGATAAGCGAAAGTACGTGACTCAGGACCTCTCCTTAGAGAACTCAGAGACATGCATGCTTTAAAAAGTTGGCTGTATAATATTGGTTAGGAGTCAGTTAAGAGTATTAAATCTTCATGCCAAATAAATATCTAAAGGATGGACTCTAGGGTAAGTTCTGAATAAATTTCTGAATGCGAATTCCACATTTCCGCCTCAGACATCAAATATAAGAACTTCTTAACTTCATTAGAGCTTTAGATCCTAGAATAACGATAGGAAATTTTCGACAAGTTTGTTATTTGTAAAATTGGAAATTGTTCTGAGTTTCTAAGTTTAATTGGGTTTAATTCAGATATCGATTCAGATCTCAACTTTGGAAGCATGATCGAAACCGAAATTGTCAAATGAAATGCGAGACCGAGATTGAGTCAAAATTACACAAATTTTTTACTAATATTTTTCTCAGCTATTATTTGATGATGCAAAGAAAAAATGACGTTTTTCGACCAGCAAGCATCAATATCATTTTTCGGCTAGTTTCCAATAACAAGGAGCCGAGATGAGTTAATTCCTACTGGTCAAAGATAAGCATAATTTTATTAAAACATTTAACACCAAAAACTATGATGGTGATTGATAATGTATTTCGGAAATATGTAACAGAAGAAAATTTGTATGAATTTGGTTTGGCAGTTCAAGAGTTTCTATGCTAAAGCCGAAATGTAGGCTGCCTTTGCATTCCCAAGAGAGCTTCGGTACGAGTAAAAAGCGTTTCTAATGAATGAAGCCTAATCAATCGGCATGTTATTTTTTTTAAATACCTATTGCCAGTATAATTGGCTTTAGAAAATCTTGAAACTACGTTAACTTTAAGTGTGCAGGAGTAAGTCGTGTGTATTATATTGTATTGGAAACGACCGAAAAAACGGTACTGCTGTTTGTTAATCAGGAAAAGTCATTCTATCTACGTCTCTTGTCAAGTAGGGATGGGAAATATAACTTTCAATATTAGGGTAATATTTCCAAGTAATAAATATACGTTTCACAGATCAGGAAACGACGTTGAACCGGATGCAAAGCCCAGTGCATCTGGAAACACTGTACAGGAAATACCAAATAACTCGTTTTACAGCTCTTTACCGAATAAGGAAGCAGCTGACAGATTAGCGAAACTACAGGCAGCTGGACAAGTTAACAGCAACTTAATGCAAATTGGATATAAAAGCCAAAATCAACAGGAAAAAGGTAAGCAAGGCTTTTCATTTATCGCTTTTCGTCTAGATTGAGGGGCCATTATACTTTACAGACTATTTTAATAGTGTCTTCTTCTATTTTTACTGATTTATTAATGAGATATTCAAATATTAGCATAGTTAATCGGAAAGCTGAGAATAGATTAAGTTAAATAAGAATTTGTCTCAAATTTGAAACGTAAAATGCAAGTTAAGGGATAGTAGAGAACGAATGGGAGTTCTACATTCGCCACCGCCGCGCGCCGCCGCAGTTAAGCGCAACAAGTGTCCGCGAAGTTTTGGACAGTTTGAACAGCTTAAACAGCTTTTCAGACAGTTTAAACAGCTCTTTAGACAGCTTTGGCACTGACGACCCGTGGATGGAGAACCACCATTCTTTCCCTACTAGGGATTTCAGCTAAAAATATTCACTTCTTTATAAGTCATCATACGCTCTCGTCAAAATTGTCTCACTCGCCGAAGGTTCCCTTAAATTCATCATGAACATAGATCTCGCGTAGCTTTATTAATGGTATCCGCTTGATGTCGTCGGTTCATCTGGTTGGTGGGCGGCCTCTACTTCGGTAAGCATATCTGCGTGATCTCCAATCTCCATTCATGTATCTTCTTTATTCAACAGCGGTTGTCCGATAATCGCGCCACACGGCCAGCCCAGTTTCGCTTTAAGGTTGATATACGGGTAACCGCATTTGTCACTTCGGTCCTCTCTCTTATTCTATGGTTTGGCATCTTATCTCTTAGAGCTCAGCGGCACTAATTTTGTTGTAATTTTCTTTGTGTAAGGAAGTGTTTCAGCCCCATATGAGCACAGGCAACACGCACTGAGCGAATGTGCAACTTTTCAATAGCCCTCATCCTTCTGTTTACGGTTTGGTTGTCTCTACCTACAGAGATTTCATGGCCAAGATATTTATTAGAACTAGCCTGTATTTTGCCCTACCCATCTATTTAGGTTACCTCACTTATAGCATGATTTGTCATGCATTGGGTTTAGTTTGTGTTCATTTTGAGCTCAACAGAATTGAATGCTGCTTTGAATTACAAAAAGTCCCTCAATACAATAAACCAGCATAAAATGTTACATACTCTTAACTGCATTCTGTATCGATGACAGATAGGTACCTTAATATCATCAAACACGTCTACCAAAGAGCGAAAGCATATGTCAGGCTGAAGGACAACTTCCAAGCTTTCGACATCGCACGGGGCATGCAGGGAGATATCATGCTACCAAAATTATTCACTGCCCATCTAGAAAACATACAGATAGACTTGGGTGGGAATGAACATAGATGAAGAGAAACTGAATCATCTGAAATACGCCGACGTATCTTCTTATATCTTAATAATGGCAGATACTATGGACGAAGCAGAGCAATTGCTCTGCTTCGTCCATAGTATCGATAAAGGGCTTAACTGTAATCTTGAAAGTTGACAATATCTCTCAAATTTCGTATGCAGTATTATAAAAATGGCCCCGTCACACTGGAAAGGTGTTGCCTCGTTTTCTCAGCAAGCATCCAATAGCTTGCATGTTGCATGTGGCTTTTACCAAAGGTCACAGAATAAATATAAGTTCCTGCACTCTTGACCATCCGCTGATCTACCTACCGCCTACCTCGCGTCCTCGGATCCCAATCGACTCCGCGGCACGCCAAGATTACGTACAGAGTAGCATGATTGGTCAATGATGGTGTTAAATAAAATTAGTGTTTTGGTATGCAATCACAGTACAGTTTCTACATTTCTATTTATTCTGGCACCGTGTTCCACTTATTTATGTGTGTTTGCTCATTGCGCGAAATAGCGACCTATTACAACACGTCAGACGTCAACACCTGGTTGGAAAAGGTGGGAGGTCAGGTATCTGCGGCACGCCTGTGATCTTAATACATCAAAGTTCCGACAGTGACTGGGGCAACTTTTGTTTATTCTGTAACCTTTGCTCTTATTGCGGTTGTTATAGAATTTCTAGTCACTGTGCTAGGGGCTTCTTTATCCGAGTCTCCAACATTTTTCATAGGGAGTAGATGTGACTTTATTCTTTGTGGGTACCGGGTTTCTTCTCTAGGGGATCTCAATGTGCTAGATGATGGTCATCTAATGAAACCTCCGCCGTTCGCTCTGGATGTTAACTTAGATTTTGGATCGGGCCAGTCTTTGGTCACTGCCTATTCAGAAACTTATTCAACACAGTTATACCTTGCATTATCCCTGTTAGATATAATAAAGTCAATTTCGTGTTTGGTAGAATCATCAGGGCTGGTCCAGGTCCACTTTCGTTGTGGAAGTTTACGGTAGAAGCTGTTCATTGCAAATAAGTTCTATTATAGGAAAAATTCAGGGAATCTCTCGTTCCTTATTCCAAATCCGTGGATTCCCAACGCTATTTCGGTTTCATCTCTCCTATGCCTCAATTTGGAATTAAAGTCTCCTATTAGCATGTTGTAGTGAATTCTTGTTATATTGCAGTGGATATGTCCTCATAGTAGAAGTCCACGTCAGCGACCGTGTGCGCACTTATAGGTGCGTATACCTACTTAGATACTTTTTAACGAGATAGTGTTTAATTTGTTTATGAAGTATATTACTCTGTTACTGATACTGTGGATCTTGGTAACATTTTGTATATGCTTTTTGTGTATTAAGAACCCGACTTCTTCTTCCTTTATGTTTTAGCCTTCTCTATGATGTATAGCAAATGGCCTAAATAAAGTGTTATTTGTTCCTCTTCTGTTCTTTTAGGTTTGCATATTCCTAGTATGTCTCATTTGATATTGGAGAGTTCTTCCTTATAAGCTATTTTAGTTTCTTGGCTTTAGACAATCAGTTGTATGAATAAAGTATAGCAAATGCTTTTACTCTACCTCCGTCTCTTTTTGCTGCATTAAAGCTGAATATGTTTATCTCAAAAAACTTAAGCAAAAGCATTTGCTTCTGTTTTATTCATATGAGCCAATGTCTTAGTTTTAAGAATAGCGTTACCGTAATTACTTGGAATTTGATCGATTAAATATTTTTAAATTTTTAGTGTCTTTGACATTGATAAAAATTAAATAAATAACAATCAATTATTTCTAAAATTAAAATAAGGTCGAAATAGGTTTATGTCAATGATACAAAATGAACTATATTTTAGGTTGACTTAAAAAAATATTAATGATACTTTAAGTGCCCATTATTAAACATCATCACTAAATCATTCCCTAAATTAATTTTGATTACTTCATCTACTTCCTAAAACAATGGTGTCTTTTAATAAATTTCATAATTCTTTTTGGGCATGGTGCAGCTTCGATCAAATGTTGAGCTAGTTAACAACCTTTATTGTTTAATAAAATACCACTTCTATGAACATATCCCTTTTTTTGTGTAATACTGCAAAATATGTTTGATTATTCTCAAAATATCAGTTATGTTTTTTAGTTTATCATGTATTTAAATGATTTTAAGCAAATTATGATTTCAATAAACTTTAAAACAATATGAAAGGGATCTAATTTTAAATTAATTTAATAAATTGAAAAGAGTTGTTTTAAAGTTGTATAAACTAACTTTCCTATTACCTAGTTCGGTACAAACATCCACATACAATTTTATTTTAACCACCCAAATTTCCTTCTATGAATGAAAACTTTAATCTCAATATAATTATTGCTCTATTAGGTTTTTTCTTCAAAGCTCTGAGTCAATTTCAACTGATTATGTTATAGTCGAAGTTCATATTACTAATTTACTCACAATATTATATTCATACCTCACGCTATAAAAGTATGATATAATAAATTATTTTAGGAAATGAGATGTCAACAATCTATGTTCCAGATGACAACGTAACAGATGATAAAGAAGAAGACGATGGTAAGGATCAATCAGTAGAATATGAAGATTATTCTCAAGAAGATGAGGCATCCCAGTCAGATGAGGAAAGTGGATTTGGACAAAAAAATTAATTTAAAAATTTATGTTTTTGATAAAGACTGTTAAACGTTCCACAACCTAGAATACAATGATCATCACCGATCAAATATTGCCTATGCAGTGCTAAATTGCACGGTGTGCAAGGGCACATTTGGTAAAAGGCTCTCTCACGTATAATGTTATTTTAAGGTTAATTTATTTATTTATTTATTTGTTAGTGTTATATTCATTCTATTGTTGTTCTTGCCTAGGCACCATTTTGCTAATTTTTACTATATCAATTTACCTAGCTATTCATATGTTAATTTATTAATAATTTTCCCTGCTCCTGTGACAATCATGTAAAATGGAAATAAATAATTGTAATTCTATTTAAATATGTTTGAAATTTTGTAGCTGTCAGTGGTAAGTAAGCAAGCATCTACACAAGAGTTTTTTATAATGACCTATTAAAGAATTATTGCAGAATTACACCGTTGTTATACTAGTTATATTAATAACCCATTTTTGAAATGAGTGTTTTTAGCATATTTTTTTTATTTCCTTCATTTGGACAATTTATTTATAAATTGATAATATTTATTTCAATTTAAAAAAATATATAATGCGACAATAGTTACCTGTATATTTTCTCTTTTTATTCTTCCTGCACCTTTGGCCACCTCTGAAATACTTCTACTAATTTATTATTTTACGGTAACAGATGGCAAAACTCATTATTAATTAAGTTTAAATTTACTAATAAACATATTTGAGCAAGATTTGAATAGGTTTCCAGTCGGCTAGCTTTTTATTTGGGCTAGATTTGATTACTTTCAGTTAGGGTTTGCTTCTCATACTATTTTTCCAAAAAAACAAACTGGAGCTAACTAAAGCTCACTAAAGCCAACCAAAATCAATTAGTTGTTCCATTTTTGAAACTAACCTCATTTTGAGCCCGCTTCACCGAAACTGTCTTTAATAATGTATTTATTTTAAGGGCATCTATTTAGAAAAATATAAATTAACTTGTGTTCTTGCTTTCAAAATAATGTTTATATGAATAAATAAAATAAGTGTACTTGTGAACCACATACCAGAGGTGAAACTTTATCCGCTCATCCACACGAAACAGAATATTTATACTACTAATAATATGGCCGATGTCGATATCGATAGCATTCTCGGTTTCTGTTCAGCTCTATGCGATGACGATAGCGGTAACATTCTCTTTCTGTTCAGCTCTGCGACCTCTATGAGATCGCTGCTGCAACAAATGGAATTTAACGCAGACAATGATCGCGCACGAGTTCGCTCAATCTCTTTCCTGCACTTGGTCGGATATGCATAATACGATCATTTACAGTCCTACGGCACTATGCTATAGTAGCCGGTTCTGATTGGTGGGTTAACGTCACTTTACTAACCCAAAACTAACCAAAATTTACCAAAGGAAACAAACATAACCTTAAAAAAAACATGTCTTGTCGCCGACGGGAATTGAACGCACATTCCAAAAGCAGAATCTGACCACTATAGACTGACTAGATCTACTGGAAAAACCTGACTGAACCGTAGATAAAGTGACGTTAATCCACCAATCAGAAGCGGCTAATATAGCATAGTGCCATATGACTGAAGGATCATGTAATGCGTCGGATATCATGTGTGCTCTTTTTCTACATCCGTTCTCTATTTCGTCTTTCGTGCGCCGGACGCGAACGTGTTCGCATTTCACGTCCGTGTATAGTATTTTTAAAGTCAGTTTAAATTGGGCTATATATCGGGTATGATCAACTTACTAATACTTCAGACTCAAACTAATACCACGTTGTAATAGTCATCGCCCCTCGTATATTATTATATTCACAACCTTCTGTATAACGCTGAGTAGAGAAGGTAATGTTATATTATTGGCGGCATATTCCGTCTGATTGGCCACTGCTAAATTTCAAACAATGTTATGTTCCGTCTCAGTCTCGCCGTGTCAGACCGTATATAATCGCACTCGCTGTAGAGTCAACGTGAACATCTATATATATAAAACAAAGTCGGGTTAGTTACACCACTTATAACTCAAGAACGGCTGAACCGATTTTTATGATCTTTGGTTTGTTGGATTTGTCTCCGCCCCGAATAGCAGAATAACTATTAATATATCGGAAAAATTCTCGGATAAAAAATGATACACAATTTTTTTTATAAATTAAGATTGGAACTCCGTCATCTTCCGCAATTGACAGCTCATGTCACGTTTTTTAGTAATATTTGATGTCCACTGCAAGTTAGTGACATACTACACATTATAGGATAGAAATTCAACGGAAAATAGTGGGAAAGTAGCATATTCAAATCTAGAAAGATATTGAAATACATAGAAAATACTCGAATCGAAATATAAAAAATTATAGAGAATAAATGACAACAACTGTCAAACCGATTGGTATCAATCATTCCAAATCATTCGGTCGATCAGTCATCCGTACTTAGTGTTGCTTAAACATCGATAGTAAATCAACTATCGGAACAATCGATAGTTTTATAAAGAGCTATCGATAGTCGAAACAATTTTTTCCAAGGCAGGTGATATCATGACGAAGGAAAGAAACCGGCTTAAAGATAAAAATTTAGATACTTTGTTGTTCATCAATCACAATTATTCAACCGATTTTTATGAAAGATTTGTTGGATTTGTTTCCGCCCAGAATAGCATACTAACTATTAAAATATAGGAAATCGGAAATATACAGTGTTTCCAAAAACTATGCAACATATGGGAAACTTCATTATTATAGGTTTCTCAGAAAATGTTATTATTTATAAAAGTTGATGCTTGAAAAAAAAGTAATTTTTACAATGCTAAATTAAGGATAAGTTATACGGGGTCCTTAAAAAACACAAACAATAAGATTAAAAAAAAAATGGTATATCGGAAAAGTTTCTGCAGAAAAAATAATGTTCCTGTTAAGATGTAGCTGAAAAAATTAAGAATAAAATTAAGAAAAAGACGTTTTTTTTCGAAATTTTTTCAATAATTGTCATGAATTTTCTCCGCAACAGTGCACTTTTGGAAAAAAATGTTATTTGACTTTTATATTTGCCTTAATAGGAACTGTATATTTTCTGCAGAAGGTTTTCCGATATTCCATAATTTTTGTTTTTTAACCTTAATTTTTGTATTTTTTAAGTACCCTGTATAACCTATCCTTAATTTAGCATTATGTTGGGGTTTGGAACCTTCGGCAACATGCACTAAAACGGAGTTTTATCCACAATACCGAAACAGAATTATTGTACTCGACGCGCGTTTCGCTAACCATGTTAGCATCATCAGGAGATGATTAAAACGTTTTAATCATCTCTTGATGATGCTAACATGGTTAGCGAAACGCGCGTCGAGTGCAATAATTATGTTTCGGTATTGTGGATAAAACTCCGTTTTAGTTAATTTAGCATTGTCAAAATTAATTTTTTTTCAGGCATCAAATTTTATCAGGAATAACATTTTCTGAGAAACTAATAATAAAGAAATTTCCCATATGTTGCATGCTCTTTTGGACACACTGTATATAAAGCAAGGTCGTGTTAGTTACACCAAGAACGGCTGAACCGATTTTTATGAGCCTTGATTTGTTGGATTTGTCTCCGCCTTAAAACGGAAATCGGAAATAGGAAATATGTATAAAAAAAAGTCTGGTTAGTTAAACCAGTTATAATGCAAGAACGGCTGAACCGATTTTTATGATCTTTGATTTGTTACATTTGTCTCCACCCCGAATAGCAGAATAACTATTAAAATATCAGAAAAATTATCCAGAAAATTAATTTTTAAATAAACTAAACTAAGTTTGGAACTCCGCCATCTTCCGCACTTGACAGCTCACGTCCCTCATGCTTATAGCTTTTTTGTAATAATTAAGGATATTTCCTCGAGGTTACCACAATATACCACACTTAACCACTCATATTTCCTCGAACCATCTGTCAAACCATGACGTCAAACTAAACCAAACCAATTAACTATCTATTTATAGTGGTTAAGTAGTTTGACATTATGAATTTGAAAGGAGAAACTGCTAAATAGTAGGTATTAACTATTTTCTTTAGAAAATTTATTATTAACAAAATGGAATAGCTACGTACTCCGTGCTAATTAATAACGAAGAATTCGACATAAAAGCACCACTTGACATAATTATGCGTTCAAAATCAAGTAAGGTAGACTGGGGCAAATCGGTTATAAAATTTGAATAGTTTAAATTAAATCTTAAAATGTGGCTTTATTTGTTCTTTTATTAAAATGGTTGATACCACATTAAATTCACCGCTTCCTAAGCTATAGAATCTATGTATTAAAAAAAATTTTTGAGTAAAGGAAGAAAACGATTTTACATATTTTTTAAAATGTTGACAATATGTTACATTTGCCCCGTACCATGGGGCAAATGTAACAAATAGTTCTAACGTGGCAATAAAGTTACATAGGAAAACATTTGGGGCAATTGTAAAAAGGTATTTGTTCCTCTAAAATTTGCTATGCAGTTTATTTATTTATTTCAAAAAATAACAGAACTGCCTAGTATTAAAAAATATATGATAAACAAACCGCTATTTAATGCGTAAAAAACGTTTGAAAAATGATATAATACATTACCATAACAGATAAAAAATCTCAACTCTAATCATAAAGTAAGTACACTAAATCGCAATAAATAAAAAAAGAAAGTTCTGAACTTAAGTTATCAACAAATATTCATCCCGGCAAATTTAACGTTAAATGTCAATCCGGACCCTCTTCTATCTTCTGTTGGCTCTGGAAGAATTCTTAATATATCTGCAGTGTCGACCAAAGATCTGTCCTCAATAGTTGGCCAAACGAATTTATTTTTATTTAGTCTGAGAAAATTAATCAGCCACTCATCACTTTCTTCATTTTTCTCCATGAGTTTACCAACATAATGTACAATTTTCTTTTTTGTCGGGAATTGAACAATAACCCATTTATTCTTTTCAAGAATTGTATCTTCAAAACAGTCCTGATTTTCTTGTGATAGTTCCTCTGAAAAGTGCCCGTTATCTGATTCTTCATAAGTGGGAAGCTCATCATCAGATTCACTCGAGGAGGTAGATGCCCTCGTAGATTTAGATTTTCGTTTTGGTACCTTGGCTGAAACTTGATTTTGTTTGATACATTCTAGTAGAAGCTTTTCAAACGAAACACTTTCCAATTTAGACGTTGTTACTGTCAGCGGCAACGCTATTTGATAACCCACTGGAACCAGGTTCATTGTCAGGTATGACTGTTACATTTGCTACAACGGTTTCCGGATTGGGGCCTTGAACATTTTGTGATTCCCATCGCTTTAAGGCATCAGCGTCGAACTTCTCCCTCGGTACCACTTCGTCATTGAAAGGTGAAATTCCGGCTTCTTTAAATCCGTTTACAATAATATTGGGTTCCGTTTCCTTCCACACTTCCGCTATAAATCTAGAAAATATATTTTTTGGTAGCTTCCTTCCTATATTATGGCGCTGCCATTTTACCAATTTTTGGTCCCATCTAGCTTTGACAGAACGAAAAACCGCAATATCAAGCGGTTGTAACAAATGAGTCGTGTGAGGTGGTAACTTTAGAATTGTGATGTTTTCTTGAGCTGCTAGTTCAATTACAGATGGTGAGACATGTGATGAGTGACCATCATATAATAAAAGAACTGGTCTTTTCTGACCCAAGGCAGGAATAACTGTGTTTTTAACGTAATTAAAAAATATTTCGCTGTCCATCCAACCCTTCTTACTTGATGCATAGGATTGTCCTGGAAAAATGGAATCAGGTGCTTGCCATTGGTCCCATAGGTAAGAGCCTTTAAATATTACTAAAGGGGGTGCCTTTTGTCCATCAGCACTTGCCATTATACAAACCGTTATTTTTTCACGGCCTGGGGTACTTGTTATGCGAGCGCAAGGCTTACCCCGCTGCCCCACGACTTTTGTTTTACTCGGGTCTATACAAAAACTACTTTCGTCGAGATTCCAGATCTGTCCGGGTTGATCCACAAGATTTAATTCGGTTAAAGTTGACTTTAACAGCGAGAAGTAGCCATAAATGACAAATGGGTCAGTTGCTTTCTTGCGCGAGTATTCCACAGATTGTGGGACTTTTATGCTCAAATTATTTCTCTTCTTGAAATTCAAAAACCAATCACATCCCGGAACGCCATCTTTAAAGCGAGTTTCTATTCTGTTTTCCTTCACAAAAGTAGCGACTTGGTGCAAAACTTCCCTTTTTGACAAGCCGAATCCCCATTTCTCCAAAGTTTCCAATGCTGTAGCCAGTTGTTCCTCCTGTTCCCGAGTGAAGACGGTCAGTCGACCCCTGGTTTGCTTCTTTATACCACGAAGACCTTTTGCACGGCTATATATTGTCGAATAAGGTATTTTATAGATTTTGGATGCTCTGTAAATAGTCATTCGGCCAGCCACATATTTTCGCACGGCCACTTTTACGTCATCTTCCGAATACACGGGGTTTTGCAGCTTTTTTTGTAGCAGCGAACCATCTATAAAGAAAATAAGAATATAAGGGGCAAATGTATCATATGGGGCAAAAGTATTTTATTCATATATTGCAATTGCCCCATACCATCAAAACAAGCGGGGCAAATGTAACATATGGCACTAATAAAAAACAGTTAATAAAACATTGGATTCAAAAATATTTTACACTAATATAACCCTTCTATAGAAGGATGGTCGATAACATCAATTACCTACCTTAATAATGCGGCTTTATTGATTTCCATAAAAGCATGTGCCAAACTAAACTTTTAACCTTGATGGCGGCACAACCCCGGTCGATAGTGCAGATCGAACTGAAGAGAGCGGTGGCGTGCGAAATTCACCAAGGCGTTCAGGTGGGAGGCAAATATTGATATTGACGTCGCGGAGAAGCAAGTTTTGATTATATGGCGGTATTATGAGCTACTGTTACATTTACCCCATTTCCACATTTGCCCCAGTCTACCTTAATTATTGATATAACCTCTTTTTTGTGAAATTACTTTTTGTTTTTTCTTTTATGATCAATTTTTAGTTAAACATTTTAAATGCCTCTATTCGAAAAGGAGTGTGAACTCCTGTAAGTCCGCATGATTGGATTGGATTGGATTTTTAAATATACAAAGAGACGAATTTGAGGATGCCTCAAGAAATGCAATTAAACAACCCTCGATACCTTATAATCTAGAGAATTTAGCGCTTGATGCTTGATTAATATCGGTGTTTATTTCATTCTGTACAATGCCACACATTCAAATAATTGTCTTACTCATATTAAAGCATAATAATATAATTAACATAGAAAATGTAAGACAAAAATGTAAAACAGACTATGAAACTCCTGTGTCGTGAGAGACGAAGAGAGGGAGAAATAAAGAGAGCGAGCTGCGGAATTTCCCTGGATTGAAATAGTTACTACTACGTCACCACCCGAACCACAAAGTAAACCATGACGTCATGAACTTAACTAACCACACCGCTGTGGTAAGCTCGAGGAAATATCCTTATTGATGTCCACTGCAAGTCAGTGACATACTACACATTATAGAATAGAAATTCAACGGAAAATAGTGAAATAAATAGAAAATACTTGAATCGAAATATAAACAAAAATATAGAGAATTAATGACAACAACTGTCAAATCGATTGGTCTCAAACATTTCAGATCGACGAATGCACAATGGCACTCAAACGAACATTGGAAGCACTTCACCGAACATTGAAAGATTTGCGCAATGACTCGAGATGTTTTGGAGGCGCAATGATTTTACTGTATTTTTCTACTTTTATTGAATTTTTATTTTCTTTATATATATTATCCCAATAAACTATTGAAATTAAAGTCCTAAATTAAGTTTAGCTAAAAGTTAACAACACATTCATTGACTGTTAGGCGGTACGAAGTTCGCCGGATCAGCTAGTATTATATAAATGGGAATATCGCGTTTGATCTACATTTCAATTAGTTATAGTTTTCGTCTTGCAGCGGTGCCAGTCTACAGTATAGGTATGGGAATATGAAGTAGCGTAGGCTCAAATAATACCGGATGATTATTATAATTATCATCCATGAATTGTTAGTATAATTGTTGTGTCGCGTCCTCGGAAATTTTCTACCCGTCTTAACGTACTAGCAGCGATTCGATTAGATAAAAGGCCAATAACAAATGTATCATTTTATTATAAATAGTAGTAGACTTTAAGCATAACTACGATCTTTTTGGAAATACGGCCGGCAAACAGGCGAAAGAAAGTAATAAAATCTGAAACCCGCCCAAAATAATACCGCTGACGTACGACCTCGCACTGCCGCAACAGCAATAAAAAATATCACAAATCACAAGATTCTAGAGGCTGCTCCCGAATGAATGAACGTCATTGTAATGAGACGGACGTCATCGGCGTACTAAAAGGCTCAAAAATCAAACAATGTACCTCACCCAACCCCAACTCTCTTGTTTTGAGGGTTGTTTTGAACTAAATTAAAAAACAACATAACCTAAAAAAAAAATTTGATGCCGCCAGGAATCGAACCTTAACCATTCGATTACATAAGCACGAAAGCACGACGCTTACCGCCAATACCTCATAGGAGGTAATGTTACCGCACCATCGGCTCGATGCAAGATTTGCCTGATATCTCGACCACATACATACGAATACTTCAATTATTACGGCATCGCGCATCGACCATGGGGGGCAGCCGCTAGAATTTATAAAAAATATCGATTTTCTTAAAGCGCTCTTAACCCTTGTTCTATTTTTAGAAAGACGAAGAAAACCAATCGGGAAGGTCGCCCGACTGCCGCTTTGTTGGAGTGCGTGCGAATAGGGCGATGCGATCGAGGTGGAAGAATTATATTATTTAAGAAGATACTGAATGGTTCTAACAATAATAGTGTTATTGTCACGAAATGCGTCTGGATACACCCGTCTTCCTTTGACCTCGTTTCGTTTCTAGAATTCCGTCTAGCTGTAAATTGCGTCTTATCTTATTTAATTCTAAACATTCGAGAAATATTCTGAATTATTTTAGAAAATTCTAGGCTACGGGTATTTGAATATAGAAGCGAGAACCACGCGAGTTTAGTATAGTATATAATTTCATATTGTTAAGAAATAGCAATTAAGAGATTAGAAGAGTAATAGTATAGAACAGTAAAATCGTAACCATATAATCTTTATAGCGGTATGGCTTTTTGGATACCATTTGAAGATCTCACCGGAGATAAAGATAATGTTAACTCTGTATCTAGTTTTTCGGAGTGTAATCCAGAATTTAAAAACAAAGATTTACATGTGGAGTACCATTATCATGTTATTAAGTAAAAAATATATAACGTTTATGTCCTAGATATATTTGGTAGGTGACGGCTACAGGTTTTTTGCAGTTCAAACTGACTTTAAAACATTCACCAGCTTACTCTCCAGGTAAAAGGCCTAAAAATGTGTCGGTTGATTCTAATTTAATTCGAATTTATTCCGCCTAAGAACCTAATAATATGTGTATACTACATATATTCTTCAAAAATGCAAAATGGGAAGAACACACTTTTTCTTACGATGGTATCCTATTTAGTTGGCGGTCCTGGTTCTAATACCGTTGATTGGTTCGACTTTCTAATTTGTGTATTTATAAGACGAATTTTGGTTAAAGTTCACCACGGGAAACATATATTGGGTGAACGCCTGACGCAACTCGCTGGGTATTGGTTGTGCGGCATATATAGCAGCTGTTGAGCGAGGAGACGTATTTAGATTGGTTTAATTAACTGTTAGACTACTTGGAGCAATATATAGCTATTCGATTGATGAATCACTCTTCTAATGGGCGTACTACAATGCGGGACATAATAATTTATCTTAATTTTTGCAGGTATACATAGAGGTAGATGCAACTTTTTATAAAAACAAGTAAAGCGAATGAAGAAAAACACTAAATAGTGAGCTATTAAAGCACCCAGGTCATAATCATGTTCCGTTCACACTTCAAGGGTCCACTTGGATGTAATATCCACTGGCAATCGTAGTCATAATATGCTAAAAATATTCGTGAAATTGAGACTAGTAAAACCTATAGCGTTGGACTTCCGATTCGTCTTCGGTCAAGTGCACACGTGTCGGGTACCGGCCATTTTTGTATATTATACATATATGACTTTAGGGAACACATGGTGATCGTTCGGGGACCGTAGCGGGCTCCCCGAGGCAAAATCGGGCGTCTCGCCGGGGGCAGGAGCCTTACAAGATTTAAATGTGTGTGAATGTGCAGCCGGTGGTGTTCGAACCTTAAAGCAAGCCGTGCATGTACAAGTCGGAGCCCCAGGAGTACATACTCTACATACTGGAGGCTCCAAAAATAGTATCTCTATCCATCAGGTGTAACTTATCTGGGATGGGTCGCCCCAGCTCTAACTAAGCCGGATAGAGGTCTTTTCTGGCTGGTAGTTTACTACTACTACTATAACCTATAGAGTTGTGTTAACAGGAAGGAGATCGACGGCCTTATTACTAGTATAGAAAGTATCACACTTGGATATTCTAGTAGTAGTCATTGTGAATAAACCTCAAAGGGTCGTCCCATCGCTCAATGGTCGCTATGCCATATTGCACCTAGGATTCGACATCGGCCCTCTCGTGATGTGCAAGTCTTTCATGTGAGGTATTTTGGCTATACCACACAAATCTTTTTGCAGGTGTGCAAGCTGTACTGACTGCTAGGCTACAAGTTCTCGCTTTTGTTTACAGTGGATTACATGACAGTGTCGAAAGGTAGAAAGCTTTCGCGTAGAATACTTTGCCCCTTTGACAAGGGAAGGGAGTGGACAGATAATCAAGCTTTACGGCTGCGCGTAGTACGTGTGATCAAAAATCGAACGGACGCCATTAATAGGAGCCAGACATTCAAAGCGGTACCTCCGTGTATTTTGGTGATTTTTTTTGTGAAAAACTCTCAAAATTCTTCAATTTGTCCATAACAATATAGTGTTTTGTTGTTCTTATGGCTGTAAAAGTCGCAATGACCGAAAGGAGCCTGGAATTACTTTTCACAGGTAAATATATTCTACACCTAGTTCTTGCTGACGCTAATATTTATTATTTATTTTCTTTCTGTGAGCTGAGATATAGATATTATTTCAAAATATGATTACGACTATACTTCAGGCTGCCTTTCTTTGTAATTTTATATTAGCTTTGTTAACATTTTCAGTCATGATTGCTAATAAGAATCACATAATTATCCTTGAAAATGGCCTGTCGCGCAGTGGCGTACATTGTTTTGATCTTTTATCTTTTAAGGAAATATATTTGTTATATTTCAATCATTGCATTATGTGATTTAAGCAAGTACTAGAAGTATTATGGAGTATAAAATAACAGATATAATTTAGTGACGAGAATGTACCTAATAAGGCATATGATTGCTGGGATTATAATAAAATATTCATGAAACGCCACTGCTCGAGAATGCGTGAAGCCTTTGACGACGCTTGAAGCTTGTCAAATCGTGGAGCCAACCCGTAACAGATGCGGCGTTCGTTCATGTCAAATTTTTCCGCGATTTGCTCTAACATTTTGATAGGCACGTGACTTGGATTTTCCTTTTAAATACACAGACATCGTGACTGTCAAATTTTCAGAGCAAATCGAGGAGAAAGACGACATTAACGAACGCCGCAGGTATAGCTGCCGGTTTTACACGTCCACTCCCTTCCCTTGTCAAAGACTTTGCCCTATTCTGAATCGATATTTACGCGAAAATACGAAAAGGCGAAAATACCTCTCACGTGAAAGTAGCCAGTGGACCAGTAGACACGTCTTCATAACCTAACATATACTAGACTGACAGGACAGATGTTAATTTAAATAATTTTTTGGTTTAGTTTTAGTTATCCTTTATTAATTGATAATTATGTCTAATTATTGGTTTTTGTTCTAAGTTAAGAGTGACCCATTGGCAATTTGTGTTTTTAGTATATCTGTGATCATACAAGAAAATGTTAACAGGTCAAAAATTATCACTTGCCCAACAAAAGAAGCTAGATAGAAAATTGGCGAAGTTCCAGCATGTTCTAAGGAAAGAGACCGGAGTCGTTAGTTCTCCTATTCCTACTAAAAATCTGGCTATATGCAATTCAGGGCTAGTCAGTGGACTCACCGAGGAAATTATTTTTGAACATTTTAGTAAACATGGAACTCTTACGGATATAATATTGTTACCAGGGAAATCTTGTTGCTTTATTTCATTTGAAAACTTAGAATCAGCAGTAACGGCGTATGATACTTTTAATGGCAAACTTAATATTGCCCAAGATAATAAAGCAATATATTTGCTTTATGTTGACCAAATATCATTTTCAAGTGATCAGAGAGTTTGGGGAGAGTTACCACCAGGCTTAGAACTTATTGATGATTTTATTGATTCCTCTGAAGAAAAAGATCTTCTGCGACTATGTAATTTTGAAGATGGAATATCAGGTTCTATGAAACACAGGTTGGTTAAGCATTTTGGTTTTGAATTTCGATATGATATCAATAATGTGGACAAAGATAAGCCATTAGATCAAAATATTCCCTCAGAAACGAACTTCTTGTGGCCTAGGTTGAAACAGGTATATCCGAAATTTAAAGCTTTTGAACCAGACCAGTTAACAATAAATCATTATTCACCTGGTCAAGGGATACCACATCATGTTGATACCCATAGTACTTTTGAGGATCCAATTGTATGTCTGTCTTTGGGGTCACCTATCATCATGGAGTTCAAAAATGAAGGAGGACATATCTGTGTTTTATTGCCTCAAAGATCATTGCTAATAATGTCTGGAGAAAGCAGATATAATTGGACTCATGGCATTGTACCCAGAAAGTTCGATGTAATAAGAAACAAGTCTTGTGTAGGATTTACATGTCTAAAAAGAGGAATTCGAGTATCATTTACCTTTCGGAAAGTATTGCAAGGTAATTGCATGTGTTCTTACAAATCAAAGTGTGATTCATTCAAAGAAGATGTGCAGATGAAGGATGAAATAGCTTCTCAGCTGGAAGCATTGCATGTACATGATGTGTATGATAATATAGCAGAACATTTTAGTGATACCAGGCACAAGCCATGGCCTAATGTGCTGGAATTTGTGCAGTCTTTCAGTTATGGAGATATTCTTGTAGATGTGGGTTGTGGCAATGGAAAATATTTGGGAAACAATGCACATATTTATGATATAGGTAAGTGTCACTTACCTATTTATTATTGCTTCATGGGTTTGTTTTCTTTAAGATTTTATATTTTAAGTAGGTGATTACTTTGCTATAAATAGATATAAGTAGGTATCAGTAAGCTTAGACAACATTTATAATTTGTAGTTCTACATAAGTATACCCTCTGTTTAGCATACATAGTGTTTGTTTTCCTATGGTCACTTATAGAAAAGTACACTTAACTTGGCTGGAATACCACACAAAAAATTTCCAACAGACGTGTCGAAAAGTGTTTTCAACATGACTCTCTTTGAACAGATTATATCTAATATCAATTTGACAGCATAATGCTTGACTGACTGACACTATGACTTAACAGATGAGGATGACATGACAAGCACTTTCAAGGTGTGTGTGTGTGATTTTCTACATAACCCATGTGATAGTACGTTTTCAACGTTGGAGGATTTCTACACTTCATGCTAAAAACCTTCCTGTTTGAAAACTAGTACTTTTATCACTTGTTATGTTATGTACTATTATATACAGTTCCAAGTAAAATTCTTATTACATTGTATGCTAAGTACTAGATATCTCGGCCGATGATGCTATTTCTCAGTTATTGTGGTAACTTTTATACATAAAGTCAGATCAGTAAGCTCAATCCGAGGCTCAATCTGAGGCTCAATCTATCTAATTGCCTAAGCTTGTGTTAACAAATTGTCATAGTTGTTTTCGGTTGACATAATCACTTACTTACTCATTTTTTCAAAGCAAATAATACAAAGATAAGCAAATTATACAAATCTCTGTAAGAACAAAGTACTGCATTTTTAGGTTGTGATCGTAGTGCAGGACTAGTAGATATATGTAAACAACGGAACTTTGAAGTGTTTATAGGAGACTGCTTATCTATCCCCATAAAAGATTGTTATGCTGATGGAGTTATCAGCATTGCAGTTATACACCATTTGGCAAATGTGCACCGACGATTGAAAGCCATTAAAGAAATTGTAAGAATATTGAGTTTAGGTGGCAAGGCATTAATTTATGTCTGGGCACATGATCAAATTAAAAATAAAACGAAATCAAGCTACATTATGCAAGATAGGAAGAACCGAAAGGCAGCAATGCAAGATGAACAGATTTTGCCAAGAGGTAATCTAGTTATTGATAGAGATATAGGTTCAGCTGAGGTATAGGGTTGTTAATTAAAGAAGAAAAGATTCATTAAACCTCAGTTTATATTATTCGCCTGAGCATTAACCTATTTCCGAAAGGTTTTCACACCAAAAAAAAAGTTTATTGTCATTGGTTTTTAGGTCTTTTTTCATATCTTTTCATCACATTATTTTTTTCTAGATTGGGCTTTAAATGTCAAATATACCATTGATTTCAGTAAAGTTTTTTATGAATTGCAGTAACTTGGTGTAATTTGATGAGTAACTAGATGTTTGAAAGATTCATTAAAATTGTAAAAAAATATAATTGGGCAAAAAATATAATGTAATAAATATTTTATTTTTAAAATCTTCATAAAAATACTGTAGATCATGTAGTCAGTTGGTTTTGCTATCAGAAGCACTATTCTTTTATGTTTAGGTCCCAAAGATGTTCCACTACCAAGCGGAAATGTTGCTTTGCCAGTTCATACGAACAGAAGTAATTTTAAAGCCAAAGATGTTTTGGTACCATGGAAACTCAAGGACGAAGATAAATCTACTTTTTTTCGATTCTACCATGTGTTTGAAGAAAATGAGCTTGAAAAGTTATGCCAGATGATAGAAAATATAGAGATTATAAACAGTTATTATGATCAAGGTAACTGGTGTGTCATGTTTAGAAAAACCAAATCACATTCTGTGTAATATAAGTGATACTATACTGATATGTTTGTTTTAATTTTAGTTTTATTATTATTTATTAATCTTCTTATTTAGGGATCCTTGCGTGACTGTATTGTTTGCTAATATGCATAAATAACATCTTTACGGATGCCCTTAAGGTAGCTCTCATTCCACCTGTTTTAAAAAAGGGTGATCCTTTGCTTTCTGAAAATTACATGCCTATATCTCTCTTGCCTGCCATTTCCAAGGTTGTAGAGAAGTTCATTGCAATTTAAATTGTTGAGTTTTGAATAGGAAATGAAGAAGTGAATGGAGTGAAACAAAAATACAACGAAAACGTTACTAACCGCAATGGCGAAATGTTGATGGAGTTTTGTGCACAGAATGAATTGTGCGTAAACAACACATTCTTCCCCCATAAAGAACAACATAAATACACCTTAAAGGAAACTATAAATCAATAATCGATTACATCATCACTAACCGAATGTTCTTGCCACAACATAGAAATAAGGAACATGCATGGTTAACAATAGAGTTCGAGAAATCAAAGAAGAATACTCGCAGAGGTTTAAATGAAATAGAAGCGAATATGTACGGGACACACACTAAACGATAGGAAAAGAAACACAAACATAAGAGAAAGGTGCCAAACCGACGACGTGGTCAGATGGATAAGGTAAAGAAGAAGGGAATGGTACCAGCATGTCAACCGAATGAGTCCCGATAGAATAGCCAAGATAGTACGAAACAATGCACCACATGGAAGAAAACCTATAGGACGACCACCAAAACGATGGCAAGACAACTGGGAATCAACCTCGCAAGAATTGCTTCTAAGAAACCGGAACTAAACAGGCGATGCGCCTGTATAAAGAGGAAGGAGAAGAAGAATTTTTTTGAGGTCTATTTTCTGAATGCCGGTTTGAGTTCAGAAAGGACAAGAATACTGTCTTGGAAGTCTTGCGCCTAATATCTAATATAATAGAGGCTTCATAAAACTCAATACAGCTCGGTCTTATTCTGCGTTCTCAGCCAAGCCTTTGATTATGTTGACCATGGCACCCTCCTCCAGAAACTTAGATATTACCACTTCTCAAAACAGTATTGATTTACTGAAATCATAACTTGAGGACAGATATCAGTTAGTGAAGCTCACTGGGGTGTCATCGGCAAGGAGTAAAATTACTATTGTAGTACCACAGGGCTCAATACTTCACCCCATACTCTTTAATGTATATAAATGATTTTCCCTTGTGGGCACTGCGGACCAAGTATGCTCTTTTTGATGATGACACAACAGTGTCTTTCACAGCTGATGCCTTGGAGAAGTCAGTGAATTGTTCCATGGTGGCACAAAACAGGGCTGAGCTTTGGTTCCAATCAAACAGGCTTCTATTGAACGCAGATGCGAAATAGGGTGGTTTTTTCTATGAGAGAATTAAGAAATGTGCCGAATAGTTCGGAGGTGCTGTGCTTGGGAGTTGTCCTTGATCCGGGATTGCAGTGGAGAGAGCATGTCGGTGCACTGTCAAGGAAGCTCAACAGGAGTCAGTACATTCTGCGGAACATCGCTCAGTGTGTCTCGGCTGATATGCTATGAACAACCTATTTTGCTATTTTCCATTCGCATATATCATATGCAATCCTAGCTTGGGGGCATTCAGCTGGGAGGCACAGGGTCTTTGGTTTGCAGGTAAGGGCAGTGAGAGTGATGTCTAGATTGGGATATAGGGATGACTGTAGGTGTGCATTCGTGTGCCTTGGAGTATTGACTGTGCCTTGCTTGTACATTCTTGAATGTTTGATGAGGACATCCATGGGCGCAATACTCGCTCAAGGCATAACTTAGTTGCTGCTTACTGGCGTATATGAAGGTGTCGGCATAGCCTAAAGAAAACTATAGCTGCGACACTTAAGCGCGGCACCTTTGAGAAGCGAGGACCAACTTTATCACTATGTAGTGGGGAGGAAATAAATAAATCTAACTTGACGTCAACCCCCCGGCAATTATTAGTGAAGTGAGCCGTACTAAAATTTTTTGGGACGTTATATACTAAAATTGTTACTCTCCCCCATTATTTTATTTAAACTTTCATCACAAAATATATGATTTATAAAATACTGTTTATTTCGAGTAGAGAATAACCAATTTTTTGATCCAAAAAGCTGCATAAAGAGAGCCGGATATTTATTTAAACATACATAATTTTGTTTTATATAGATTCTTAGCAACCTGCACAATTTTATAAACGTATTATGTACGATTTTGCGGATTTTTTCGTAACAGCTTTTTCATTTTATTCGCTAGATAAAAATATTGTCAAGATGGTGAAATGAAAGTAAATTTTTGATCTGGCTATAGTTCACGAACTAATTTATGCATGAAGTGCACAATTACGCTAAATCGGAGCAACCTGTACCGTGCGTTCAATTTATCTTGATAACATTTCGATTCGCTGTAACTTTTTTGTTTTTAAAGATATCAAGTTAAACAAAAAAGCAAAATGTAGGGTTGGTAGCCAAATTTTTTTCTACGTTACATATAAAATAAAACACTAACGATTTTCTGACATATCAGCCTACTCTATATTTTTTAATATTACTACATTTTTGGAATCTCTAGAGAAGTCTAAACACATTTCGTATATAATATCTTATACCTATCTTTCTTTAGGTGTCTGTCTTAGGTTTTCATGAGCTATCAAATGACAGTAACTTTGAATTTAACCCGCGAATAAAATTGACCGGAACTTTTAAACCTCCGGTTAAATTGAAGGCCACTGTCATTCGATAGCTTATGAAAACCTAAGATAGAGATGTGCAAACCGTTTTCTTTGATCTCGTGCGGTTTAGAGCCTGTCAAAATGCCCGACTTTCAACTGTCAATATTTCGTAAAGAGCTAAAGATAGGTATAGGATATTATACACGACATGTGTTTTGATTTCACTAGAGAGTCCAAAAATCTAGTAATATACAGGGTGGTCTATTTAAAAAATATATAAAGTAGGCTTTTATGTCAGAAAATTATTGGTGTTTGTTTTATATGTAATCTAGAAAAAACTTGGCTACCAACCCTACATTTTGCTTTTTTGTTTACCTTGGTATCTTTAAAACCAAAAAAGGTACAGCGAATCAAAATGATATCAAGGTGCTGATCAAATCTGAAATAATGGATATATGTGGATAACGATCGACTTTTACGAAAAACAACCAGCAAAAACAATGTTTTTGAGACTTACGCCTTTATGGTAGAATACGAACTGTATATTGTCAAACGAAATGTTTTGCACTTTCTTATCTTCCACATAACCACAACCTGGAAAATACTCCCCACCAAACCGAAAATTTCGTATATCTAGATAATTACTAAATAACTAAGATAAGAAGATGCAAATCGTTTCGCGCTAAGTTAAACAGATCAAATTCTTTAAATGGAAAGGAGGCTATTCGACATGCTACATGAAATTTATCTAGAATTTTTAGAAGAATTCGAAAATCGGAAAATATGTCCCGCTCTTTTGAGACCTTTTATATTGAAATATAATTCAATTATATTGTCAAACTGAAATCAACATGGCTAAATGATGAAATGGTTGTAAGACTAATAAAAAAATTAAAAACATGTTATTTCTGTAAAATGTGTATACATATGAAGGGTACAGGGGAAAAATGATCTAAGCTCCATTTCCATAGGAAACTTTTTTATTATTGACTTCACAGAAAATTTTATTCTTGATAAAAGTTGGTGTTTGAAAAAAAAACTAATTTTGACAATGCTAAATTAAAGATAAGATATACAGGGTACTCTATAAATACAAAAATGATGGTTAAAAAATCAAAAACTTTGGAATATCGGGAAACCTTCTACAGAAAAATAAAGCTCGTATTAAGATAAAAATAAAAGTCAAATACCATTTTTTCCAAAAGTGCACCGCACCGTTGCGGAGAAAATCCATTTAAATTACTGAAAAAATCCGCATTTTCTTAATTTTGTCCTTATTTTCTTCAGCAACGATGCACTTTTGGAAAAATTGGTATTTGACTTTTATTTTTACCTTAATAGGAGCTTTATTTTTCCTGTAGAAGCTTTTCCGATATTCCTAAGTTTTTGTTTTTTTAACCACCATTTTTGAATTTTTTAAGTACCCTGTAATACTTAGTCTTAATTTAACGTTGTCAAAATTAGCTTTTTTCCAAGCACCAACTTTTATCAAGAATAAAATTTTCTATGAAATCAATAATAACAGTTTCCTATGGAAATGGCGCTTAGATCGTTTTTCCCCTGCACCCTTCATATATATTTTATGAATGTTTCCATATTATTAATTTTCGATTATTTTTTAGCACTTTAAATTTTGTAACCTATTATGATACGTTTTAGTCCGTTTTGGTGCTTTTAGTTAGTTTGGGTTAGTTCAATCAGCTTTCGTTTAGTTTTAATTTATTTTAGTCATTTGAACCCGGTTCCGATACATTATAACCAATTTTAATATTTTTGGTTAGTTTTGGTTAGCCGCCAAAACTGGGTCGTTCAATCAACTATCGATTACTTTCGGTTCCGATACGTTATTACCAATTTTATTGTTTAGGATAGTCGCCAAAATTGAATTGATCTGGGTTAGTTTTAACTTACTTAATATTATTTTTAAGCTATTCCGATACGTTTTAGCCCGTTTTGGTACTTTTAGTTACTTTTGGTTTGTTTTGGTTAGTCTTTCAATCAAATTTTGGCTACTTTCAATTTATTTTAGTTATTGAATTAATTCAAGTTAGTCGTCAAAATTCGCTTAATTTTGGTTAGTTTCAACTTATTTTAATATTTTTAATCTGTTACGATACGTTTTAACCCTTTTTGATGCTATTGGTTAGTTTTGGTTTGTCGTTCAATCGACTTTCGGTTAATTTCAGTTAGTTTTAATTTAGTTTAGTAATTTGAATCGGTTCGGATACGTTATAACCAATTTAAATGTTTTTAATTAAGTTAGGTTAGTGGCCAAAATTCGGTTAATTTGGGTTAGTTTCAACTTACTTTAATAATTTTAATCTGTTACGATATGTTTTAGCCCTTTTGGTGCTTTTGGTTACTTTTGGTTAGTCGTTCAATCGACTTTCGGTTAATTTCAGTTAGTTTCAATTTATTTAAATCATATGAACCGGTTCCGATACGTTATAACCAATTTTAAAGATTTTGATTACTTTCGGTTAGTCGCCAAAATTCGGCTAATTTGGGTTAGTTTTAACTTACATTCGTTCAAAAAACTTTCGGTTAATTTCAGTTAGTTTTAATTTATTTTAGTCATTGGAACCGGTTCCGATACGTTATAACCAATTTTAATGTCTTTGGTTACTTGCCAATATTCGGTTAATTTGGGTTAGTTTTAATTTACTTTAACATTTTTAATCTGTTCCGATACGTTTTAGGCCGTTTTTGTGCTATTAGTTACTTTTGGTTTGTCATTCAATCAACTTTCGGTTACTTTCATTTAGTTCCAATTTATTTTAGTAATTTGAATCGGTTCCTATACGTTATAAACAAATTTAATATTTTTGGTTAGTCGCTTAAATTTCTTTCGTTTTGATTAGTTTTAACTTATTTTAATTTTTGTAACCTATTACGATAGGTACGTTTTAGCCTGTTTTGGAACTTTTAGGTTAGTCGTTCAATTAACCTTCGGTTGGTTTCAGTTAGTTCCAATTTATTTTAGTCATTTGAACCGATTTTGATACCTTATGATTAAATTTAAGTTTAAATAAACAAACTAACTAGCTGCATAATTCTGCCGTTCTTTTCCCATTTTAACACATAAACATTAACTTATTTATATAACATACAAACAAAACAATATATACGCATAACGTCTATTTACCCATACAACGAATCTTTTTCTATTTTAATTCCTATGAAAATTTATTGCACTCCGGCCCAGGTAAGCGCGTATGATTAGCATCGAGTTCCAACTGCGTGGTGTCCTCCCTTCACTGAGCTTCACGGAGAAAATTTGATTCCGTACCCCACTAAACGAGCCGAGTGTCGCGGCTATAGTTTTCTTTAGGCTATGGTGTCGGGATGGCTCGGGGTACTCGGCTATCAAAATGTATAACGCATTACCAGCCTTAATTAAAAATTTACCAGTAGTTGCATTCAAGAAGAGAATGAAAGCATATTTTAACATATGCTTTTTATACATTTGACGAATATTTTAATTCAGATTTTAATATGTTGTAAGTGTGTATATTATTAGGCTGCAGTCTTCTTATGGCGTGTGAAAAGATGTATATTATGTTTTATATAATAATATTGACTATAGTTAATAGGCATTTGCTTGACATTTTAAATCTTGAAGGAGGCTTTCACAGTTTCGACCAATTTCAATTGAAATTCTGGTGATAACAAGTCACATAAAGACACTTCGAAAAATTTGCTAGTTTAAATCAGTTATTCCATCAAAACCAGTAAATATACAACTTCATGCAGTCGAGAAAAAGCCTGTTAAAAGCATTTTTCACTCTTGTTTGAAAAGTACTACTTTCAACACTACTTATTGAATAATATACGTTTGTGCCGGAATTTAACACTCAGGACAATTTTTCTCCTTATTATAGTTTCAGTTTATTGAAACACCAATATGGAATATTTTCGTATTTCTGGGGCATAAGCATTTACTCGGGGTTCAAAACTTATAGTTGCGAAAAAAAATCTTAGCCGACCTGTCATGTTTCAGATTTTACCACCTCTATAAATCTGCTACTATGAACACAAGCGTATAACGAGTTTTTACTACTTGCTATAAATCCAAAATTATGACTAAATCAAGGCCGTATCCAAGGAGCCGCTAAGGGAGCTGTCGATAAACAAAAAAGTTTAATAAATCAATATGGCAGGTATATTAACAATATAATATAATAAAATGCTATGTGTGATTAAAAAGACCGTACAAAATAATCTTTGATTGACTTGTTCTATTATTATAGGTTCCTCTTTGAGACATGCATGGAACAGTTTCCATACAAGAAATAATATCGTCATTTAGTATCCAAATCATTTAGTTGAAATTATAAAATAATTTTAATAATAACATAAAACCGCAATTGCGCAACTTATCCGATACTTTAAGTGTATTAATGTACGGTGGTACAGTGATAATAGCACTAGTGTCATTATAAATTGAAATTCGTTTCTCCAGATTTTTCATGTGGGAGTGAAACAAAAACATGTGCGGCAACTGAGCACATAGAATGTTCCCTTGCCAGCTATAATCGTCAATACTCTTTTATGCCAATTAGGTGTATTAGCCTTTTATACGTGTGCCTGTTATTTAATTATAACACGGGCTGTGCCACGCAGGGACCCCCTGTGCAGCGCAGGAGCCTAGTCGTACGAAATGAAAATTGCGACGTATTCTGTAAGACAGATATTGCCTCGTGAATATCCGTTCCATCTGCCGATTAACTTTCTGTTAATTATTGAAGTGAAATTTCTTCCGCAAGGAGAAAGTCAGAAAAAATGCTTATCAAAGTGAAACGCCCCTAAGCATGTTTAGCTAGAGAGTTGAAAGTTTAAGGACATGTAGCCGGGGTGAGCATGGGCGCCCACAGGGAGGGGCCAGGGGGGGCGTGGCCCCTCCTGAGATTTTGATATTTCATACGATTTTTTGTACAATACTTAAGTGTTTTTAAAATTTTTGATAGTTATATTTTAACATAAGAACTACAATTATTTTTTTTAACGGCATCAGTAAAAAGACTGAAATTCGAAATACCATAGGTACAGTTAAGAACATAATAGATTTTTAGAGGGAGAGTACTTTAAGAAGCAATCTGATTCCTAATATACCCTTTTTTCGTGAGACTCGTTGGACAGCTAAATATAAATCGTTGGGCATTTTTGCTCAAAACTTTAATATCATATTTAAAACTTTTCAATATAAAACTTAGAGACATTGTAATGAACTCTAGTACTACAAAAAGAGCAGCGCAGTTATGGGCTGCTGTAAACTCGTTTACATTTGTTATTTGTCTAATAGTGGCAAGTAAATATTTAAATATCTTAGAACCAGTGGCGAATACGCTACCAGTATTTCAATTAATTTTGTAGATGTTCATCACCACATAAACTTAATTATTAAAACTTGCGAAAAACATCGCTTAGAAGTTGATACAGCTTCTACAGACATGTAATACGTTATCTAGTGAGGCGAGAACTCATATCGCCCTGAATTGAAGCAGATGCATTCTCGGACCAATCAGAACAATCGGATTCCAGAATTTAAAAGAGTAATGTTAACTTCACGCATAGCCCTCCGCTCGCTTCGCAGCGCAACCAAACAAAACTAAACCAAATTTGCAAAAAGAAACAAACATAATCTTTAAAAAAAATAAAAAAAACATCCTCTCTTCTACCGACGGGGATCGAACCCGGGTCGTTCTTTTCACAAATAC
>MU183235.1:98249-111943 GCA_016904865.1 Pissodes strobi | reverse complement strand
ACCGTATATCTTCTGGCGTTTCTAATTATTTAATTTCTTTTAAAAGAAAAAAGGTTCGAAAGCGGCAAATTCTGAGTTAAACTGTTAAATCCTACAAGATAACTACTATTCATAATACATTTCTAAATATTTCTAATAAACTTTAAATTAAATCATGTTTTATCAGTGTATAGCATTTCTCTTGCCTTCATTACATTTCTCTCAGTGTATTAAACCGGCCGTCTGTCGCTAATGGCAAATTGAACTTGACTCTCCAACTTCAAACCTCCCGACGGCTTTTGTCGCTTTTCGACGGTTGTTCTTCTCGAGTAAAGACAAGGGTAATTCTGATGAAGCGAAGTGCGCACACCTGTAATCCGATTGTTTTGATTGACCCGAAAATGCATCATGTTTTAATTCAGGGCTATCCAAATGCTCGCACTTGTGAGGCCCATAATATAGAGGTGAGTAAACCACGGATCTGCGGGCGACAAACTCGCAGATCTAATTATTATGAATCCGATTGACTAAAATTTTTTTATTTTTATATTTATTCCATATTTAGACTATTTGTTTCTTGTCTTAAAAATATGATTTTCAGAGGAGCATTAAATCGCATTCTCGT
The DNA here is from genome assembly GCA_016904865.1 of Pissodes strobi. Taxonomy (NCBI): domain Eukaryota; kingdom Metazoa; phylum Arthropoda; class Insecta; order Coleoptera; family Curculionidae; genus Pissodes; species Pissodes strobi. The sequence goes on along the minus strand of MU183235.1, from coordinate 111,339 downwards.
TTAATATATTACCAAAAAATATAAAATACTTGAATATCAAATATTTTGCACTTAAGGTGGGAAATCTCTACAATATTGAAAACTTTGAGAGCGAGTTAAATATTTGGGGAGAATATTTATCTCAAATAGATGAAAGCACAACCATTGAAAATCTTATTGGCCATTGTAAATTTTTTCCTGCTATCAAATATAGCTGCGTGCTTCTATTTACTTTGCCGTGTATTACTTGCACTATAGAGCGCAGCTTTAGCACCTACCTTACGCATGATTAAAACGTAGATAAAATCTACAAAGCGACAAGACAGACTTGTTGAGCTAGCATTGTTAAGTATCCATCCTAATCGAATAGCAAATATTTCAAGTTTTAACAATGAAATACTCTACCAATTTTACCAGTGTAACAAAAGGCTGATTTTTAGTTTAGAGTAAAACACACTTACTATTAATAATTAATAGTAATAGTAATTATTGTGTTTTGTTTCTTTTTTTACAGATTTTACATCATTTGCTCCTTACACAGGTTATTTAATATTTTTTCGATATTTAAAAAAAAATAAATGTCATATGAAATACGAGAAAAAGTTTTCTATTTTGCCCCCCTGAAAAAAAATCCTGCGGGCGCCCATGGGGGTGAGGATCCTGGACGAAAACTGAACCCCGATTTTTGCCAATATCTGCAACGGGGCCACGGATCGAAAATCTGAGACGCGATGCCCTCGTGACCTGGGAGCGGGAATCAAACCCTTCCTCTTCGAATACCCAAAAATTTTCGAAAAAATTGAAAAAAAACTTAAAAAATGGTTCGGAAAGTTAATAAAAGTATCATAAAACGAAATAAGACAAAAAATAAGTTAGAGAAACGCGGTTTTTGGCGAAAAAAAAAGAAAAAAAAGTATCGAAGAAAGTTAGAAAAAAAAGCTTAAAAAAATAAAAACTCAATTCCTTATATCTCTTTCAGAAGTTTCACTTCAGTTGTGTGCTTATAAGGCACATAATTTTTTTTAATATAGTCTTGTTTGGGTAATCAGGATTCAACGATACAAATAATATGAATGAATTACACTTAAATTTTGAATTTATCAAGAATATTTCCTTTAAGCTAAATGCCTACTATTCGCGCGTTGCAGTATAAATGAACGAGAAAATAATAACTCAATTGATCTTTTTTTTTAATGTAGTGAGTTCATTGTCAGTAATACATTGACAACCTTTTCCTATAATTAATTATTTACTGTAATTGCATACCTGATTTTTCCACGTACCTATACATAAAACGTATCCAACATGTTTGTGAAGTGTAGCGTGTGTGTATTGATTCAACTTTAGCCCAGTAACATTTGTATTAATAATAAATTAGCTTCGATTTAAGGATGAAATTCAAGTTCGCGCTAGTTACTCTTTAGGTAGAATGAATAAAAAGACAAACGCATAATGTGTTTAGTAAATAATTGCATTGATTTTGCAAAAAATAGCAGCATTCATGGGATTAAATATACTGTAGATTCTACGACAAGCATTTTAGAAAGGTAAATTTAATGTAACCTGCTAAAAAAAGTCACGTAAAACATCAATTATTTAATAGATAACAATTAGTTTTGTATTATCATTATAATAATATTTACTTTTGGATAAACAACGATTGATTCACAGTTAATCAACTATTTCACTTCTACCATGCCTAACTGTTCAAATATTATAAAAGAGGATCTTCATAACTATATTAAGCAGAGTGTTAGAATATTTAAGAAACCAGGATTATGCAGTATTTCGGTAAAAAATACAAGTTTGGGTTAAATATTTTATTTTGTCGCAAATGCAGTCAGTTTTATTCTTGGGTTGCACACACCAGTGTAAGTTTATAGTAGATAAATTAACCTTGTCGTTATACACAAAGACAGACGTTTTTTTGTTTTCTAGTATAATTTAGGTTTGAGCATTGGTCCAAGTAGGAATATTCTGATTCTTCAGCTACCTTCAGTTTTTCTAGAAATTGTCTGGGTTTATCATATATCTAAATTATCCCGGAATTTAGTTGGTTGGAATTTGAAACGTTCTTCTTCAGCATTTTGTCGTGCGTTCAGTTATTGTAGATCTATCATGAGAAGCTAATATGGAACAAGGCATATGGAATTTGAGTATTAAAAAGGGCGTATAAATTTTACCAGATCGTTGGTATGCCCGCGGTTTTTAAATAAATAATTATGACAGAATACGAAAGTGTATAGCAATTTAGTTTAAAAAATTTTAATGTGACTTAAAAGTCAGAGAAAGATCTTTACCTGAAATGAATATATTCCGGCTACATCTAATAACAAATTTATACTAAAGTAGAGTGTTATCGCGAAGTCTCTTTTGGATATTGGAAGCTCCTTACCACAAAGATTTGCACGATCAATTTTTAAAATTCTCCGAAACTGCTGAGAATATAAAACCTACCTATATCATGTAAAAAATTTTAATTTTTAATGATGTTTTTTATTTGAATGAAGGGTCTCACTAAGTGCTTGATGGAGAAGTTACGTATTGGTCTAAATAACTACTTCCTCAAGCTGTTATTTATTTTTTAGAAGATCGTGGCATGGAATAATGCATCGACAAGAAAGGGAAGGTTTATCGGTTCCTTTTATATCATAATCTCTTGCCAGTGATATACTGTAAAAGTGTACACATTTGCAATACAGAGGGAAGGGTATAACTGCTGAAAGCAGTAATCTCTGAATGATTTTATTTCCAACAGACAAAGCGGTTACAGGGTTTTGTTTATACTGGCGGGTAAGGGTTTTAAAGCTAACCAGCACTCACCCAAGCAAACCAACGCTAACCCACAGTAAATGGATAGTTTTTTACGTTATAACCTCTTAAAAATATTCCACCACTATTGTGATGGTTAGAATTTTCCGTTTAAATTTGAAAATTTGAAGCCAGTAGCTTTATCGGTACAGGTTTTACATCTTTATACATTTTAGCTCACTTATCAATTCTATCTGCATTTTGAGACGAAGAAATTGTCTGAATTATTTTGTGCTCAACACAAAAAGGATCTTGATTGGGCTAATAAGTACTAAATCGAGCCAATCAACGCTAATCTAAATAGACCAGTGGATATTTGTTACCTTTAAACCTCTAAAAAATACACCACCACTGGTCCGTATTGTGCGGCTAAGAATTTTCCGTTTAAATTAATTGAAACGATTAGCACTATCCATGGGCGTCGGGAAGGGGGGGGGGGGGGGGGTAGTTGCCCCGCCCTAAGCACTAGAAGATATCTATTATATTAACCTAACAAACATTTAAACATTTCTTTTCAACCTTGGTTTTAGTGCCAAAATTTCGGATTATTTTCAGTCCTTAAAATTTATTAAAATGTAAAGTGATGAGTGTTAAGCGCTATTATTTTCAAAATTGAAAGATTTTTATAAAGAAGAGTTGTTTAGAATTAGCTTTGCCCAATTTTTTATGCAGGAGATTAGTTTCAAATATTACTGTTTCATATTATAATTTTGATTAGAAGTCGAGCGTTTTTTTGCGTAGGTAGTTGTGATTTTGCATTTGGGCATAACTTTTCTTCATACCACTTTTCTATTTGGGAAATTATAAAAACGTGCTTGATTTTTTAATTTCCTCTAGTTACTGTCTTGTATATGAAAATAGAAAAAAAAAATAGTCGTTTCAAAAGAAGCAGGGATTTTTATTAAGAATGTGTTTTGTCAAATTTTACAAAATTGTATTCGTTTGTCCTCTTTAAATGTCGTTTTGAAATATTTCTTTTTGTTTTTTTTTTTTAGTATTAGTAATAAAGAACATTTTGGACAATTTTAAAGCTATAATTCAAGGCTTTTTGTGGCAAAATGGAAGATATGCGTGTCAACAGGGGCGTAGCTACCGCGGTATCAGCCGTAGCAATGATACGGGGCCCTCGAACTAGAGGGCCCCGCAGCCATATGTGAAAAATACGAATTATCATAGATGTGTTATGTGTGTCGTTGTATCGGTAAAGTTCTGATTTTCTGGTTATTCGTTTGTTACGTACGGTTCGTGTAAACTACAATTATTATTAACTCCGACACATTAACACTGGCGTCAGTAGACATATTCATTAGTCATTAGTGTTTGATATATGATGTATTAAGTGTTGTGATTTAGGAATTATGAGCGAGAGAAAGAGAGTTTACCCGAGAGTGGTGCGATAAAAAGGAAAGTCAAACAAACCAGAGCTGATGCTGATACTCTCTCTAACACATTCGCTAAATGTAGCGTGGAGTTCTTATGGAAAGTGACAAAAATATAAATCTTAACGTAAAACTTTAATAATGCTTCGTAAAATCCGTTTCGTCCGCTCGTGGAAGGCGTGTTTTCTTAACGATTTTAACCACTTTTTGATAAAAATTCGGCGTGGCACCCTCAAATTTGCCTCCACCATTGCCTGTGGGCCAGCATCTCTCCTGTCCCCATGACTTAAACCTATATCCGCCCCTTAAGATAGTTTCATACAGGGACCACTCAAGTCTAGTACGCCACTGCGTGTCAACTACGTAAATCAAAGAGGGGGATTCTATTTCTAAAGCAAAATGAGTATGTCTATTACCTCTTGAATATTTTAGGCCAAATATTTCTCCAAAAACCATGTATTTTTAACCATAATTGATTTCTAGGTAAATCGTCATCTCGAAATTAACAGGATATTTCGTTAGGCCTAGTCCAAACCAAAGTTCTATAGGACATTTTGGGAATAGCCCCTACAGAACTAATACATGTAATAAGCAGAGCATCAGCTTTGTTAGCGATTGGTGTGGTTCGAATAAGCCGAGTCCAATATGTTTCAAAACGTTGTGTCATGTCAGATCACAGAACTAAAAATCCCACATTATTTGACTATCAAATTAACCTTCGAAAGGAAATCAGAAATTTCTGATCTCGACATGGCCTCTCACTCGCATATTGTAGAAATTGTTTTAAGGGTTCAAATATGTTGTGATTTGCAATGAGAAGTTGTCGCTTATTCAATAATTCTTCAACCAATATGGGCATGTGTTATAGCAAAGAATATTCTACTACGATCGTAGTAGAATATTCTTTGGTTATAGTTTTGTCAGATCGAGACTCGAGTATGGTCCGATGGTCTGCAGTCCTCAATATCTCTGCCATATGAGTGCTCTGGAGGCGGTTCAGAGGAGAGGAGATTAAGTAAATGCTTTGCCGGGAGATGGCGTCTATCTGGGGCGGAGCATAGATCATATGTGCTCCTGTCGAGATTGGGGGGTGTGCCTTTGGTTAAACGTAGAATGCTGTATTCTGTTGGTTTTCTATAGAAACTTAAATAACAAAATTGACTGCTGTCTTCTCTTGGTACAACTTTTCATGTGCCTCGGCTCTGTGGGCTAGATACAGGCCATCTTTTGCTCTTGTATGGTCTGTATGGACTCTTGTAGTCTGGCGCAGCTTTATGACATATGCAGGAGCTCAGTATTGTTTATCAACTGATTTCTGATTCTATGTGTGTTGTGCTCATTGGCAGAGGGTGGTACCTACTTACTGTTAATCATGTTATGATTATATCATTTTTATTTTTAATGGTCACTCAATTTAATTTAATTTAAGTGTTTTTATTGTACATTAACGTTTTTAAAAGTATTGTTATCACAGTTGTTGTTTTATCTTATTGTCAACTTGACCTGTTACCACTGTTTCTAATTTTCCTGTAATTGGACAACTCTTGCCTTTTGGAAATAAATACTAATAAATAAAATAAACGAATAACAAAGTGAATCTTGAAATGATCTTGCAAACGTTTTCAATATGAAAGAATTCACTATACTGGAGAAGTAAGAGATAGATTACAGATGTAACGCATTTCCATTTCTCTTAGCGCGACATGGCGGAGTATCTATTAAGGTGGCAATGCCACACTAAATGGCATTCAATGCAGTCTTAAAGTCGTTGGCATGCATCGATAAGGCAAAACCGCTATACCATAATTGGTTTGAGCAGTAGATGAAGAGTTGAATATAACCGGAATAGGAGTGTTAATGACAAGATTTGATTATTTCCTAGGGTAGGGTATTTTCAACGAAAATAAATAATTTAGAGATTTAATCTATTCAGAAATTATTGCAGGATATTTTGGTGTATAATTATCATCTCTGGCGTGACATTCTCGGTCTACCTGACTATTCTGTTTTGGTCAAGATACACCAGTAACCCTACCAGAACTATAATAGATACCAACGTTGCGGAAACCATCACAGTGCCTTTTCCAGGAATTACTATCTGCAACTTAAATAAAATGCTGGAGAATAAGATGGAGATGTTTTTAGAAAAATTGTAAGTTTTTAGTTCTTTTAGTACTGGGTCATATCAGTTTCCAACTCTTCTCTTTTAGTTTTTCTGTGAAACTCCACAGTATTTTTGCGATCCTGCATTTCATATTGCATTGGACTAAAACCGGGTGTGGCTATCCTAATATTAGAAATTATATGCATTTTTATTCTTATATGAGCATGCGATGACGCGAATGAAACTTCAAGAAACGTTTTGTTTGTTAAATATAAAAAGTGAACCATAAAATAGAAATGAGCTATTCCTCTGACTAGCATCTAAAAGAGTTAATCAATAAATTGAAGTTCTTACTATTACGATACACCACTGGTGATACGTGCTAATCCAGTATAGAATCAATTTAGACGATCCATTCAAGTCAGGGGATCTAATGTAAATAAATTATGAACCGGAAAGCCTGACGTTGCGAAAATGTATGTCTATATTTAGGACTTTTATGTGACATTATAAGCTGTATTCCGTTTATTAATGTAAGGTAATCTAACTTGCCTTGTTTAAAAGTCCTCAATTCCTCATGAGAATTGAATGTCTTTACTACATATGTACTTTAGGCTAATTCAGTTTCCTATATAGATTAGTTTAGTTGTAACACTGTGACATATTTTTCTCTTAAGGGTCAGATGAAGTGTGGGTAGCTTGAAGTGTTTCGGTTCTTGAGTACTTAACTCATTTGTTGAAATGCCACAAGCACGAAACTTTTCTATCCTCATTTCCATGATTTTGTTTATTTATTTATTCACCAAATATCAACAATTTAACTTCAATTACAGAGATTCAATTCCATCTAGATAAAAATGCAGATTACGACCTTTTGCCATATTCCATAAAAAAACTAATCTATATATCATATATAAATAAAGTAGAAACAAACAAGCAAAAAATTAAATATATTTTAAAAACAAAAAAATATAAGTGCAATATATCATAAATGAAGTTAATAAATCCCAATTTCATCAAAATGAAAAACTAAATTTTACAGAATTACACTCGATTTTGTCGAAAAGATTAAGCGTTTTTCACCGTTCCAATTTTGTTGCTTGATTGTAAATTGATTGAAAAGCTGCTGGACAAGATTGCTCGCCCTCAGGTTTTCAGGGCAAGTTTTCCTCTTCACATTGTCATGCAACGAACTTTTTATTAACACAAAAATGGGTCTAGTTAATATCATTAATCGATAGAGTATTAAAATCTAAGATATGGGTTTAGAGTTGCAGATGACGAGGAATTGCTTGCTATTAAAAGCATATTTTCGAAAATGATGTTTACGGAATTTGTGTCAACAAGGAGCTCACGATCGAAATACAACACGACCGTATTAGCTATAGTTGAAGATGTATTGGAGAGAAACGGTTATACAGACATTAAAACAATAGTAAAACGGATAACCCAAAGTTGCGACGATATGATTGTCCGGTAAGTAATTATAATTATACTAATATATTTTTTCTATCAACAAAAAATCTATTTTTTTTTTGCTAATACTGGTGCAAGGTGAAATCATGAAAACGTGAATTTTATCTAAAAGCCAACTAACCGTATTTTCAATTTATTAGAAGTATGCGAAACTAATAAGCTGTTCAACTTTAAATTTTGTAATAATTTTTTTTGTATGTTAAAGGCCACTTCTTTTGACCTCCGATTAGTCACTGGTAATTCAAAACTGGTGATTCAAAAATAACTCCAGTTTGTACTAGTTCGCCAAGAGAGAACATTTAAATAAAAGAATAATTTTATAAAAAAAATGTTGAAATTCAAATTTTAAGAAAAAATGCCCGAACCGCGTTTAAAGTTAAATTATATTGCCTAATAAAAATTCAGGGAAATGTACAACAACAGCCCCTATTATATGCCTTACTAAAATAAAATAACTTAATATTGGAATATACTTCAAATAAATGGCATTATGTTTAACTTTACCAGAACCGAAATCAGACTCGAAACGCAGCTGACTTATTTTTTTTTCGATTACATTATAACGCGAAATTAGATGAACTAACTATAAGGACTATTACCCACTAGTTGCACGCTTCAAAAACAGGTCCCCCAGCACTTTGCTCTAAAAAGAAATCATTGGCCAGGGGGCGTTTTTGTTAAAAATATTCAACGAGCAAAAACCCGGGACTGGAATGCCCAAATGGAATAACCAAATTTAATTATCCTAATGTGGAACACGCGGCGGTACTAAAAGCGAGAATTTGCAAAACATGTTAAAACGCTAACTGCCACATTAAAATTTTTGGCGACTTAATAATTTTATGTGTTTTTAGTAAAAACATTTAAATAGCTGGGCACGTGCTGATTCCAGATTTTTCGAGGAACACAACAAAAAGCATTCCTTGAAAGATGGTATAAAAAGCTAAAAATCTTTGGGTAATAGTCGGTCTAAATGATTCTTATTCACGAACGATAGCACGTTACGCTGCCCAAAACTGTGGGGACTCGGAAAGGTTAGTCGAAAAGGATGCTTCACGCGCAACAGCACGTTACTTTGCCCAAAAATATGGGAACTGAAAGTTTGTCAGATAGAAATCTTCACGCTTGGTAACTAGTCGTGCTGCTCAAATAATTAAACAATTTTGACCAACTCGCGAAAAGTGTCTCTGAGCACCAGAGGCCCGTGGAAAGTGAATAAGTTGTCAAGAAAAATACATTTCGTCGTAGACAGCGGTACTTTTTTCTAACTTGGACCTGGAAAATTCTTACATTACATTGCAACAATTACATTACATTATTAGTCATTAAAACTCAGTGCCAATTTGTATCCCTTTTATTAGGGAATGTTATCTTATCTTACCAGATTGATTTTAAGCTCGATGGAGAGACAGATAAAAATTAAATGACAGCGGGATAAGTGTTAATAATAAAGGTTAGTTATTATATCATAACTTATTGTCTGGTAAACTCTTAAATAATTGGTTAATAACAGAAATTACCTGAACATCTTCTTCTTCTTCTTCAGCCTTCATTTGTCCACTCCTGGACGTAGGCCTCTTTCATCCGTTTCCATGCCTTTCTGTCCTGTGCTGTTTGGAACCATCTTTTCCCCGCAATCTGTTTAACATCGTCCAGCCACCTGTTCTGGGGTCTACCTACGCTGCGTTTGGTCTATCTTGGTCGCCAGTGTGTTACCCGCGCTGTCATGGTTCTGTCTGGCCACATGCCCCACCCGCTGCCATTTGCTTTCCGAGATACGCTTCATGATGTCCACGACTTTAGTTTTCCGTCGGATTTCCTCATTCTAATCTTATCTCTTGGACTGATTCCAATCATGCATCATGAACATACTCTGAACTGTTCAGCATTTCTTTTTGTTATTGCCATTGTTTCTAAACCCTATGTTACTACCGACAGTATACATTCATCGAAGACTTTCCGCTTTAAGTTTATTGTTAACTTTCTGTTTTTTAATATATAGCTCAACTTGCCAAAAGCTGCCCATGCAAGTCTTTTCCTACGTTTTATTTCGGCAGTTTGGTTCTCTTTGCCGATTTTGATATTATGCCCCAAGTAGACATACTCGTCGACGTTTTCTAAAGTCGTACCGTCTATTGTTACAATATCTTCCGCATCGCTTATTATCTTGGTTTTAGAGAGATTAATTCTTAGGCCGACTTTTCTCGACGCTTCATTAAGTTGGCTTAACATATATTTGAGTTCATGAAGGACGATATCATCTGCAAATCGTAAGTGATTTAGAGGAGTTCCGTTCACATTGATACCTTAACCCTCCCAAGACAGTGTTTTGAATATGTTATCTAACGCCAAAGTAAACAGTTTGGGAGATATAGTGTCTCCCTGGCGTACGCCGTTCCTAATTCTTATTTTATCTGTTGTCAGGTTTTCATTTATTTTGACATGAAAGGTTGCATTTTCATATATGTATTTTAGAAGCTTTGTATAACGGGAATCAATTCTAGCATCGTTCATGGCCTGCAGGAAAGCCCATATATCAATGGAGTCGAATGCCTTGCGAAAATCCACGAATGCTAAGTGTAGAGGTATGATATATTCAGCTGTTGTTTTCTCTATTAATGTTCTTACTGCCTGAAGGTGGTCGACGGTGCTCTACCCCCTTTCGAAACCCCGCCTGTTCTACTGTTTGGTAGGCGTCTAACTTGTTAGTTACCTGAACATAATGGGGCCAAACACTGAATTAATATAAAAATACTCCCTTAAATTGTGTGCTTCCTTAAATTTCAAATATCAATTAGTATTTTGAAACGGTTTGACCTACGCTCATTTCCGCATAACTAGGGCTATATTTGGGTACAGGACAGGTGGAACGAAGCAACTGCCTAAGTGGAGAAAAATGGTTGTTACTCATGGCGTCTAGGTAAAATATGTTCATAACAATAGGGTGTTAACACCCTGGTACTACGAACCTGATTTTAAAACAAAATGAACGGGTATTGAAAGTTTTAAAACAAAATGAACGGGTATTGAAGAAAAGGACGCTAATACAGCAGATAAGCAAAAAGGTGTAATGTGTGTTCATTTCACCATTGACACATTTAAGACACTGATTAATTTAACAAGAGATTAAACTGACTAATTGCAGTTTAAAGTAGTGGTGCTTAGTACTTTGAACTGCGATTAGTCACTTTAATCTCTCGTTAAATTAATCAGTGTTGAAGGTGTCAATGTCAGTATGATATTAATAAATGTGTGATATTGAAAGCACTGATTAACTTAGCAGTGAGTAATCGGAATTCAAAGTAGGCGCTCAGGCCCATAAATATATGTTCTTTTTTGGAAATGGAGTTAACTTGATATTTGTGCTTATTTTCTCTTTTAGACTGAATTCCTCGCCTTTTTCGATTTCCTCAGATCTTAATTCAATCTTTATCAAACATTTTAAACTATTAAAACACAATTTGCTGGCCAATACAGATTGTACCATTTCCGTCCAACAAGTTACGATCAACTTTAAATGATTTTAAAGTTTTTTTTAAGTTTGGCTTTTCTTTCTGGGCATTGTACACGTTTATTCTATTAATGTTTCGTCTGTGATATGAATAATCAATTTCATTATTTTCCGAATGATTTTATTTTTAGATGCTCGTTGAATAAAGAAAAAGTGGTATGTAAAGAAATTTTTGAGGAAACTTATACTTTACAGGGAAGGTGTTGTTCCTTCAACTACGTAAGAAAAGATTCCTTTAAACATGTCTGGTATACTCTCTACTACGGAGCATCTAGCGGTTTGACAGTAACTTTACTTCCAGATTTTAATGATAGAAATCTGGCCGGTGTTACAGTAAGTGTTCGTATCGTACAAGTTGGTCATTTTGCCCATTTACGGCGTAAAAAGCCAACTAATTAATAGCAATTTATTCAACAGTCCACTCACGGAAATGGCTTAAATATTGATTTTTTTAAATGCAGTATAATTTAGTCTGTTTAAACACATTTGGCCATTTCAAGTGTAGTTTTTAAATATTAATTTGATTTTAGCTTTCGTTAAAATTTAGCTTTTAGGATAATTTCGAAAGTTATAATAAAGCTTAAACCACTCGAACGCTGGAATAACAGTAATTTTATTTTCAGAACTATCAGTTGATCATTATTTGCTTACAAGTTAGATACAATTTCAAAACACTTAGTCTTGTCCGGAATTTTTGACTAATAAACACTACTGAAAAAAATGGTTTCTGCTAGCGCTCCGGGTGTTTTCATTATTTACATCGTCAACGGTTTCATTCGGTCACTTTTGCCTCCTACCAAAACACAAATAAAATTGGGCTTTCACATAAAATAAGGTACTTACTTAGTTCCAAATTTTTCTTAATATCATAGTCAAAGAGGCTACGCTCTGATGACCAGATGAGACTCTCAAATTCATTTGAATATTTCAAGTACCTAGCTGTAGAAACTTTCATCATACTTGACGGTTTCTTTAGTTCACCATGAGGAGACAAAAGATCAGGTGTCTTCAGTTCAGGGATCTTAATAGATGTGTCATGGTCTACAAGTTCAATAGATGATTTTTGTGCAATATAAGGCATTTGCAAATTTTTTAATTAAAATATTTAAAATAGAATTGCTTGTTCTGATAGTTTTTGTAGGTTACAGTTCACAGTCCTGAAAACTTCCCCGGCGGAGATCATAACATCAAAAAAACCTTACCTTTGGGACGAGTAAACTATATGCAAATTCATGGTATAAAGCGGAAGTGTAGCTACGAAGTCAAGGTATAGTTTTATACTATTTTTCCGTTACTAATAATTGCATGTCAACGAATTTTTTAAGGGCTATTTCCAGGAATATTCTAAGTAAAATTTACTAGTTAAGTTAGTGTAAACGCAAGGCTGTTAACGGGAAATTTGGACCGCTTTTAGCCAATAGATCGATCGTTGATTAAGTGAAACTAAGCTGCTGAAAAATCAAGCAGACCAACCGAATTTTTAGATTAACTTTTGTGAGCGAATTTTTTTTTAATACGTCTGTTTGGTCGGATCTTTTTTTAAATGCATCTTGCTGTCTACTGGGTATAAAAAGAAGTTTGTTTTTTAAACCAAAATTTCCAAGTACCCGAGTTAAATTTTATTTAGTTTCTTGTCCAAAAAGATAAAACTGAATTCCGAAATTTTTGATATCCCTCTCTTCGTTTTTTTTTCCAAAATACCATAAATTTCCGGTTTTTCTTGTGTTAGTGGACCTTACTGATTTTGATAGGTGATTATAACACCACTAGGTCCACCTCCTTTGCAGTGTGTAGATTTTAAATTATTTCATTTCGTGGTGACCAGTGGTG
>MU183235.1:81330-94850 GCA_016904865.1 Pissodes strobi | reverse complement strand
TTGCCGAGCATGCTTTTGATAATAATCATAGAATAACAATTAAAAATTTAAAATTAATTCATAATCTAACTGATAGGAGATTATTACAAGCATATGAAAGTATGGAAATTATTAAATGTAAGAATAGTTTAAATAGAGATAGAGGGCCTATTCAGTATAGTTCATTGTATTGGTTGATCGAGCCTGACTAGTGGCATTCTAGGATTGGTCCCTTTGGTTCCGCTTGATTAAGCAAACATTTAGTATAATAGCGAGTTAGGTAGAGTTTTAAATTTAGTTTTAATCATCTCCTGATGATGCTGACCTTTTTAGCGAAACGCGCGTCGAGTGCAATAATTCTGTTGTGGTATTGTGCATGTTGCCGAACGTTTCAAACCCCAACATAGCAAAAATGAAATATATTTCAAAGATGCGTTTAAAAAATAATTTTAAAATAAAAGTAAATCTTGCATCAGGTCTCGTAGCTGGGTAGTACAGATTAGACAATTTCTTTTTAAGGGAGTAAGATCGAGTGACCGAGCTAGCCACCGGATGACCACATTTCGACCAATATAGCGCCCTGGAAAATATCTAAGTAATTGGTAACTCGCTGGCATAAATGTGGGAAAGCACCGTGTCATGGTTGCCACAACATAGTGGCTCCTTCACCAATAAGAAGGAGGAGGAAGATAATTCCCAAACATGGTGAAAAGTACGGACCAATTAAATGACGAGAAGTTAGTACACTACATGCTTTCCGCCCAAGTTTCCCGAAAATGTGGTTTCCTCATCTACCAAATTCCTACTATAGCGTATTTTTCTCGATAACGGGCCCGATTATATTTTAACAGAGGGTCTCACCCCAGTGGTGTAACCAAATTTTATCTGGGGGGAGGGGGAAATACATGTTTCTATAGACCCCGGTACTTTTTTTTTTATGAGAACACAGATGTTGTGACTATGGATTATTTATATTTTCAAATATTCAAGTCTATTATCACGGGATGCCAAGTCTTTTTTAGAGTCGACGAGTAAGTTGGAACACCCTATATATGTATAAGAATCCTAAGAGATTCTAAATGCCATACTGACCACAAAATTAACTCAAACGTTCAAATTTAATAAAAACAAAACTTTAACGGGCTAAAAATAATAAAATATGCCTGTTGTTCCATTAGAAAAATACATTTTTGCGACACTATATCTTCAAATATGTTTTTTTTTTGTTTATTTTTTTTATCTTTAATGGTTTCCTAGCAAAAGTCTGGGAACATCGTTGTGGGTCACGCTGTTTATATTATTTCGCATAAACCGTATTTAATTGTAGAATCTCCCAGTTATTCATCGTCAATGTATATACTCAGATGAGAAATACCTTGACTATTTTGGTAACTATACAAATTCAAACTGTTTGTCCGTATGTGAAGCTTTGATGATAATTGATAGATGTAAATGCGTACCATATTATTATGATTTTGTGTATGGTAAGTAATTTTTATAGTATGTAAAATTTTGTGTTGTGGATCCAGAAAATTAATAACAAAATGTGGTTTCTTTCGCGCCTTATTGCAAACACTGAATTAGAATTAATTCAATATTAATTATCTGAGAGTCAAATTATTTAATCGCAGTTTAAAAACTAGGTACATGTTTATTTTCCAGAAATGGCAGTGTGCAACTTACAAAAACTTCCATGTTTAGAAAATTTTCAAAATGGTAAGTCATATATGCTTGTTTATTGCAGATACTGCTTGAAGATGTATTTCTTTTATATATAAGGTTCAGTCTTATAATATACACCTTCGGACCACTACTTTGAAGTCGCGATTTATTTCAGCCTCATTGCAACGTTTAGTTTGTGTATAATGCGGCTTTGAAAATATTGTCTGTTTAAACTTTTATAACTTTATATTCTTTTTTATTCTAAATATTGCCTGTTTAAACTTTTATAACATTAAATTCTTTATTTTAAATATTTCGACGAGATAGAATATATTTAAAGCGTATGTCTAAAAACTCATTTGTATAATTATTTTTAATTCAAGTGTTTCTATGTATACATCTTAAGATTCTATAGTATTTTCACATAACACGCTCATTTGCGAAAAATGCTAGTTATAAATAACTAAAATTATTACTTATTTTAGAACTAGGCCAAGAATGTGATTGTCCATCTCAATGTGAAGATGAATTTTATGAAGTTATGCTGACAGCCTCAAAATTTACTAACAATTCTAATGTCTGGATGATGGACTATCTGTAAGCATATATTGTGATATTATTTTAGTATTCAATAATAAAAGGCTCCTAATAAGTAGGGAAATGGTTTGATATTTCCAAAGAACGCGGAATTGCTATTCAGGGCGAAGTTACCATCAATAAATTCAGGGATAAACACAGATTTTAAACCATCTCATACACTAAGTCAGGATGCATGTAACTTATATAGGTACATGTGGTACACGTCTAAAATGCATATAAGTACCAACTTCCGCTAGTGTTAGAAAGTGGTTATTTTAATTTATTCTACAACCGGGTTATTTAGACAGGTGATGAATAACCAGCTACATGTTATGTTGATGGATGCATCTAAGTGAAGAAGGCTAATTCCGAGCTGGAAATACAGATCCAAACAAGTGGAAGTGATATCGAATACTAGATTAAAAATTTCGTAAAACTGGAATCGCACACTACTTAAAATTTCATTCAGAAAACAGGCGATATTACTGCACAATACACAATATAACATTACAAGTGCAATCACAGTATAAGTAAAACAGGAGGAAATGTCGCAATAAGAGCATTGGCTGGTCTCCACAATCTTTACTTTCTTTTTTCGTAAAGTTGTAAAAGTTTGTGAAAAAAATCGTTTAGAATTTGTATATTTTTAAGTCAGTTAAGACTTGGTTTTCTTTTGTAAAGACTTTGGCTCTTGGCATAGAGACATAATATGTAAAAAAATAGGTTATTTTGTAATATTGAACTTACTTGTCAACAATAATACTTTTTGCATTCTTTGTTATTAGTTATTATAAAAATTTATTATATTTTTAGTCACAACTTTAACGACACAGAAAACTCTATTCTGCTCAACATATTTTTTGCTACCAACAAACAAACGATTTGGTTAAGAGATACTATAACATCTGGGATATATCTAGTGTGTAAGTAATGTAAATTATATTAAATTTCTTCATTCTATCCACTCTTCAACAACAAAGATATATGTCAGTGGCGGCTAGGTCGCGAGTTCACAATTTAAGAAAAAGGCTTATCTAAATAACATAAAAAACAGAAATCGTTTTTCTTACAGCAGAAAAGCCTTATCCTAAATTTGTTGATGGAACCCTCTCTATAGTCTATATATTTCATGATTGTGTAGCCACGCAAGGAATGATTTCAACACAATAATTTTAATTTAATAATATAATATACATAGTAATAATACACCATTAGGATAATTATTCTAGCCCACATAGCCACTATTGATTTGGATATTTTGTTGATGAAGTGGGACAAATTTGCACATTATGAGAAAATGTTTAAATGAACTTATTTTTGAAAGAAAGAATGGTTAATATAATAATTTATGTTCTTTTAGCATCATTCGGTGGAATATATTCGCTTTTTCTTGGATGCAGTATCATAACGATTGTCGAAATTCTATACTACTTTATTGGAAAGTCTTTCCTGCAAAATATGTTCCCGAACAACCAAAATCGCGAACTTAAAGACAAGGATGTGACGAAGATATTTACAGTTCATAAAGCTGGTATCTCAAGAAAAATCAATGAAGCGCAGAATTATTCAAACCCTATAATACCTTATGTTAATTAATGTATTGTTAAAAATAAATGAATTATGATCATCTGATGTCTTAATACTAATGGTGTAGTCTTACTATCTATATCATTTATTATTGTATTAAACCTAAGTTTACAATTCTTGTTCAAGCAAGGAAATTTATTATAGAATAACCATAAAAAGTGCAAAAGTAATATAAAATTACAGAAAAGATTTAGGTACAAAAATCATAGAGCCTGCCTGCTCCAAGTAAAAAATTGGCTGTTATGCTTATATTGAGGAGAATAGCCTTATCTAAAATCATAAAATTGTTACTTAGTTGTCGGCAAACATATACTGCTCGAATTGAAGACCATAAGTACTTATGCACCAAAAATTGTATATTTAACTTAAATCACATTTGTATATATGCTTTTGTTTCTATAGATGACTGTTTATTTTTGTATGCACACTAACACACATATTAAAGCCATATTTTAATAATTTAGGCAAACTGCCTCAAATATCTCTATCTCTATCTATCTAAAACTCCCAAGTTAACAGGATACAACTTTTGAAATAAAGTTTAACTTATATTAAAAAACAGTTTTAAACAAATAATATATATCCTAATTTCTACACATATTTAAATACTACATCTTTTTTATTTGCTACAGTTTGCAGTTCCATCTTTACTGGACACTGCAACCAAAAGCTTAGAAATTCTTCTGTGTACCCAATCAAGAAATACATTTTTCTAGGAAGTACACCCCTATGTACAAGTCCAGCTATCCTTATTAGATTGTGCTGTCTTTTTATAATTATTTCACTTACAAAAAGGGCATGCCAGGTACCTACTACAAACTTCCTTATGAACTGATCTTCTACTGCCGTTTCAGATGCACGAAGACCGCCCAGTACATTTGCTGCAAACAAACAAAAAAGTTATTTATATAAATAAATTATGATCTTTACACATGCAATTATTACCTACCATGGATTTTTATATGGATATATAGGAACATTTTTTAATAATCTAAAAGTGTTGGTCTCTATTAAGTTCATTTTATAAGTACCTATTTAATTCTTGCCAATTTCAATAAAGTAAAATACTCGGTAAAATGTCAAATAAGGATTTTTATTTCTTATCTGCAGACCTAATAATAATATGAGAAATTTAAGAATAAATTATTTTCAGAACAAATTAAATTCTTTAAAATTGGCAATGAATATTTTTAAGAACAAGAAAAACAGGTCAATATTTACTTTGCGCACTTATTGGCTACCACAAAAATAAAAATACTGACATATTCTACGTTACTTCTCTTACCATCTCCCACACATTAAATGCTGCGCAAATGTTTCTACTTATCAGAAAAAAATAACAAAGTTTACAAAATGCAGTTATGTTAAACCATCCGACATGTTCCAAACTTATACTATCTCGCTCTCGCACACTCATTATTTCACCTTCTCTTTTTTAACACAACGCAACGGTCCAAACGGATCTGAAAAATGCAAGCAAAAAGCAAGGCAGGCGTAATAGCGATACAAGAATGTAGTCTCAAAAAAACTTTTACCAGCTTCTTTTCTTAAAAACCAAAAATATAACTGTTTTCTTTTGCATTTTAAACATTTCTGGCACGTCAACATGACACTATTTCAGCTTTCAGCATTTCGATTTCTTAAATTATGTGATCTAACATCTAGTTAGCTTAGCACGGCTCAGCCAGCTGTCATTCTACGAATAGGTGTTGCCAAGTGTAATTTCTGTTCGGTTCTAAAATACGGTATCTTGTTGGATACATTCAACCAACACTTTATACATGGTGATTCAGAAGTACTTTGTATTTATTAACATAATAAATAATAATAATAATAATTCGCTATTTTGAGTTACGCAAGACGCTCGCTATTTAACGACCAAAAGAGAGAGAGACAAATGCGCCCTTGTTTCGGTATATTTGGATTAGTTAAGAAAGTACCACGCGTAGCGCGCTCGTTCTGTTAATTTGGGATAATTATGGTTTTGTGTTAGGCGGGGTTGGTCAAGCGCATAGCGCGCTCGTCTCAATGCTCTTGTTTGGTTAATTAAAGTTACTTTCGATTGTTTTTGCTTAATCTGGGATACCGAAGACAAGCCCGCGTAGGGCGCTTGTCTCTTCTTTATGAATTAGGGTTAGTCTGGGGTGGTTTTGCTTAGTTTAAGTTAAGAAAGAGACAAGCGCGCGTAGCGCGCTTGTCTCTTTATTTTGCCAAATTAGGGTTAGTCTGGGTTAGTTTTGATTAGTTTGGGTTAGTTTTGGTTAGTTTGGGTTAGTTTTGGTTAGTTTTGGTTAGTTTGGGTTGGTTTTGCTTAGCTTGGGTTAGTGAAGAGATAAGCGCGCGTAGCGCGCTTGCCTCTTTACTTTGCTTAATTAGGGTTAGTCTGGGTTAGTTTGGGTTGGTTTTGCTTAGCTTGGGTTAGTGAAGAGACAAGCGCGCGTAGCGCGCTTGTCTTTTTACTTTGCTTAATTAGGGTTAGTTTTGGTTAGTTTCGGTTGGTTTTGCTTCGTTCGGGTAATAACTGGTTAATTAGGGTTAGTCTGGATTAGTTTTGTTAGTCTGGGTTGGTTTTGCTTAGTATGAGTTAGTGAAAACACAAGCGCGCGTAGCACGCTTGTCTCTTTACTTTGCTTAATTAGGGTTAGTCTGGGTTAGTTTTGGTTAGATTCAATTAGTTTGGGTTGGTTTTCCTTAGTTTGGGTAATGAAGACACAGTGAGATCATTGGGGGCGAAGGAAAAATTATAGAAATTGACGAGGCGAAAATTGAGAAAAGAAAATATAATCGGGGACTATACAAAGCGATTCCACGTTTTTTGGAAAAATGCAGCGGCGCTTTACCCATTAGTGCTTCATCCATTTCCATGTAAGTAATTTCAATAATTGATATTCCATGCACCTGCCCTGGGACATTTACCTACTTGAAAATCAAGAATGTTAGTCAAGTGTGACAACATTGCAAGTAAATTTTCATCATTAACGTCAAATTGAATTGGGAGAGTTCGCGTTTAAATGTCTTCCTAAATGGCCTCATTTATGATTTTTATTTTTAAATTTTTGGCGTAAAAAGTGTTTTGCGCAATATGTAACGTGTCACAAAACACTTCTAATACTGTCTTCTACATGTCACATAAAAAATTTTGGCAAAATTCGAAAAGTGCTCAAAGTAAATATTTACCGAAAAACAGATCAATGGTGTATCTATAGTTCTGCTTACAAGTGTTCCATGAATTCCACGACTTTCTATGAGCAATTTCATGAGGAGGATTGGCCATTTCATATGTTAGTGGAAAATTTTTTCTTGGGGTGATTCTGTATCTTCCAGCCTGGCATTTTTCGTATGTTGGTGTAAAATGAATAAGCCTTGAGATTTGCGTTTGCAGTTTCACAGCATTCGGTACCTACAAATTTTAATATGCTAGACACTCGATATTAACCGTAGGAATTAAAGTCAACAAAACAAGGTATTTAAAAAATGTGGATGAAATTTAGATAATTTGAGTATACCGTTTTAATGATGGATACATTCATGCTGATTATTTTTTTCTGGAAATTTAAGCAAAGAAAAATATAATTGAGGTTAATCGAGTTTGATTTTTAAGTTAAGATTAAGGCTGGCTAAAGATACGATATTCGGACAAATTAAGTTTGTTTTCTATACGTAAAACCCAGTTCAGAACACAAGAGTCTAGGTGCACCGATTGCGAAAATTCGCGCAAGTGTATCCATGATTCACATTATAAGATCCTTTACACAAATAGTGCACTATATAGAAATCGGCCTTTCCTAGTGGTCGATCCGCATGGCCCTCCGCTCGCTACGGGGGCTCAAGAAAAGGAAACTAACCCAAGACATACCCAAAATCAAGAAAAAAAAACTGTTTAGAAACATAATCTTGAAAAAAAAAATAAAAAAAAGGAACGGGGTTCGAACCCAGGCCATCCAGGTGAGACCCAGCTGTATAAACCTCTACACCACGAGAGCTCTTGACAGAAATCGATTGCATTACGCACACATATAGTAATACGAGATGGATCGACCAATAGGAGAGGTCGATTTTTACATAGTGCACTATTGTGTAAAGGATCTTAAAACGCCCATGATTCCAATGAAATGACTTATTTCACTTCACGCATGGCCCTCCACCAAGGCCACCTAAGGTGGCGTTGCCTCCGCTCGCTGCGGGGGAGCAACCAGCAAAAAACTAACCCCAGGCATGCTCAAAATGAAGAAAAAGCTTTTTACCTCGGTGACAGGGCTTCAGAGGGGCGCGCGCATTTCCTTGCTGACTATATACCATATCTTCATCCATATCTTCATGGTCCAGCGAATTGCTTTCAAGTGGTCTCGTAGAGGAGTAGTAGCATGCTGTGCTTTTGATACGACGACTCGGGTTTGATTCCCGTCGATGTTTTTGAAGTGAAAACTTCTTTAGGCGCGTTTTGCAATATTTCTATTGTGAGGGTTGAATGCGGCCGAGCCGTCACGCATCACGCGTCATGCTCGGATATGTAACGTAACGTTCCTTAGATTGGCATGTTCCCGTATAGGTAGAGGACCGACATTTTCAGGGGATGTAGCCGGGGTAAAAAGAAGATCCTGGACGAAAACGGGACCCGTACCCCCACGTTTGGCCAGGGGAGGAGAGAGAAGGAAAAACTTAAATAATTAATTTCGGGAGAACGGGAAGAGGTACGGGGTCGAAATTTTTATGGTAGGTGCGCCCCATGGGGGTCTACCTTAGACCATACGGGGGAACGGGACTCTAATTTAAAGGGGGGATTTAGGGAAAAATCGTTTTTCGTCCGTATCTCTGCAACGAAGGCTCGGATCGAAATTGTGATAATCGATGACCCCGCTTGTCGAAGTTTTCACTTCTATCGTGTGATCTTAAGCACACACAATTTTATTTTTTTATTTTTTTTAAGCTATGTTTGTTCCTTTTTTTAAATTTGGGTTAGTTTTGTTAGGTTGCGCCCCAGAGCGAGCGAAGTGACTAGAGGGCCATGCGTGAATAAGTGGAAATGAAATGTAAAACAACTCTGAAGCCCTGTGACCCGGTTCGGACAACGTCTTGTAGGAAACTGTAGGCTAGGCGGAAGTTTCAATAATATGTTTTTTTTACAAACCCGATAAGGACACATACTTTTAACCTCAATATCTTTTTTATATACTTCCTCATTCCTTTAAGTCATCGGTAAAGAGAGAATTCTAGCGGAGACTGCGTCTGAGTCTGATACATGATCCATTGAGTAATTTGAAGTTGCCGATGGTCTGATCAAAATCACTTGGACTAGATGCACAAACATTAACTCATTTCAGTAAAGTTATATAAGATCAGTTTGAATGTAAGTGTTCGAATCGAAATTTTACGTCGCATTTGCCGTCCGACAATTAGAGCACAGTTACTCCAGAGTAGGGTTTAGGTTTACTAATTTTACTCTATAAAATTGAGGCGCAAAATGCTCAAGTCAGATGTTGTGTAGATGATTGTTAAAAATTAATAATCGGTTATTTTATCAGTTAAAAGAGACTATTTCCATAGTTATGGCTATTTCATGCATTTTTAAAATTAATAACAAAACAAATGAGGCTAAACTCGAAACTCTTTCGAATGCGCTTCGAATATTATCGCTACTCTAGTTCACTCTACCCCTCCCAATACTCCGTACTCGCAGTAGTTAATATTCGAACCTACCTCTAAAAACACGTGGTTTCTTCCAACAAAAACAGCTGACTGTTGTCAGCTGTGGCGTGGCTGTCAGCTGTGTTGTGTTGACTATCTTATAGATCGTTTTCCTGTGTTATGTTGTTGAATTTATATTTTTAATGTGATTAGAATGATTAGATGCCATAATAATAACAAAGAATCAGTAAATTTTTAATTTCCATTTCCTCTCAGAACTACATTTTCCCTTTTAACCTATGTTTTAATAATCTAACTAGAAATATCATTTTATTGGTGCTCTGTGTAAAAATGAATCCTGGTTTGTCCTATATACGCATATAACTAATCTCTTATTCTAAAATAATTTGTTTTAGTGATATACACATGTCTTCCCATGAGAACTTTAGGCGATGGCATGGAAAATAATGTTACAAGAATTGCTGAATTTAATATAAAATTACTCAAAAGACCATCAACCAATATTTTGCAATCTATGAAGCCTGTTGAGCCTACATCAAGGATAATAAATCTGGTTCCAAAATATGTACCACAAGATAAGAAAATCTCAAAAACAGTGCTTTCTAAGCCTAAAGAACCCAAATTTGTTCCATATGAACCATACAAGGCAGCTGTTCAGCCTATAAAATCACATCAGAAGCATATTAGAAAACCGTCCAATCTTATTGTTAATGTCAAACCTTCAAAAAACAATGTGGAAATCCAAGAACTGGTAACTGTTTATTTTGTAAATTACTATAACAAGCTTATACTTCAATACTTGTAGAAATTTAGGATATTGCTCAGGATGTTATGTTTGATATTAAGTAAATTTTTTTAAATATAGTAATATTGAGGGTCAGTTGTAAAAGTCCAACTTAAGCTCAGCTCAGTTGAACCTCTACTGATAGTTGAATCTTTTTATATAAAATGGAATGCTGCTGAAATAACAATCAATTTGACAACAATATCATTGTATACAATGACAATATGTAATATAACTATTCATGGTTAGATTAAACTGAGCTAACAACATATCAGAGTACCTTGTTAGAGACATTGAAGAGAGGTTATTAAGTCTACATACATTGGCTTTCCCAAAGCTTTAGATAACTTATTCTTAGGTGTATCTATCTAGGTAAAACTGACAGAGATACAAGTACCAAAGTATATGTAAACTAGTAAGTTCACTCAGCGGTAAATCCTTTGATGTAATTGTGCCACATTCTTTTATATCAAGTGACAACTGGAGATGACCGATGCGCTGCGTAAGTGTCCGATTGATTCGCGTGGCTTTCTCTAGTCAGAGATGTATTCAGGAGATTGTATGGACTCATACCGAAAGACCTACTGAATGCCGGCCGGTGAAAAATCAAGTGAAACTGAGCAAAGTTGTAAAAATATTTTCATAGAAGGAAATTGAAAAAAAAATTGCTATACGGGGTGTAATTTTTAGGTGATACCACTGTTGCTATCTCAGAATCTAACAAGAATTTAACAACACTGCAAATCGATCTTGAAAAGGCATCAATAATGGCAACTTTCTAATTTAATCAACTTTCTAGCTTTGACCGTTTCAAAGATAGCAATAATAGTGGATTACCTAAAATATATTTAAAAATATATATAATAATATAATAGTTCGGAATCTCATTTTTACTACACTTCTTTGGTTTCATGAAAGTGATCGTTGTGACATGGTTTATGTTTTCGTCTCGCGTTACGGCTTTTTTGTATCGTTGATTGGACGACTAACCAAAACTAACCAAATCTATCAAAATTGGTTGTACCGTATCGGCACCGGCACCGGTTCAAATGACTACAATAAGCTGAGACTAAGTGAAACTAACCAAAACTTGATTCGACGATTAACCAAAGCTAACAAAATCTATTAAAATTGATTATAACGTATCGTAACGGGTTCAAATTACTAAAATAAGTTGATACTAACTGAAACTAACCGAAAGTTGATTGGAGGACTAACCCAAACCTATTCGAATTAATTATAACGTATCGGAACAGATTCTAATAATTAAAATAAGTTGAGACTAAATGAAACTAACCCAAAGTTGTTGACGACTAACCCAAACTAACAAAATCCATTAAAATTGATTTGAATGTATTCTGAAAAGCTTGAAATGACTAAAATAAGTTGAGAATAAGTGTAGCTAACCGAGAGTTGATTGAACTACTAACCCAAACTAACCAAATCTATCAAAATTGATTATAAGGTATCGGATGACTAAAAGAATTTAAGACTAAGTGAAACTAACCCAAAATTTATTAGAAAACTAACTTAAACTAACGTATCGTAACGGGTTCAAATTACTAAAATAAGTTGATACTAACTGAAACTAACCGAAAGTTGATTGGAAAACTAACCCAAACTAACCAAACCAATTCAAATTGATTATAACGTATCGGAACAGATTCAAATAATTAAAATAAAATGAGACTAAATGAAACTAACCCAAAGTTGTTGACGAATAACCCAAACTAACCAAATCTATTTTAATGTATTCTGAAAAGCTTGAAATGACTGAAATAAATTGAGAATAAGTGTAGCTAACCGAGAGTTGATTGTACTACTAACCCAAACTAACCAAATCTATCAAAATTGATTATAACGTATCGGATGACTAAAAGAATTTAAGACTAAGTGAAACTAACCGAAAGTTTATTGGAAAACTAACTTAAACTAACTAAATCTATTAAAATTGATTATAATGTATCGGAACCGCTTTAAATGACTAAAATAAGTTAAGAATAAGTGAACTAACGGAAAGTTGGTTCGACCACTAGCCCAAACTAACCAAATATACTAAAACTGATTATAACGTGTTGGAACCGGTTCAAATGACTAAGGTATAAGTTAAAACTAAGTGAAACTAACGGAAACTTGATTCGACAATTAACCAAAACTAACAAAATCTAATAAAATTGATTATAACGTATCGTAACGGGTTCAAATGACTAAAATAAGTTGATACTAATTGAAACTAACCCAAAATAGATTGGAGGACTAATCCAAGCTAACCAAATCTATTAAAATTATTTATAACGTATCGCAACCGCATTAAATATCTAAAATAAGTTGGGAATAAGTGAAACTAAACGAAAGTTGAATCGACAACTAACCCAAACTAACCAACTCTATTAAAGTTGATTATAACGCATCGGAATCGGTTCAACTGATTGAAATAGTTAAGACTAAGTGAAACAAACCAAAAGTTAAATCGAGGACTAACCTAAACTAACCAAATCTATTAAAATTGATTATAGTGTATCGGAAACGCGTTAAATGAATCAAATAATTTGAGAATAAGTGAAACTAACCGAAAATTGGATCGACGACTAACCCAAACTAACCAAATCTATTAATATTGATTATAACATATTAGAACCGCTTTAAATGATTGAAATAAGTTGAGAAAAAGTGAAACTATCTGAAAGTTGAATCGACGACTAGACCAAAGTAACCAAATCTACTAAAATTGATTATAAAGTATCTGAACCGGTTCTAATGACTAAAATAAGTTGAAACTAAGTGAAACTAACCAAAAGTTGATTGAACGACTAACCGGATTAGGTTGGTTAGTTCGGGTTAATCGTCGATTCAACTTTCGGTTACTTTCACTTAGTCTCAACATATTTCAAATATTTGAACCGGTTCTAAGACGTTATAATCAATTTTAATAGATGCTATTAGTTGGGTTAGTCACCAAATCAACTTTGGGTTAGTTTCTCTTAGCCTTAACTTATTTTAGGTATTTGAACCGGTTCCGATACGTTATAATGATTTTATTACATTTGGTTAGTTTGGGTTAGTCGTCGATTGAACTTTCGGCTAGTTTCACATAGTCTCAACTTATTTTAATCATTTGAACCGGTTCCGTTACGTTATATTCAATTTTAATAGATTTGGTTAGTTTGGGTTAGTAGTCCAATCAACTTTCGGTTAACTTCACTTATTCTCAACTTATTTTAGACATTTGAAGCAGCTCCGATACGTTATAATCAATTTTAATAGATTTGGTTAGTTTGGGTTA
>MU183235.1:55637-81320 GCA_016904865.1 Pissodes strobi | reverse complement strand
TTCAATTAACTTTCGGTTAGTTTCACTTATTCTCAACTTATTTTAGCTATTGAGTTTGTCGTCGTATCAACTTTGGGTTAGTTTCACAGTGCCAAAAGATATTTAATATTTACAAAGCATTCCGTTATCGTTATATAATATGTACTTATAAAAAAAATCTGACACCTAGACGATTTTTCCGGTCTCGACCTTCACCTAATTTTATTAACATATCTATTCACTAATCCGACTATAGATTTCTCCTATTTGCCTTTGTATTTTTCATTGCTTCGTATATATTTCCACCGAAGTCCGAATAAAATATTAAAATAGAAATAAAATTAAGGATTTTCACAAATCCGACTCTGTTCTGAACACTCTGCCTACACACGAACGACTGATTAAACTAAAACGCTCCACATGCTGCCAACAATCTGCGGATTTTCGGCGGCTGGCACAAAATATTTGGGGGAGTGGAGCTACTAGTTTACATATACTTTGCAAGTACTATTAATATGAAACAATATTATTTTGCATTTTTCTTAATAAATCAAATACTTGCCAATAGTTGTCACTGTGGTAATCTGTTGATAGTTACAATCCCTCAGTCAACATGGCAACATGGATGTAAGGAAATAGTAAAGTTTTGCCATGCATCTAGGTAACTAATTTTATGAATGTACCTCAATAATTTACTTCCCTGATTTCTTTTTTCAGAATATTCAAAGTTGCTATTTTTATTTATTTTATATTAATTTGATCTTTATTTTATTTTTCAAGGAGAGTTTCATTTTTGTTCCTTTATAGTAATAGTTTGTTTATTTTATTGAATAATGTGGTAAGATTGGCAAGGTTATGAAAATGCATAATGACCATATGTTATTTGTTCACATCATAGATAAATATATAAGGTGGTTCACATAGGTTAATCAGATGTTGGAGATAAGGACTTCGGAAATGAATAACCTAAAAGTAACTGCTTTAAAAGAAGATGAAATTATACCAAGACAACAATGGGAGAAAGAGAAAGAGGCATATGAAATAGATATAAAAAACTTGAAAGAAACAAAAGCACATTTAGAAAATCAGTTGAAGTTCCAAGCGCAGGTTAATAGTGAGCTTAAAACTCTATTAGGTTAGTAGATAATTATTTATACGCGTCATTTAAATTAAATTTTTACTGCTTGTTACCGATTCACTTGCATTAATTTGAGTATTACCTTTATAAACTCTTGTTTAAATAATATGGTAAGTGTGAACAAAATGTGCAAATCATAATAGAGCAGGTTTGAAGGCATCAACCAAATGATGCATCTATACTAATTTTCATGCCAGATTTAATAAAGCTAAGCCCAAACTAAATACAATAAAAGTTAGCTAGAAATAATGCAACTATCCA
This sequence comes from Pissodes strobi, assembly GCA_016904865.1. Lineage (NCBI taxonomy): Eukaryota > Metazoa > Arthropoda > Insecta > Coleoptera > Curculionidae > Pissodes > Pissodes strobi. The sequence goes on along the minus strand of MU183235.1, from coordinate 79,942 downwards.
ATATTAATTTCAATTCATATATGTGCTTGTGATTACTAGACACACTGGAAAATGTTGTTTTTAGTTTTGATTAATTTAGGCTTTGGGTTGGCTTTAGATTGTTTAAATTCTAAAGTAAAAACAGTTCCATCCATCCATCTTGGCCATCATCATAAATAATATAGGTAGTGTGAAAGGCAAAATTGTCATACCATATTTTGATAGCCATAGGTAAGTAATTTGGGTGCAATGTTTTATAAAACGTTTTCAAAATGTGCAGTAGCTTCTCGGTTTTTTTTGTACATTTTGCACTGTTGTATGAGTTTAGTTTGTTTTGTAGATTCATCTCTCTTAATAATCTCACCATAGGGTTTGCCAACCCTCCCGATATAGGCCGGAGGCTCCCGCTTTTTGCTAAATCTCTCGACTCCGGCGCACTTAAAAAAATCTCCCGCGTTTCGGCAAATGAAAAATACATTAATTTTTTTTAATGATGCAAATATTTTAAAACAATAGTTTATAATCAATCTGGCAACGCTGACGTAAACACGTAATTTGTAGGTATAACTTTGATGATGATAATAAGTTTAAATCACTTAGTGCAACATCTTTGCAAAACAAGCCAAATATGAATGATTTATTAAAAATTTGTGAAGATTTCCATTTGGAAGTTAACAAAGAGTTACTTTTTGAAGAATATGTTACCTTACTAGATTTTATGGAAAATGTTGCGCAGAAATGAATGATAATTTCAAAAATAATTTTTACTTGAAGAAAAAGCAGTGGCGTACCATTTTTTTCTCCAAAAATATTCAATGCAAAACCCGTACGGACGCCACTGGTAGAAATAATTAATTTGTTTGAACATCAGAAAATGCATGTTGATGCATAGAAGATGTGTACCAAATTTCTTAAAGATATCAGCAATGGTATCACAGTTATTATATAAAATAGATTTTTCTCTGAAAACTTTACCACCCTGTATCTCAAAAGTTAAGATGTTCAGGACATAGGCTCATATGAAGTTTTTTTCTTGAAATGGGTCCAAGACTCACCCCCTGAAATATTAGCATGTCATTAAGGAACACCCTGTGCAATCCGAAATTTTGACACTAAAACCGAGGCCGAAAAGAAATTTTTAAATGTTTGTAAGGTGAAATAGATATCTTCTAATGCTTAGGGGGGGGCAACTCCGCCCCCTGCCTCCCCTTCCCGACGCCCATGAAAACCAGTTTTTTTGTACCAAAATAATTGAATAAGACCTGGACCTCATGCTATTCCATCCCATCTTATTAATTTAAAATTGAGGTGGTGCAAAAGAGTTATTGTGGTATAAAAGATGAATCCGCCACACCAATACAGAATATATTATTTAAGAACGAGTTATCGTGAGAGTTCTAAATTCTGGACTATTTTGTCCTTACATCATTGTGACTTGTATTGTTTTTAAAATTTTTTCATCCATACCCGAAGAAGCATCATTTAGCTTGCTTTTAAGCTGATTGCCTGCTTGTAGGTTGATGATTTTTATATTTTGTATTACCTATTATCTTAGGATGAAAAATACATATCATTCTCAGTTCCTGCCAGATGCCAGAAGTGTCAAAAGTATATTATGTAGTATATTTTATTAAGTGAATTCTACTGATAAAATTAGCGCACATTAAGTGTATCGCTCTATACTTTTTCATTTTATGCACGTGAATAAAGATACACATGCCCTATTTTTATCAATGAAAAATGCTAGAAATACAAAGAAGCAAAGATGAATTTATTGACCTTAATTTTTGTTACACACAAAGCTTTTAAGACTCACATAAAAACATCTCATTTGTATCGGCAAATGCTTAATTAGGCAACAGGTTTCAATAAATCAGGTTGACAGGGCACAGTTTTAAGGTTTGGACTTAATTTTGCAGACAAATTGGCAGATGATTTTCTGAGAGGAAATTTAGTTTCTATATACGCAATTATTAATACTGCTTTATATGATATACGCTTCAAAATATTTTGGATAAAATCTTATCTATATGGGAAATACGATTTTGCTATAAGTGCATTTATTGAGGCCTTTATGGTCTAAATGACTACCTTTTTTTAAACAATCAATGCTTTTTTTAGTTGCTGCTGTAGGGGAGGACCTAGAAAGTAGAGTACAACATCTTACTGAAGACAAACTCTGTTTGGCTAGGGCATTATTGAATTCGGCTAATCATTTGACATCACATCAAGAGCAAACAGAATGGTTAAGTGGCCAGTGCGAGGTTTGGCGAAGCAAATTTTTAGCCTCAAGGTATTCTTTCTTTTTCTCATATAATAAACAAATTAGTGCCATATTTTACTATTACTGTTGTATTCATCGCGCAGTCTGGCTAGGCAGACTGCAAAAAATGTCCTTATAGGTCTAGTTTTAAATTTCGTTACAGGCAGTATGACAGGCTAAAACAGCAATAAGGATCGTTGTCACGCTTACAGAGGAAAGTATCATATATTGGTAAAAAAGAACTATTTAAATTTTCTCTGTTTTAAGAAAAAAAACCGCTATACCGTGAACGCTCATAAGCATCTGGTGCTTCCTTCGCATTAAGAACTTAAGACTTCTTAATATAGGCTTCAGCATGCTCTACTACTTGGATGCTTCAAAATCGGAGCGTCAAGGCCTCAGGTCATACCTTAGAGTATGTAGAAACTTTTAATCTAAGGTTCATACCAAACTTTAGTATGAGCAGGTTGCTTAGGGTAAAACGCAAATTGGTTGGGCTATAAAAATATCTCTTGAAATTAGTTCTAATAGCACAGCATTGGACGAAATATTTGTGTTAGTAGTATTAGTAATTACTAAATTTCTATTTATTATAAAGAGTGGTTTGACAATGATAATCTCTTCTTTGAGAGATAATGTAAATTGTGTAATGCCAGATAGTTTCAAATCAAATCAAATCAAAACTTATTCATGCCATTGTCCCAAAATGCAACTTACATAAGTCAATATAATTATAACATTTAAGTATATCGACTTCACAAAGAACAGTCAATCGACCAAAAAAAAAATTAGATTTAAGCAATATAAACACATAGATTAAAAACAGTAATTTCATGTACACACTACACATTAAAACCAAGCTGAAGAAATGCCTACAAGGAATAAAAACAATTTCTAATTAAAATCTGCTTAACGGTTTTTTAAGTCTCTATCCCAGCTGGAAGTCTGTTAAAAAATTTAATTGCCCAATAGCCCGGGCCATTGTGACACCTCCCCAGATGCCAATAGATACCACCAAAGCATCCCTGCCCCTGGTTTCATACTCATGCACACTTCGGTGCATTACAAAGACATCAGGATTTTTCCTAACATAGCGCAGGTTCTCTAGAATGTAAACAGAAGGAACGGTCAGTATGCCCAGATTCCCGAAAGCCACCCTACATTCCTGCCTGTACCCTAAACTAGTGATGGGCATAACCGGATTATTTTGATAACCGAATTATCTGTATTCAAATAATATTAATAACCGAATGATTATTTGAATAATCATTCGAATAAATTCAGGTTAGCGATCGCAGCCGGTTAGGAAGGAGGTTCAGCATCATCGGCATCGTATTCGTGACGTAACTCGTACCTGTAATTGTCTGTTTTCTTATTAAGTATGGCTTAATAAATAACAATAGAATAATATTTGATTACGCAATATTATTGAACAAAATAAAATAAATAGCATTTTACGTTTTTAAATCAAAAATACTTAAACTCCAAAATATGATCCTTGGATGTGTTGATTACAAGTAATGAACATAATTATTAAAAATTTACTTTGCAAAAAAGTCTTTCTCTCTGGCGATGTATTTATAGTACTATAATAATATTAATAATTAATAGTACATATATTGTTATAGTTATATCACGACTTATGTATTGCTCTATTACTCCTACATTCCAAATTCTAATCTATAACCTAAAAACTAAACAAACATGACAAATGTTTATGCAAATATTAAGATTAAATATTCCTAATTAATATTAAATCTACATACTATATAGTAAACCATTAACAATACACCTAGTAATACTAACAAAAAAAATTATAATATACAAATACAAAGTATCTACTCTTAATCTTAACTTAATATTCGCTATTTTTCAACCCCCCAAGTTCGGCTTCCACAATTCCACATCCTACCGGTACATTTGAAATTTAAAAACTCATCTTTTATTCGAGCTAAAACATCGAAACTTGCTTCATAACATAACTAAATTAAAACCGCTTCTTGCTCGTTGATCATTCGACGGATCGACGGGACACCGAAACTTGTCGTTATACGTCGGGCTTGTTCCTTCGTAGTTCGTATTTGAATTCGTACGTATGAGGTTCAGGTTATTTTTCATTCGAATACTTGTGGAATGAAAACCGAATAATACAGGTTATTTTAATAACCGGATAACAGGTTATTTTTCATTCGAATAAGCCCATCACTACCCTAAACCACTCAACACTCTCACCGCCTTTCTCTATATGCCAAAAACACGCCGAGCATCAGCCGCATGACCCTAGGCAATGATAGCATACGCAAAGTGAGCATGGAAAGTTGCAAAGTAGGCTGTTATTAATACCTGTTGTGAAACCTTATCAGCTAGATTTCTAAAAAGAAAAAGATCACTAGCTAACCTTACAATCACCATGTTAATATGCATGCTCCACTGCAGCTTAGAGAAACCCCAAGAAATCTGACACTAACTATATTGGAATTTATTTGGTGGAGCTCCGTCATCGAAAAGACCATCCTTGTTGTTTTCTCAATATCTAGAAGTTTATTAGAGTTAAACCAGTGTTGAGCCAACTCCTGTGCAACCACAGAACCCGCTAGGGAATCCTCTAATGTATCAGCACATACAGACACTGTCGTATCATAGGCAAAAAGAGTGTACTTTGATTGTTGGTCTATAAGTGGTAAATTATTTATATAGATTAGAAAAAGTATGGGCCCCAAAATCGAGCCCTGGGGTACCCTAATACTTATTTCTCCCCTTGCCGACGTCACAGCAGCATAACGCACAAACTGACGCCTACCCTCAAGGTATGATTTTAAAAGGTTGATACTATTTGGGCAGTTGTAAGTTGTAACATTTCATCTTCTCCAAGAGGATTCCATGATCTATACAGTTGAAGGCCTTACTTAAGTCACAAAACAAGACCGTGTTGTACTGATAGTTATGAAAAGTGTCCAATATACTTTGCACTAGAGATGAAGAACCCCCAAGGAAGCATTCCTATTCTGTCTAAAACCAAACTGGCAACTATTAAAAAGGCCATTATTTAAAAAAAAAAAAAAAAAAAACTGACAATCTGTGTTGGCATGCATTTTTCCATGATCTTGGACACTACCGGAAGAAGAGATATTGGGCGATAGCTGTCGGGAGTGTCCTGATCGCCTTTTTTAAATATAGTGGGACAACAACAGCAACCTTAAGAACATGTGGAAAAACACTATGCGTGAAACACTGATTTATAAGCAGGGTTAAGGGAACTACAATCTGATTTTTAATGCATTTGATAAGCTTAACATTAAAGCCAAAAGTATCACAGCTATTCTTATTTTTTAAGTCATCAATGATGTCCAGGACCTGAACAAAACTTACTTCCTTAATTGAAAACTGTTCCAATACATTCAGGTTGATTAGATTATCTATAGGATTTAAATTAGAGGCCGGTATTTTATCTATAAGTGTCTGTGCTATGCTTAAAAAAAGCTATTAAAATCATTTGCGTTAAGAACTTTGCTGTTAGCATTTATCTTATTTTTATTATTTCTATTGTTGTTTATAATACTCCACATTTGTTTATTTGAGTTATTTGAGGACTTTATTAAATTATCATTTCCTAACATTTTGGCTTTACATAGTTCTGACCTATATGTCTTTTTAAATTCACTCTAATACCTTTGATTATCCACAGTATTGTACTGCTTGCATATTTCACCAAGAAACCTCAAGTGGTCACTCGCCGCTCTCAATCTGTCCGAAAGTCAACTTATGTTATTCGACTGGTCTGGCCTTACAAAATAGCACTTCTCCGGAAAAGGCTCCAAAAATGCTTCCTCCAAAACAGTTATTAATTTGGTAAATTTATCATTTACAGACATATTTTCATTTTTAACAAAATTCCAAGACGTATTTGATATTATATCATGAAAAATAAATAAGCCCTTTTGGGTTATGGGTCTACAAACCTTTTGTGCTTGAACCACCTTACCTTTGTCGACAGAAACCAGAAAGTCCACAACTTGCCCCCTGTAATCAGACACATCCAGTCTACAACCTCCGAACCCAAAACGTCAGTCGTAATTATATATTGACAAAGATGTTATCCAGACAAGCATCTTGCCTTGTTGCCTCAAGAATAGTTTTGTGCAAACCAAAACCACCCAAGATGTCCTCCAGAAGCCGATCATTCGCCTGAATCCCACCAAAGTGCACATTGAAATCCCCCGCCACCACAGTACTCTTGTCCGGACCAAGAGACGCCATCATACCCTCCAAGGAGTCCAAGAAGGCGTCAAAACAACCCGAGGGGGATCTATATGCACATTCTCCAGGAAATTGAGACCTTGCAAAAAATCCTCCAATCACATACCCATCTAGATGAAATGATTCTATTTGTACCTGTGTCATCCAGTGCTCTGTGATACAAATAAGGTCAATATCCTTTTCTATAGCGAATGCTTCTAGTTGAAGTATTTTATTCCCTAATGATCGGACATTAACATGTAAAATCCTGAAACATCTTGATGGTCCATGTTGCTCTGGACTGATGTTCTTTGGCATTTCACCCCTATCAGGCGCTGGAGATTGAGAAAATGGTTGACAATTGTACCTTTTGGCCACATTTCTGATGTTAGGTATAGTTCTCGATCATGGTATGGTACAGCTAATTTAAAAGAGCTATATTGTTTATCTTTTTTGGTGTTCATGTTTGTGCAGCTGCATCCTTTCAGGTTCTTTTTGGATAGGTTACTTTCTACATTTTCTGGAGTCATCTCGGGTGCTTCAAGACCCGACGGAAAGAGGAATGATAATTTTTGTGCCGTCTTGATCGTTGTGTCTTCATTGTTGCAGCCCCTTATTGGTTCAAGGCGGGTATTTTTAGTACGACCGGTAGAGCGTACCGGCCGCTTTTTACGCGTTACTTTTTCCCAGCCATCCACGTCATCTTCCAGAATATCTTTTGGACCAGTTTTTTCTGGTTTTTTGTTTTTGTGACATTAGTGACAATATCCGCATCCGCCGCATCGCCATCAGAGAAAATTGTGGGCGCTTTCGGTTCATTTGACCGACTTATTTGGGAGATAATGTAAATTGTGTAATGCCAGATAGTTTAAACACGCCATAGGGCAATTTATTAGAAAGGTGATGTGGATGATGTTGCCGGGTACCGCTCAATAGGCTTGTTTTTATTATTCAAGTTTTAGACAGCTGGCGCCAGAAGGTTAACGAGCTTTTTTTACTATTTAAGACTACATATTTCCTAGTTTGCAACAAGGTTATGTGAAGGGTCATGGCACCGAAACTGGACTGTACGACTTTGTAAATTGTATATATGAGTGCTTGAATAGTACCACTATCACAAGGTTATGTGAAGGGTCATGGCACCGAAACTGGACTGTACGACTTTGTAAATTGTATATATGAGTGCTTGAATAGTACCACTACCCTGTGGCATCACAAATACCAAAGGATTATGTTAGAGCTTGGAACCTTCAGCAAAATGCACTAAAACAGAGTTTTATCCACAATACCGAAGCATAATTTTTACACTCGACGCGCCTTTCGGTAACCATGTTAGCCTCATCAGGAGATGATTAAAACTGAGTCACCTCCTGATGATGCTAACATGGTTAGCGAAACGCGCATCGAGTGCAAAAATTCTGTTTCGGTATTGTGGATAAAACTGTTTTAGTACCAAAGGATTGTTACATATTTTATTGTTGAGGACCTTCACGGGATCAGAGAGGTGTGCGTCTAATCGACTCGTATTTAATCTTGACAAGACTTATATTTTGGGATTTAAGTTAATGTTCAAGGTCTTATGTTAGATGAGCAAAGGCACCTGAATCATAGAGAGAAATTTCTGGGTCTTCTTTATTGAAGGCCATCTAAAATTTGAGAACTATATCCTGAGCCTTACATTTAGGCTTTTTTTTTTCTGGATGTTTTTCTATATTAGGGTTGCTATGCATGAGTTTGGAGGGGTGGTGGCTCGCGCAGTTTATTTTGCGCTGGTTGAGTCTCATATAAGATATGGCTTGCCTTTTTGATTTCTAAATGTAATTTTCGTGATTCAGAAGAAGGAAGTAAGACATCTTTTTTCTGCTATTACGAGAAAATTTTAACAGTTTTCTTCCTTTTTATGTAGCACTAATACATAAGTCTGTTAGACTACCATCAAATACTAGTAGACGTTTCCCGGACCACATCAAATTGATTCGAGTTGCGCGCGCATCACGTTGTTGACAAACACCATATTTTTAAGATCCAGGGAATTGCTTGCAAGTGGTCCTGTAGCTCGGTGGTAGGATGCCTAGTTTCGGATATGGCGGCCCGGGTTCGAGTGCCGTCTATGTTTTTTTATTTTTTCAAAGTTTGTTTCTTTTTTAAATTTGGGTTAGTCATGTTTGGTTGCGCCCCGGGGCGAGCGGAGGGCCATGCGTTAAGTGAAAAATACAAATCTAAATTTATGTGTTAATCAACAATGAGATGCGCGTGCAACTCTGAATCACTTTGATGTGGTCCGAGTAACGTCTTGTTCAAATACTGGCCATGTTACCCGTCAAATTTATGACTTTCCTTTGCCGATCCCGACTTTCTGTCTCCGAAAACTCAGTGATATTAGTCGCAAAAATTACAGTTATGTCCCTCTCTCCATCAGAAACATACTAAACCTAATAAAGTTGCAGAAACAACTAAAAAAAATGAAGTTTCCAAGAGCTTACTATAATATTAAGGATTATCTCAATGATTCATTTTAATTAATGCAGTGTTGTGACCCTTGTTTTGAATTTGTATTTATTTTGTCTAGGTATTGTTTAGTATTTAATTCTTTTAATAATTCTTTGATGTCATGTTCTGAAATTTTTGATTATAACATTCTATTCATACAAGGAATGTCCTTTTCAAGGTTGTTTAGGTGCAATTTTCTGCCGACTCTGCGTGGTTTATTATTTTTATTACTACTTGTTGATGGATTTATTTCTTTAGTTGTAGGATGCTTTATACCCAAGATTTGTATCTTAAGTCGCAACAGTGACAATACATCTCTGATATCAGTTCAGACAGGACAGGTGGTTCTAGCGTAGGCCTTTTACTCAAGTTCGTGCTCTTTTTGACCAGGGTAGATTCAGACATATCGCCAGCGCTTGTGTCAGCCACATTATCCAGTGAGACTCCGTTCACTATGCCACCTGCACAGGTTTTACATGCCAACTCTGAGCCCCTGCCTTTTTATTTGAGCTAATAATTTTATCAAATTCAGAATAGCCTTTATGTATCCAGGAGCAACATCTACAATCTACAACATTCAACCACATTCTGATTTTTAAAAACATTCCTTGGAGTAATATTGTTTTATAGATTTTCTGTTGGAAACGTGTTCTTAACTATAATATAATATAAAATTACCAGTTGGGTTAGGAGGGATCTTGGAACTCATGTTTCAATGAGCTTTTTATCATATTTTATTATGTAAAATCACCCCGTTTGCAAATAAAATGTAATAACCGCTCAGTATGTTCTTTCAGCTTGATGGTAGAAGAATTAGCCATGTGGAAGTCAGCTCTAACGAAAAGAACCAGCGATCTACAAGAAGTAATTAAAAAAATGTTAAGTGATCATTATAAACTTAAAAAGCAAATGATGGCGACCTTTAACAACTTAAAAACGGTTTATGAAAATGCCGCCAGTGAAAATTGCAATAATTATAAAATGGGTGATATTATGGAGTTTGGATGCTCTAATTTACAAATATCGGAAGAGCTTTGCAAAATTCTGTGCGAGAATAGCTGCCAAAAAGATATTGATGAAGAGTGTGTCAATGTGTATTCTCCAATAGAAAAATTAGCGTTAAAGGTAAATTGATTTACTTATTAATTTGTTATGTAACTGCTGCTGTAACCTGCTGCTGTATATGTTTTATTTGAAATATTTGTTTTATCGCACATGTTTATTTCCGTTTTATGAGATATTCATTTTTTATTAATATATATCAGAAGTTTAATCCTCAGAACATTGACATATAAACTTTACACATCCAAATATTATTTAGCTGGTTTGTCTGTTTCCACCTCAGATTGAAATGAAATTTGAGGACATACTTGGGCAGTTCAGGTCCCGAATGTTGAAGTACCTGAGATGCTAACTGTAATATTGGTTTTATGTGTGGTGTGTCTGCGTATTGTATGATGTATAATCAGTTGCCTCCTGTCAACTTGTATTATCAACTTTTATCTCTCAACCTTTATTTTGCTAACTAAGTGGTACAAGTTTTATAAAATTAAATATTAAGTATTTTTATAAATTAACTAGTAAGTATTTAGCTGCTTTTCTATTTTCTACTTTTGAATTGAAATAAATAGAATTCAGAAAATCTATATTTAAATCACAGAATATAATGTTTGTGTTCATAGGCCATTGAGACAACATGATTTCGAGATTCAACGAAAACTTTTTGATCTCAACGGTTGAGAAACAGAGAACGTAAACACTAAAGAATGTGCAATTGGCCATAAAAACTTCAACAATATTTTCCTCCAAGACGTACTGCATACTATATTTATCATATCTTTACAAAATTACATGTCAAGAAAGGTATTTTTTACAGGAATAATTATGTCTCCCTTTCCAAATTCAGATCTAGCATAATTATCAACTAAAACGTGTATACACTCGCGCACATAAGTAGGTTTATCAATCAATCTTCAGTCAATGTTCGTATAATACATCAAGACGCGGATTCCGGTAATTATCGAAGAGAACCGAAATTTCGTTCGTTTTCGCCCTTAGCGATTGCGTATTTAAGAACATAGGGTGAATTAAAGGCATAGTCGCCCGGGTTACATTTGAATTTTCTTTTGGAGCTTGTGGACCACACACCAGACATGACACTTCATTCGCACAAAACAGAATAATATTTTTATTTTATATTTCCCTTAATATTTTCGATCGCCTCGTCGTATTTCATACGTAAGGTCCGCATGTGGTAGAGTGCCGCATTTGAAAGTTTCATGTACAGAGTCGTCCACATTTTGTCAATATGACATTCGACATATCTTTTTGAAATAAAATTTCTTTAAGCGCGCTATACCTCGAGAGTAAACTGACAAACGTGTGATGCAAACACAAGTTCCAAACAGGTTACATACAACGTTAAAAAATTTGTGATATGCCGAGGCGAATCTTACAAAATCTGTACTACGGCGAAGCGATCGAATGGTATATTCTACCATTCGTGTCAACGAATTTGCATAAAGTGAAAATATTATTCTGTTTTATGCGGGTTTCACTTCTATACTCGACGCGCCGAACAGATTCACCAATCGCGGAAACACTTCGTCTTATTTTATGATTGAATCGACCCAATGATTTGTTTTTCATTTCGATTCTTCTTATCCATAATACAAAAAATAAAAATAGAGTGTGTTAATGAAAGTTCCTATGTTTGGAATCAATGGAATCATAAAATAAGAAGAATTATTGTATCCGTGTTTTCCGTGTTTGGTGAATCTGTTCGGCGCGTCGAGTATAGTGTGTGGCCCACAAACACTGATTTTTTAAAATATATAAACAGCAAAATTGTGTTTATTACGCACGTGTTGAATTTTAGGTCAAAATCACAAAGTTAGGTAAATGCGAAAGTAGGATTTTTATTTCCCCTGTGGTATTTCTTTTGTCACCAGTTCCCAATTGATCGGAAATCGTTTTTTGAGGATAATAGTTATGAATCCATCAATAAATATGATAATTTGATTAAAGAACACGTTTTTGAATTTTCAATGATTTTCTCAAAAATTACTAAACTACTAATTGTCTGGCATTTACCGTAGTTCTTCCTCAAATATCTGCGATTTTTTGACAGATCTGGAAGATCTATTGTCAGTCTTACCATAAAACGGCGCCATTGTTTTATTGACAGATTTTAACATTAATTTTATTGAATTTGACTCACCAGGTATACTTACTATTACTTTAAGCACTTTGTTGGATCATTTTAATTTGGTTATGCATGTGGGTTCCCGCACTCGAATAACTCAGTACTCTTCAACAATTATTGATTATTTTTGCTCATCGTTGAGCCCAAACAGTGTGGTCTGTTCTGTCATAGCATCGGGTCTATCAGATCATGAGGCCATTCTATACTGAGTCCACACAAGAAAAAACCAAAATATAAATATGGTAGGCCTTTTAGTAAGTGAAAATTCTCAAGTGGATCGTCAGATCGGAATATATCATTCCAAATCAAATCAGAGCATACGTGACCAAACTTATTGAAATTTGTTCCACTAATAACTAAGGGTCTTAAGGTTTCCTCTGCAAATATGAGATGTCTGCATACTATTAGGAAGTTTACCCAGGATGAAGTATTTCTAAATTATTTTCAGAGATATCAGGTTTGTACCGGAAGTTGATCAAATAAAACTAAAAAAAGGTAATATAAGGACTGTTTGGATGCGTCGGGGAACCTGCAGAGAGAGAGGGAGAGAGAGAGAGGGAGAGAGAGAGAGAGAGAGAGAGCTGGGCCATCATCAGTGAGCTTAGGGGAGCCAGTAAGTCATCCCATGGGAGAACTCCGGACATATCTCCAGATGAACTTAACGATTATTTTTGCTCCATCGCTGGAAACTTAACGAGCGGGATTAACCGAGATATTGATACCATGGACTACATGCGCAATGTCGTTGTTGGACAGTCTTTCTTTTTTCGTCCCACTGATCCTTTGGAGGTGGCATGTACCGTTGCAGCAATAAGAAACAAAATTTCGTCTGGCGAGGATGGAATATCAGTAAAGATTTTTCTCTCGCTTCCTGAGGCTGCTATTGAGGCTCTTTCAGAGGCTATAAATCATTCTTGGAATACTGACCATTTTTCGTTCAGCTTGAAGAGAACTAGAGTGATCCCTCTCCACAAGGGGGGTGAGTTAGATAATCCCTGCAATTTTAGGCCTATCTCATCCTCACTCTCAAAGATTGTTGAGAGACTTGTCAAGGAGCGCATGGTGTCATTTCTTGAGGATAAAAAAATCCTTCACCACAGACAGTTTGGCTTTCAACCCAACCAGGGTACCAGCGATGCCATTTTCAGATTTTTGGAGGATGTTTACCTGAACCTTAATGCGCGGGAGGCGGTTGCGGCGAACTTCTGTGACTTGTCGAAGGCATTTGACTGCGTTAGTCACGGAACATTGCTGCAAAAGCTTGGCGTGTATGGTTTTAGGGCAAGGTATTGCAGTGGTTTGAGTCATATCTTGGTGGCCGTACTCAGAGAGTCGCCGTTGGCTCAGTTTTGTCTGGGTCGTCGAAGATGGATCCTCTTATCTTCCTGTTGTATATTAACGATTTGTCTCTGGTCAACTTTCGGGGGCATCTCACCCTCTTTGCCGACGACACCACAATTTTGTGGCATGACTCTCATGTCAATGTATTGAAAGCAATGATATCGTCGGACCTTCCTAAGATCGGGGAGTGGTGTGATTCGAATATCTTGTCCCTAAACGTTTTAAAGACAAGCATTGGGGGATTTAAGTGTGTTCTCGATGGTTTGGCCATTGGCGGGTCACCTTTGGAGAGCAGACTATGTACCAGTTTTCTGGGTGTTAACATCGATGTCCATCTGAAATTTGACAACCATATTTTGGCGCTTGGGAAGAGGGTTGCTTCTGGTTGCTTTGCTGTGCGCACTGTGTCGGCTGAGATTGGGATTGATGCTGCTAAGACCGTTTACCATTCCCTGGTGGAGTCTCATTTGCGATATGGTATAGCGTTTTGGGGCAACTCAATCTAAGATCTGTTAAATACACTATTTGTTTTGCAGAAACGTGCAGTGAGATACCTGTGCAGGGTCGGCAGTAGAGAACCATGTAGACCTTTCTTTATATCTAAGAAAATCTTAACATTAACATCACTTTTTATACTTGAGACGGTTTGCATGGTTTACAAATTCAGGGACAGTCTGCCTGTATCAGAGCATGGATATGGTACACGACAAGCACAAAATATTTATCTGCCAATCCCTTCTTCGGCACTGACTCGTGCGTCTTTAATTTATGAGAGTAGAAGGATTTATAATCACCTACCTGCCCTCATTAAGACGTGTCCAAATATTAATATATTCAGGAAATCCGTTAAAAAGTTGCTTATAGATAAGGCTTACTATGAGGGGGATTTCATTGTGGTAATTTAGTGTACACAGTCGTGGTAATTAGTGGAAATTTTAGGGGAAATGAGTGGGAATTAGTGGTAATTAGTGGAAATTTTTGGTAATTTTTAGTATTTTAAGGACATTATTTCTGTTCTGAGATCCTATTAGTGCCAGTTAAAAAAAAAAACATTCAATTTCCTATAGGAGTATTTCAATTGCCTGAGAAGTGGCAACTTTGCAATAGTTTAACATCAATAGCATCATCGATAAACCGTTGGCGTATTTAAGAAGTCTCCGCGTTACAGAACACCAGTTAAATAACGCCGCCTGATTGCCTAGATAAGCACGTGTGCTGCACAGCCCCGCCCGTCAATGTTTACGTTTTTTCACTTCATGCATTTGTATTCATGCAACCCAAACTAATCCAAAAAAAAATATTAAAAAAAAACTTGTAAGGGCCGGGCGTCGAACCCATTGGTCGGCATTCTAAACGCGAGAGCCTTACCACTTGAGCCCGGTTGTCACATTCCTGCTTTTCTCGAAAATTCTCATACAAATGCGTGAAGTGCAAACACGTAGATGACGTAGACAATATTGACGGGTTGGAGTTAGCCAATCAGGCGGCGTTATTCCACTTCGGATCTGTAACGCGGAGGCTTCCTAAATACGCAAACCGTTGCAGGTTGCAACGGTCAGCCGTTTTTCCTGCTGATTTTAAAGCTTTTAAAGCCTCATTTATGCTTACTACCAAAAGTATGTATATTTTGACGGCGTTTAACCTGTACTTGAGTCGTCATTAAAAAAAAAACATTTTGTCTTTTTTTTTCAAATAAGGCGTCGTTTTTGGAAATTTTTCGCGAATATATCAATTATTATGAAATTTTTGGAAAAATTTATAAAAGTCGATAATACCCCTCCAAATTTTGAATAAAAAGTTTCGGTTTTGAAAAAAGGAAAAATTTTTAACAAATAATTTTTTTTACCTCCCTGCATACATTTTTGAACAATTTATTTTATGATCGTAACATGTCTTTATCCGTTTCCGAGATAAAAACGAAAATATTTTTTACAAAAAAAAAATCGTTTTTAAAAAATTCGAGATTATCATTAAATCGGCTGTAATTCGAAAACAGGAAAGGTTAGAACTAAACAGTAAATAGCAAAAAGATGGCTTTTTGGCGTACTTTAGCGTGGCGTATTCCGTTGGATCGTACGAGGTTTAGTTTTTTTTTTAAATTGACCAGACGTAATATTTTCTCAATTTTCTTGGTAACGGAAAGAGATGTCTTAGATCGGTTTATGCCAGTATCTGCGCCTTCTCAGGGTTGATCAGGCAGGTATTCGATTTTTTCGTCTCAAAATTGAACATTTTTCTTCAGCTTTGGCCACGAAATATAGGGAATTTCGTAGGTGGATGATCTTGTTGATTCGAACACTTTAGGAGGGGGATTTCGGGTGGGCCGACTTCGATTTTTGCATCTAGAAACTTGTACAATTTTTCTGTACCAAAATATTTCGGAAAAAGGATAATTTTTTAAAACGTAATTTTTGATTTTGAAAATTTTAATCAAAAATTTTAACAATAAAATTTCGAAAAATTAGGTAACTAGAGAACGAAATTTTCATTAAATCGGCTGTAATTCGAAAATGGTAAGAGTTACAACTCAACAGTAAACAGAAAAAAGGTGGGTCTCATGGGGTACTTTACCGTGTCGTATTCGTTTGATCCTAGGACATTTCGCTTTTTTTCTAATCACCAAATGTGATTTTTTAATTTTCTCGGTAACGGAAAGAGATACCTTAAATCGGTTTTCGCCTGTATCTGCACTCTCTCAGTATCGATCAAAACACTTCTATAATATTTTTCAGTAAGACGTCAAATAAAGGTGGTATTCGATAAAATATAATTCTCTTCTTGAAAATTAGCAAATTTCTTCAGATTTGGCCACGAAAGCGAGAATTTGGTAGGAGGATTATCTTTTTCGTTACGAATAGTTTAGTAGGGGGTTTTTGGGTGCGTCGAGTTCGATTTTTGCATTACGAAGGTCGTACGATTTTTCTGTACTGAAATATTTGGAAAAGAGGAACATTTTTTTAAATATAATTTTTTTTACCACCCTGTATATGATTTTGAAAATTTTATTTTATGATGGTAACATGTAAATGGATTAAATTTCGTATTTGGATGTTCTTTTTCGATTCGAATACTTTAGGAGGTGGTTTTTGAGTGTGCCGAGTTCGATTTTTGCATCGAGAAGATCGTATGATTTTTCTGTGGCGATATATTTCAAAAAAAGACAAATTTTTGTTATGGGTTTCGAAGAATAGGGTAATTAAAAAATTGCATATTTAAAAAGTTTTCTTTACCTTACCTATGGTTACATATTTAATAGAAACAAGGTCGCTTAAATAATACTTCGAATAATACCTGTACAGCTGATACACAATTATAAATCCCTAATAACCCTAAAATCTGGTGTAAAAAAATGTACATCCTGTTATTATTATTATTACATAGCAACATCACAGATAATCTGTGGCAAAATGCTATTTAGTTTTAAATCAAGTGTATAATTTGAAACTAACTTTAGGTCGTGGTATTTAGTGGGAATTTCAGTGGTAATTAGTGGAAATTAGTGATAATTTAAGTGGTTTTGAGTGGTAATTCTTGACGTAATTAGGGGTAACAGAGGAAATTAGTGATCATTTGGAGGTAATTACTGGTAATTTGTGGTAATTTCTGTCAAAAGTGGTAATTTAGTGTACACAAATTCACTACTGAAATCCCCCTCGGCTTGCTACGAGTTGGGGGAATATTACCCTAGATATGATCTAGGAATATTACAGCGAAATTTTTTTAATTCTTATAGCTGTTATGATATGTGATTTCTTTGCCTCAAGATGCTTATTTTAAATGTTAAAGTTTGTTTTTCTTTTTTGACCTGTATTTTATATTTTTATCCTTTGTAGTGTGATATGCTTGTGCTTACTTTGTTTCATTGTTATTTTGGATGGTAATTGACATAATGGCACTTCTTAGATTTGTATTTTAGTAGGGATAATTTTAAATAGGTACTTAATTATTTTTTTATTGTTTTCACCTCGGTTTTCACTATTCACTTTTGTCAATAAGATTGTTTTTCTGTATCTTTGACAATAAAGCATTATATTTATTGATTGATAATTCCTAAAGCCTATGTCTACACTTATTCTTGATTGCTTTTATCTCTCTTTGAGAGCTATTAATACTCGAGGTAAAAACCAGAGTCTATAGATATTCTGAATTAAACTGTGGTAAAACTATCCACAACGAAAATAGAAATATATTGAGTAAAAAGACAAGTGACTTTCTTCTTTCTAGATGCTGAAAAATCCAGTGAGTCTGAGCTCCTCTCAAGATGTACTGTGTAGTGCTTTGGTTGGGGCTGCTCATTCCATGACAGATCAGAGATTCGTACAAAATCCACTACTCCATCCCTGTTGCTCACATTGTAAAGGAGAGGTGCAAGATATTTGACATACATATTCTAAGATTTTTAGGCAAATACCAATTAATATAAAATTTGATCCAGGTATTGGCAGGGATGGGTAATGACGCGTCGAAAATTAATTTTCGACGTTGGTGTCGAAAAACATGTCGAAAATGTCAAATATTGTCGAATATTGTCGAAAATGTCGAATATTTTATTCCCCCATAGACTAACATACCTTTTAAAAATACGTTCTCAAAGGTTTTCCAGTGTATCTAAATACTTTTTCTAAATGGTTCTTTGTTCACGATCACGACAGATTCACGAAAAAAATTTAAACAAAGACGCCTTTTTCCATTTTGTTAAAATACATTGGCAACATAATAGCATATTTTACTGAACGACCCTGCGACGGCAACTCAGATAATGCTAGTAACATGAAAAAGATGGGTTCCCAAGTCAATCTTTGGTACTCAAATTGCAATAGTCATACTGCAAATCTTTTAGCAAAAGAATTGGTGTCAGATCATATTGCAGGAAGAGTGCAAAGAATTTTCATCACCTGATCTGGAAAAAAGCATATTAAAACATAATGGAAAAACAATATTATTAGCTGGGGAAACACGCTGGTGTTCATTTAGAGACTCTTTTGTTAACTTTTTATATAATTTAAAGGCCATGAGAAATGTGATTGCAGAAGATAATACGAAAATTAAACCAAATGTAACTAAACTTGTTATTGATGAAAATTTAAAAAAGTAAGTAGAGGATAGCGTTAAGTTATTCGATCCCGTATGCAAGCTTTTAAATAAATTACAGAGCACACAGGCGTCAATTGCTGATACAGATGAGGAATGGTTAACATTGCGTTTACCAGATGGCTTTGAAGAATATGACCATTTTGTGAAAAAACGACAGAAACAAGCATTAAATGTTTATTCTCTATCAGCAAATTTTTTACATCCACTTTATAGAGGTAAGATGTTATCAGAAGAACAAATACGAGATGTTGAAAATTTTCTTATAGATAATTTAAGTGTTGATGCATTAAATGATTTCCATTTGTATAAAAATAACAAAAACTTTTTTCCAAACAAATCGGGAATGTGCAGACTTTCTGGGGATTGGCCGAAAGATACCATTCAGAACTGGCTAAGTTAGCCATGAAGTTAAATTCAATACCAGCCTCTTCGGCACAGCTCAAGAGACTTTTCTCAAATTGGTTCTTCATTCACTCTAGGCTGAGAAATAGACTCAGTTCAGAAAATTCGAAAAAACTTACTTATATCTATTACCACTTGAAAATAAGGGATGAAAACAGAAGTGATGAATATTAGTTTGTTTTTATAAGATATTTTAAATGCCAATTTTTGAAATCCTTTGTGAATGTACTTTAAGTTTATAGTCATGTTGTTAAGTTGACAATTGACATATTTTTATTAACCATCTGCTGTTTTGAATTTCCATGCTTTTTAACAAATATCTTAATATTAATACACATTGATTTATAGTTATTACTATACGATAACCGAGACTATAACCAACTTACTCTTTGGTTATAGTAAAACCAAATTAAAATTTCCAAATATATTTTTGACTGTCGAATATGTCGAAAATTAATGGTGTCAAAAAATAATTTTCGACGCGTCGAAAAAGGCGTCGAATATGTCAAATTTTCTACGTACCCAACCCTGGGTATTGGGAAATAATACATGTACCTAATCTTTTTTTATATAAGCGTGACTGTGTACTATTTACTTAGGGCTATTCCGACTAATTTTTTAAAATTTTGCTGATCTTATAGCTTTTATGCATTTTTCCTGTTATTACTAGATAATTTACAACTTTAGGAGTTTGAAGGCGAAAAATCGCAGGATTCCTTATTGAACTAGCACATGGTTCTGTGTTAAAGTTGAATTAAAGTAAGAAAAAAATAATATATGCTTTAAGAAAAGTAATACGTTTGCTAATGCACCAAAAAAGTGGATTGTGTATATCTAAAATATACGGGATTGCTATTAAACAATGAAATACTTCAATTATCAAGAACTCGTTAATAATGTGGCGTTACTTATTGCAGTGTCAAAATACACTCACCGGCATAAAAAACCGGCCACTAAAAATTAGCCCGAATTTCAAAGTTGAATTTCTCGCGAACCACTAGTTAGATTTTGATGATTTTTTTTTTTAAATTGTAAATTGATTCCTTCTTAATGGATGCTACGTCAGAAATTTTTATTCCGATTTTATTTTGAGCATATACAGGGCGCAACAATAAGACGAAGTTTTTTGCCCGAACTTTGTAACACCCTGTAGGGTGCAGCAGCTACAGTGGCTATTGCTAAATCAAACCACATTGTAGCCTCATCTTTTGTGAGCATTTTGTTTTTTTAATCACGACATTATCTCTTTTTGTATTGGAGATATGCTGTTTTAAAACGAACGTCTCGGAAAATTGCTTCGCAGGCAGAAAGTTTTATGTGTAAGTAATCAAGGCGGCATATGCGAAAACGGATTTATGAGTATCTGCAATATGACAGCAACGGTTGTCAAAGTAAGCCATTATCTGTGACGGATGTTGCTCGTATTGTGGCCTTAATTGAGGATGGCCGAAGTCAACGCTATGTGTCCGATACCCTGGGTATACCTCGAACAACAGTCCAAGTCGGTATATGGAAACGGGAAATTTCACCAGGCGAGTGGGTTCGGGAAGAAAACGGAAGACAAATGCAACTGACGACCGCTTTATTGTCTTGAATACTTTACGAAATCGTAGAATTACAGCGTTTCAGAATCAACATCTGCTACAAGCCGTGCGTAGAACTCAAGTCAGTGACAGAACAATCCGACGAAGATTAGAAGAAAACAGCTTGTCTGCAAGGAGGCCTGCCACAGGACCCCAGCTGCTGCCAAGACATCGTCGAGCACGTCTTCAGTTTGCGCGTTTACATGTGAATTGGGATATTGAGCAATGGACTAAAGTCCTTTTCACGGATGAATCGCGGTTTTGCCTGCGATCGCCTGATGGTTGGGAGCGAGTTTGGAGACGTCAAAATGAAAGATTTATGGACTGTGTAATTTCGGAACGCCTAAGTTTCAATGGAGGTTCTGTGATGGTGTTGGCGGGAGGAATTTCTAGGGAGGCCCATACAGATTTAATCTTTGTTGAAAACGGCGCCTTAAATGCACATCGATATATTGAGGATATTCTACAGAACGCTGTTGTTCCCTATTCTCATTTTATCGGAGACGGGTTCGTATTAATGTAAGATAAAGCGCGACCACACGTGGCATTAGTAGTTAACGAATATTTGGACGAAGTGGGTATTGAACGAATGGTTTGGCCAGCTTGCAGCCCTGACTTCAACCCCATTGAACATCTGTGGGACCAACTTCAAAGGCGCATTCGTCGTCGACCTGTTTACCCGACAGCCTTCAAGATCTGCGAATTGCACTTCAGGCAGAATTTGATGCCATTCCACAAGAATTTGTAATTGACTAAATGAAGCGGTTTTGAAGCGAGGAGGCCACACTAGATATTAGTCCCTTACAATTTATTTATCTTTTTTTTATTTTCATGTTTTTGTTAGTTTTCAGATTAAACTTACGTTCTGATGTTTGTTTGATTTTTTTAAAGCTTTTTCCGAGGCGTGTGTTTTAAAGCAGCGTATCTCCAACACAAACGGAGATAATGTCGTGATTAAAAAAACAAAATGTTCACAAAAGATGAGGCTACAATATGATTCCAGCTAGCAATAGCCACTGTAGCTGCACCCTACAGGGTGTTACAAAATTAGGGCAAAAAACTTCGTCTTATTGTTGCTTATATATGCTCAAAATAAAATCGGAATAAAAATTTCTGACGTAGCATCTGTTAAGAAGGAATCAATTTACAATTTTAAAAAAAAATCATCAAAATTTAACGAGTGGTTCGCGAGAAATCCAACTTTGAAATTCGGGCAAGTTTTTAGTGGGCGGTTTTTTATGCCGGTGAGTGTATTTAACTTTTGGGTTAGTACTATGTTATGATATATCAGAGCAAATAATGTTCTAATTCAATTTATTTGAAATTGCAATGTTTTCTGTACGATTAAAGAAGGCTGCTATCATGTTTTGATATACCGAAATTTACGCAAATAGCGATATTAGTTCGTGGGCTACGTGAATACTCGCTGAACTACGATTAGTCGCAGTTAGGTATATTCAGAGCTCAAATACCGGAAACCAGGCAATATCGTTTGACAGCGCTGGCTCTTAGTCCGTCTCTAAGCACTTAAGAGCATTCTTCAATATATCAAATGCCATCGAAATATGTCAAAACTACGAGAGATTTTATTTTTCCATCAATGATTTTTTTAGCGTATAACTGTTTATGACTGTTTCTTGTTTTTAAAAATATTCTACATTTAAAATTAGTTTTCTGGAAAAAGCTGAAGTTCTTCGCATTTTGACACTTGCTGTTGAACTATGATTTAAAATGGGACCACCCCTTTTTTGTTTCAGTTTGTTCTCCTGGGGTCATATCTACACTATAATTGTTTAATTTTCCTGCTCGGGTATTCTTTTTGCTATCAAATCGATACCAATATTCTAAAAGGACGTATCTCATAAATCCAAAATTTTACAGGAGGTGAGAAAACGTATATTTTTTAGGTATTCGAAAGAAGTTGGATTTTTTAACTACCAAATTTTTTTGAAAATATGTTTGTTCTTGGTAATTATTTGATTAAATGACGACAATAAGTGGATTACATCTTATTGTAATTATAGTAATTATATCTCTTTCTTGGTTACGACATATTTTTTGTAAGTGCCATATTAGCTTAATCATAACTACTGTGGGTTAAGACAAAATAACACAATGATTATACGAAATACTCAACATTTATTTATTTTAATGAACATTGAACTTACATTATACTTATTATTTATTTATTACTTTTTACTTGCTTTTGTTTCCTTTTTGACTTTGCTCTTTTTTAGTTTTGGGCGGTATTTTTATTGTTAGACGATAATAATTGTATTTTTCTATTCTTGTCTTCTGTCTTCTTCTTTGGTTGTTCTGTCTTTTCGTAATATTTAATCAAGTCATAAAAGTAATGTGTGTCTTTCGGAATAACTTTTTTTAGCTGTTGTAGGTCAAGCCATTTTTTCTTTGAAATAATAAGACAAGAATAAGCCCATTTTGTCTTTGTGGTAAGATTGCATAAGGGTCGTCGTATTTAGTTTTAAATAAAATTTCTCCAGAAGGTAGATATTTTAGGCATCTTATGTCTCTCGCCTTTAACGGACTCGTTAATTTTTCCGGACGAATTGAGTTATATTTCATCAGGTTCGGGTTATCAAAATTAATGGTCCAAATATTCCACTTCCAAAGGCAGTGGCTTTTTTCTGGCTTCTTTTATAATAATTACGTAATCTGTCGGTAGGAAAATATCTTTTCCCTTCAATCGTCTCTCAATGAGACTGTGAGAAGAGTCACACTCCATTTGAGTGTGACCCTTCTCAAGAAACTGCTGTTCAATATCAGTGTAAAATTTTGTTGCAAGAACGGACAATGCATTTGACAGAACGACATTTTTATTTTGATAACCGCAACTGTCCGAGTATAAAACTATAGGTTTCTTGTCTGTCTCCAAAATTGATGTTAGATGTTTGACGATGCAGGTTACAAAAACTGAACAACATAGTTCTCCTTCTGTTTCATTCCATAAAAAAATTTGACATGCATGACTTGACAAGTTGTAAATGGTAAAATGGTGTACCTGCAATTTTGTCTTGTAACGGACACAATTTGACGGCTTGAACGTCCACTGTAAAACAATAAAAAATAGCCTGATCTTGTGCTTTCTTCTTCTCCAAATCTTTTTCTTTGCGAGCATGATCTTTTGCTAAAATGTGATCCTGGTAGACACTATCTTCAATTTGATGCATTTTGTAGCCACGACATAGATCGCACTGATCCTTCCTAGGTTTGAATAGTGTTGTTAAACTCTTTTAGAAAAGTGCTGATTGACAAGGGCAGTACATCTTCGTCCAAACATTTATTTTTATATAGTTGAAATATATCGGTTTTTGATTTGAAATCTTCCTCTAGATATAATTTGTTTGACTGTTTGCGGCAGTAGTGGCGATTTTTGGTAAACTATCTAGAAATAGTCGCAACTGCTCCAGCTTTTTATTTTGTTCAACTGAATGTACTGATTTTTTTTCTTAGTCTTATTTTTGTTTATGTCGTCCTGTTTATTTAGTGTTCCAAACACAGACCCCTCATTGACATAGGCACTGGCTAACCATTCGTTAATTTATACCTAACGTACCAAGAAATGTTTGCTTGCAAACTTGATGTATCCCATCCTCAATTTTTAAATAGTATTCAAATGATCCCGTTCTCCTGGATGGATTTTTATATAGCTTCTTTTTCTTTCATTGTAGCTAGCCATGTGCAAAACATATAG
>MU183235.1:17751-55627 GCA_016904865.1 Pissodes strobi | reverse complement strand
TATCCAGGTCTTAGGACTTCAAGTGTATTTTCACAATTATATGTTCCAATTTTGACTTTACTGAGGACTTCTTAATTCTCCAAACAATATCAGCTTGAAGAAAGAAGTAATATGGTGCACTGCTATTATTAATCCCATTTGATGATTTTTTTTTATCAAATAATTTTTTAAATTACTGTTAATTGAGACAGTCGTCACTGAAAGATAAAAATAATGCCACTAAAGAAAAAATTGTTTTCTTGGTATTAGAAAAAGGTTCCAAGTTGGTTCATGCTCCCACGCAACCAATATTAATCATTACATGTGCACCTAATATTTTGGCCCCAGTCTTCCAAGTAAACTAATGACCATTGCAGACAATTTTATCTAGCATTTTTATCCTTAGGGGAGGAAATATTGTATTATTCTATTTACAGCCTGTGTTTAACTGACTTTAATCTCGTTGTTTCACCCTTAAATATTGGTCCCTGGTTAGGGACAAATACAGTTTGTGGATTAAACTGCTCGTCAAGATAATAATGCAATTTTTAGCCCCAACTTTGGAACGCTGTAATTTTAAGAATAATTGATCGATTTCGGTGTGCTTGGCAACTGTGAAAATCTTATTTAATTCCAGTTTGTAGCTTTAGAAATATCTTAAATATCAAAAACTGCACGATGTGCAGGATGAAAAAGCAAATAAAAATGGACTTTTCGGTAAAATAATATTGTTTGTTGTGTTTTGTAACTTTGACTAGAAAATTGTGATAGAGAATACCGCAAGCCCTTTATAAATGAAGAATTTCTTCATTTACAAGAAATTTGATTCAGATACCAGATATTTTGTCAGATGTCGATGATCAACCAAGGCCATTATCTGAAAATTTAGATAGGCAACACTTACTTGGAATTGTGGAGGGTGAAAGCAATGAGGAAAGCGAGAAGGATGAAGAAGGCGAGAGGGATGAAGCAGGCCAGAGAGAGGAAATCGAGGTGGAATGCGACAATATCACAGATTACAAAATAGCGAGGGATAAAAAGAAGCAAAGGTAGGAAAAAAGAAAAAAATTACGAAAAAGTAAAAGCATATGAAGGAATTTTATGAATTATTCGTTAGGTAAATAATATGGATTATAAAACATGGAATATCGAATGGTACACGCCTACCTTTCTACAAGTGGTGAAAGTTGATACCTATATGGACAAAATTTGTATGCGATCCAAAAAGACGTCGCTCGTTATCCGCTAACTGCAGTAGATGATGTAAATTCATTCAAATATGAATTTTCTGCAAGTCGATATGTAGAAGAACCCGAAGTATAAGTGAAAATATTACTACGTAGATTTTGTATGGAAGGTTTACTCAGAAAAAGGTTGCCTAGAACTATCATTGAAAAGAGACTTGTGTGTGGATGAACAAGTCGTTTCCTTTAAAGGAAATCTTAATATAGAACGGTACCTAAAAAATAAGCCTAAAAAATTAGGAGTCAAAATCTACGTATCGGTTGGTAAGAGTATGGTATGGTATGGCATGACTTAATTATTTACCAAGAACCGACCACTGAAGTAAATTTATCATGCGCGCATTGTGAAGCAGCAGCAGGCATAGTGTGCAACTTTCTGAAACAATAAATGAACCAAATCACGGACTATTTCCTGACAATTATTTCAGTACAAATCAACTGTTTCAGTTTTTATGGGTTAAATCAATAGGTACCGTTAGGCTAGATCGTTTTGCCACTAACCCAAACTTCCAAGCGATAAAGGGATGAAACAGATGGGTTCAGGAGTTCAGCTATTTCTCTTAGTAAGGATAGAAGATAGAATATTCCTCGCAAAGTGGTATGATAATAAAGATGTGGTAGTAGAGTTCAATTTTATTGGCATTGGAGAAAAAGCTAATTGTCGAAGATAGGAGAAAACTAAAAATGAGTATTCAAGTTCCAAGACCAGAATAGATCAAATTATCTGATAATATGGGCGGTGTCGATAAACACGACTTTGTACTGAATCTCTACAGATGATATATTCAGTCTAAGAAAAGGATTATTCGAATGATATAGATCATGGCCTGGTAAACTCTTGGGCAACAAGTTACTGAATTGGATATGTGTAGCTGAAATCGAATAATTTCAAAAAAGTCACCCTAACGAGACCTTCCGAATGTATTTTCCTGGAACTTCTCGAAAAGTAACTAATGCGTTTATATCACGCCAAAGATTGATAAGAAAAAGGATTCGTAATGCAAAATAGAGGGTTTAAAACTGAAAACTCATGTGTTCTCTAAACACGGTAAAGAGCATTTATGTCTGACGAAAGATTACAGCTTTTATTCACGATAAATGTTTGCAAGACTCACTTCTAATTTCTAATACTTCTGTCCTTTATTTTTTTTTAAATAACCATTATTTCTACTTACCACCCGGTTGTTTGTGGTCCACCCACTGTATTTGTCCCCCAAGTTCCAAGGAGGGATACGAGCATTTTAAAAAAATAAAATTGCGTGATTTACATAATTTTAACTCCAGAATACAATGATAAGCATTTTTCTTTTAATGTTTTGCTTGTGGTGCAGCGAATGGCTTAAATAAACTAGACATCGCATGAAACGTTACAAGCGAAATTTTGACTTAGTTTTAGGCCTCTCTAATTTCAAATCTAGTTAATATATTTTAAAAAATTAAGAGATTTTTCTCTAAAACGCTTAGAAGCGGTAATAGAGTGCTTGAAAGAACGTCATGTATTTAAAAAATAATAATATCAGTATAAACCCTTCTGATATTTTTGTCGTTTTATAGGCAGAGACGTCTCAGATTTTTTTGGTTGTGGAAAACATATTGTATTTAATTTATGTACACTTTTACGTGTAAATGCTTCTATCTGTTATAAGCAAGTAATTTTTGTATACAGTCTTTAAATAAATGCAGACAGCTACGTAACCTATTGGTCAAAACGAGCGCTTAGGTGGTTTGGTATTAGGATAATACATAACTAAATAAATGTTGAAATAATAAGTAATCAAATCGATTTATTATATAAGGTACTTTGCTTTCCTTCAAAACAAATAAAGAAAATCCAAATTGTGTTAAGTTATTGGGAAAGTGATAACACTTTCCGAGAAAGCATCTCTCTTCCAGATAAAATATGCCACATATCTTACATTTTAGTTTCGTCAAAGTTACGATATGATATACAGGGTGTCTTAAAATTCAATACAAATATTTTAAGGGTGTATTTTTGAGGGGAAAATAAGACATTTTACCCCTTTAAACATGTGTCCTAAAACATTTCCAAGCTACATCCATTGTAAATTGTATGAAAAAAATCGATTATCTTGACTGTGACTACAGTAATGCATCAAACCGCCTAAAAATTTGCAGGCCGCTATTCTTTTAAGCGCTCTCAAAAAGGCAGATAGCTAATTTGAAGAGGTCGACATTTTACACTGAATTGTTTAAATATTTTTATTGATCATAAAAAATAACAAATTGAATACTGACTAGATGCTATTGTCTAATTCTCAAATTTCTCTTCCCCTCCCCCTCATTTATTGTTTAGACAAAAAATTAATAGTTTTTTAAGGAACTTGCACATTTTCAACAACTCCGCCCCCCTAAAAAAAAAATTATAATTTTTGAGGTAAAAAATTAACAGAGCTCTTAATGGAACAGGAAGTTGCAAAATTTTCGGAAATTTTATGCATAACTGTAGTCACAGTTCCAAATAATCGATTTTTTTCGTGAAACATACGATGGCTGTAGCTCGAAGGGGGTGGATTTTAGGACATATGTTTATAAAAAAAAAAAAATGTTTTTACGGCCCTAAAAATACGGGCATAAATGTATTGTAATGAATTTTGAAACAGCCTTAATAGAAAATACGTACGTTGAAGCCTGTACATTAATACTGTATTGTCAGATCGCTTGCTTATAACGAGCAGAAATATTTACACCTAAATACCCGAAAAGAAATCCTGATGATATGACACATTATTAGGAAAAATATTTTTGAAACATTGGTTCTTCATTCTCTAACTAGATTCGAAATTACAGGTTTTCAAAACTGAGTTGAAATTTCACTTTTAACGTGTCATACATGGCTTATAGTTTATATAAAGGAGCTAAATTTTGCTGATACATTTAACAATTTGAGAATAATAGCAGTTAACTTTAGTTAGCCTAAGTTTTCTAGTAACATACATATTAATTCTACCTTCATTTTCATATATGTTTTGGTGAGAACAATCTAATAAGTTACTTGTTCGTCAGCAAGTCAGGAACTTCGATGTATCAAATACTTAGGAAGCTTAACATTGATGACATTTGCATGGGAAGTTGTATTGAGTAGTTCTCAAAAATTTTATTCTGGCGACACAGCTGTTGTAACCAATGCTTTTTTTAAGAATAAATTTTTACAAAACAATTATAATAACAACAAAGTTAGTTTTATTTATATAGACAAAATTGGTGTTTTTCTTACATATCACCGACTTTTTATCTAGAGTAAAACAGAGCATTTAGTGATGTCATTTAATGTATTCCCTACTGTAATCCTTTAGGCCAGTCAGAAATATATAATTTGGCATCTGAATAGGGAACAAATTTGGGGAAGCTGAACTAGTGTTTCACGCTAAAGTAATCTGTTAGATACAGGTATTATTCAACCTCTTATAAACCCAAAATTCGTGCAGACGTCGTAAGCCGTTAATAGAAACACGTTTGGAATAAATCTACTTCCATTCTATCAGAATAATGCTTATTTTAAAGGGATTAAGTTAAAACATATTTAAAAAAAAATAAAGTGTTGCAAAAAGGTAATAATTGACCATCAGAATAATAGCTTTTCTGAGATTCAGTGAAAAAGTCTAAACATTGAAAGAGGAAATCTTACAATACTGATGTGCTGACTAACTGACAGCAGGGATAGCTGATCCAGTAATCTTATCATTCTTAGATAAAAACCACACTGCTCTTAGATATCATTCTTTTATTGTTTTTCTAGATCCTCTTTATTCGTAATTTTGAACAACCAAGGTTTTGGTTTAAAAGTTCAACTTTACTGTAAACTTTGATAAAACTTTATAGCAAAAGCACTTTTTCAAATAAGGTCGACTTTTATGGCTTATAGCGTCTACCTGCAAAACTTATTGCATCCATAGGAGGTTTGCTCCGTAAGGTAAGAGCACCAGTGTTCGATGGTGCATCAGTAATCAACACTTTCAATTTCAAACTATCAGATATGTACATAATTCTCTGCCAGGACGAAAGAATGATGTCTCTGGCAACCCTGTAAAACTTCAAATGTCACAATTTTAGTTAAGCGGCACAAAATAGCGCATGTTGTGACATTTTTTTAGGTAAATTTGTTAAGGTAAGTATATAATAAAATGAACTGATGCTTTTTAAATACTTTCTGTGTAAGGTATCTTTGTGTTCTAATACCCATGTTCTTGGTAAAATTCCGTTTCTTACTTTGATGCTAACCTAAGTTTTAGGGGTGTCGATGAATGGTGCTGATGAGGAAATATTGGGAAACTGGATACTTCTCTTATCCCAAAAAACTGACCTGCAACAAAGGAGCATTCAATATCCAAATCAGACAAACCCAGATAAAATCGTCATTTACCAATGGACGACCAGTAATAAAATGGTTTGCCTCATTCCTCCTTAGAATCTACAAATAACAACTCCATTAGCACAAAATTAACGCCAGCAAAAGAGCGCGTTACAGAAGAGTAGATAAGACAATGGTTTAGAGACACTCGTGAAGCTTTAAAAGTGTACTGGAAAAAATCAGTAAGGCAATTTCATGTTGATAACGATGCATCAAAATTAAGAAAAGAACATATGCTTAAACTTTTTGAATTTGCTTTGTCATTAGTGTTGAAAAAAATTGTGCAAAATGGATTTAAAGCGTGTAGTCTTGTTCCATTTTGCGAAGAACAACAAACGTGAAATTCTCTAAAATATCTTCAAGCAAGAATGCTGAAAGCATAAAACGACAACAATAATTACATGTATAGATGAATTGATATCAGAAGACAGACAGATCCTTTTTAAAGAAGTTGAAGAAAAGGAAGAGTGGAAAAGGAGCGAAGCCAAGGCCTTGTTTGAAATATGGAGAAAGGTGAAAAATGACATAGAACTCAATGACAATAGAAAGGAAAAACAACAAATAATAAAGTACTTATCCAATCCGTTCAAATATTTAAACCCGAGCCTAAACATCAGCACCCACACGCCCCACAAGCAAACCTAACTACTATTGAAAATAGAATAGAAAAACCATGAACCTCCACAAAAAGAGAATCCTGGTTGCAGTTATGCTTTTCAATCTGAATCCCCTTTTTTACCTGACGATAACAAAACCTCAGCTCCAACGCATTAGAATACGTAGAAAAACAACCCATTTATAGTTCCATTCTCCTTACAAAAATTCAACGATCGCAGAAGAATGTCCAAACTTCATTGAAAAAAGCATTGTTTTGGCCCGGCACATCAAAAGTGATGTAAGACAAAGATTCCGTCGGAAATTACGTCAAGAGCGTGGCAAGAGTACCACGAAAAAGAAGCGGAATGGAATAAAGAAGGAAACTTTAGGAGGAGAAAAGTAGAGCAAAGGCAAAAAGAAATTAGAAATGCGAGTTGGTGAGAAAACGAGCAGAGAACAGAAGAGATTTCGTACGAAACAAGTGATGAAGATGAGGAATAGATGAAAAGCGGAGACAATTTGATGATGTTTCGGAAATAAAGTATGTCCAGGATGAAGAGCTACATCTAGATAGCGACTCTTTGTCATTGACAAATTATATTCACAATATTCGTGATTTTTCGCTGATGAAAATTTTGGGTGGAAGCCACAAAACCACCCAAGTTCGATATGCTTGTGTCATTCAGAGAAAATTTGAAAAAGGAGGGATTGAACTTATGTCCTTAAAGTGCATTAATGACGATGAGACGGTATATCTTTCGGTCGACAATAACGTCTCTGTTGTCATAGTAGGCGAGATTTTGCAGAAATAGCCAGAACCTCAAAAACAAGCTGTTAGACTCGAATATGTTGTCCCCAAAAGCTTAAATATTTCAGAATGTTAAGTTGCTACCTTGCCATTTATTTTTTTCATTTTATTTCATTTGTGTGTTAAATAAAAATATAAGTAAATTATGTCGATAACTGGAGCGATGATAAGTGGTGAAATAAATCGCATTGACCAAAAATCAGGTGGACACCAATATGGGCCCAAATTCAATACTTAACGGTGCTGAGGAAGAAATATGCCTACCTAATACATTTTTTTCTATAAATTATCGACAACTGGGGCGACGATAACTGGTAAAATAGTGTCGATTACTGGTGTATCCAAAACTACATTCCATCGCCATAAGATGTTTTAATAGTGTCGGTTAGTGGCGCTCTTACCCTATAATGATTCTTAAATATTACAGAATCCCAGGTTACGTGCGTCTAGCAAATTTTTAATTGTCTTTATTTTTAATTATCACAAATCGTATGGCGCCCGTCACCTTCAGAGAAACGCTATATTTTTACATGCCAATACACTTAATACCAACTGACTGGCCTATCAGATTTCATGTAAACGTATTTCTTCTTAGTTGTCCCTGTACGTTGTTTTGAAGACGTAAACAAATCGCTCGTTGAGTCTTAGATGTCTCCCGCCCAGATCACAGCCCTTTTGGATCGATCTACGCTGGCCAGGAAGCTGCCATAGGGGTGCCAAGCGGTTGCCGTTACTGCTGACCTGGAGAACAGTCCAATTGAGGTTGATCTGTACACATTAACACATATAGTTTGGAAAATGCATAAGCGGGAAGGGGAGAAAGGAGAATAAAATAAAACATACAAGGTTAGAAAATTTTGTGCTATGAGCCTAAAAAGAACTAACGTATTGAACGAAACCAAATAAGTAGTTAGTGCGATCTAGCTTTCATAGAACCTCTGTGTGCTATTTGCTCCTAATGCAAATATATCCGGGAAGTATAGTTCTAATCAAAAATTAAATTCATGTTCATTACATGCCCAAGCTATGGGTTTATGGCAAAAATGTTTGTCATAACTACACAGCACTTTGCGTTTACCACGTACGATTTATATTGGCTGATTTGCGATTTTACACCAATATTGACGTGAAATTACAATTATTTAAACCATGAGTTTAATTTTACTGTGTAAAAGTGAGCTTTAAATTCGCTACAGATGATTCATTAAAATGTACTGATAAATTATATTGAACCATCGATATTAAGAACGAAAACTGTAGCAAGTCCCACAATATATACCATCCATGCAAAGCTTTCGTAATCTACCGTATATGCATGGTCCAAGAATCCCACTTAATTTATAACCCATGCTATTGACTTTTGCCTTGTTCCGAACCTTTTGTGAAGCTTTTTAAAAGGCATCAAAACAAAGTGCGAATATAAAATAATCTTTTACCGTTTCAAGCTGGTGGTAACGGGAAACGAATTTTTGTAACATCTGGAGTCAATACTTCCGGCATATTAAGAAGTCCTTATACTCTTCTGATTAAATGTGCGTCTATAGAGAAAAAAATCTGGTTCTAAGTAGATGCGAACGCCGCATATCCAATTTGAAGGAAATTAATTTTCAGTTTATTTACATTGTAAACATTGGCGTCGCGCTTTCTTCCTTGAATAGGTCTAAGTTGTTTTTGCCAATACCACAATCATTAAGTGCTTTGGCAGTATTTTACTTCCACGTCATCTCGCGTGAGTAGAAGTATTTTTTAAGACAAAAAATTTAAAAACACAATTTATCGCCCACTCCTGATGAGATCCTGAAAAGCTTTTAGACACAGTTTTAGTAGGAAAGAAATTGAGACTAACTTTTTTGAAATATGTTATGAATGATTAAAGGGGCGGGGGTTTTGTTTTCTTAATTTTTCTAGTGCTATTTTTACGGGCCTTAGCGGGCCAGTCATTTTTTTTTAAACTGATAAGGACAAAGAGTTCGTTATATCTAGTGTTATATTACTTTTGAGGTCGAGGAATTAATTTCCATATTTTATAACGAAAAGATAAGACAATGACGGAAGAAATGGGACATAGATGTGTTGATTTCTTTCGCAGTAATATTTTAATCTTTTTTTACTTTAAAACGATTTACTAATTGGGGGGCACAACGTTATGTTCCACACTCTTAAAAAAAAATAGCCGCACAGATTGATGTGAAGTAAAGGAAGCTCCATTAAAAAAAAATCGCCTTTTAACTAGAAATATTATTCCCAAAAGAAATTCAATGTTCCGAGAGACACATTTGGGTCAATGTTTCACTCTATTAGGTTTCAAGCTTATAAACTTTTTTGAATTGTTTTTGCAATATTTTGCGATTTATTTATTTTTTATGATTTTGTTATAAATGTTATAATACCAGTTCGATCTATTTCAAAGAAATAATATATATATTATTGGTAAGTCCGAGAGTATCTGGGTTTGTTCTTGTGTGTTACTGTGTTCAAGATTAATTTTAATTAATTTTTATAAATATCCTCTGAATTTTTCTGGTTTTATTTTTTAGGGGTCTTAGCGAGTCAGTAATTACCTGATTTTTAAAAAATTGATCGTGGGACAGGACTGTAAGGAGGAAGAGCTCATTTTATTTTGAGGTCCAGAAATTAATTCCGATATTTGAAGTAAAACTACTTTAGCAAGGGTAAAGTCAGAAAAAATGCTTATCAAAGTGAAACGCCCCTTTAATAAAGTATGTTCCAGTATAGCTAGAGGGTTGAAATTTTCAGGACATGTAGCCGGGGTAAAATGAGGATCCTGGACGAAAACTGGACCCCTTACCTCCCCTGATTCCCAAAAGTTTTCGAAAAAATGGAAACAAAATTGGAAAAAACGTAAAAAATTGTTCAGAAAGTTAATAAAAGTATTATAAAACGAAATAAGAAAAAAAATTAATAAAGAAAAAAATTTGAGAAACGTGGTTTTCGCCGAAAAAAGGGCAAAGAAGTTCAGCTACGAGGTCGAGGATAACAAAAATGGGAAGAATAAAAATGCTTTATGAAAAAAAGACAAAAATAGTTGAAAAATGGGAAATGGAGGCACGATGTTATGTTTTTTTAAAAAAATAGCCGCACAGATTAATGTAAAATAAAGAAAACTCCCTTTTTAACAAATCGCCTTTTAACTCGAAAGATCCTTCCCAAAAGAACTGTCATGTTCCGAAGGAAAACATTTGGTACAATGTTTCATTATATTAAGTGTCAAGCTTCCAAGTTTTTTTTTAATCGTTTTTGCTATATTTTGTGATTTATTAATTTTTTATGGTTTGTTATAATGGAATTCAAGCTATTTCAAAAAAATAATATGTATAGGTTGGCTCGAATCTCGAAAACTGTAAGAGATACAGTGTCGGTCAAATTAGGGCAAAATTGCGCATTTAGGCACGTAACAATATGCCGTTTAGAAAGTTTTAAAATTCCGAGTATTTCCGGAATTTTTTTTTTTGAAAAATCGTTTTATTTTTTTCCTGAGTTTATTTGAAAGCGGATTTCAAATTGAATTGCACTTTTCCATTGCTATTTTTTCCGCTCTATCCAATGGTGATATCTAGTTTGGAATCCGACATTTCGTCTGCAAAGGGTCATCATCAACTTTCTTTTTTTAAATACGGACTTAATTTTTTTTATCGTTTTTCAGATGATATTGGCGTTATTATGGAATAGCTAAAAAAGTACTTAAATTTTAAACGCTTGTATTCTCATCAACTTTTGATCAATCTATTCCATTTTTTGATTATTAGGTAGATTTACTCTTGGACTACTTAGTACAAAGTGGTTTGCCTTATTTTAACTCCGTTTTATACAGGTTGATGTCGAAAATATCAAGGCATATCAAAAATCAAAATCATATCATTTTAAAATTGGTGTTTAAAAAATTCAAAGCAATAAAAATTTGATTTTATTAGCGTGTTGGTTACACGTTTCTGTTAGGTAGTTCCTGTATTAATTACAGCGCAGTGCCGTTGGTGTTACTTCAAAAAAGAAATAAAGATTTCAAAAAATGATATTGCCTATTAATTATGAACTGAAAACTCTTCGTTGCTATAGTGATTTTCCTTACTACACTCATGTGCAATAAAAACGGTCATTACAAAATTTTGATTAAGTTTTAGGCTTGATAAGTTTTTTATTTTTGACCCGATTTTAGTGATTTTTTTTAAGAACTGTAGGTACAACTATCCTTATTAACATGTCGTTTACACATTTTAAGAAACATTGGTTATTCGACATATTATACAAGGATAAACAAAATGTTGTTTTTTTATCTAATTTCAAAACTCCCTGTGGAATAATCAAGTAGCAAAATTATTCCAAAATGCCAGTTTTCATTTAAAGTCATCTATTCTTTACGTTTTGTTTTTTGGTTCACCTCAATACATGCATTTATTCTCACACAAATGCTAAAAATCTTCTTTATCAATGATTTAAATTTTTTATTGTACTAATCAAAATTTAATTGGTAGTGAATTTTGTTTCTAAATTAATTTACTTGAATTAAACATTTTAACTTAAACATGGACCAGTACTTTGTATTGCCTCCTCTAGTTCTAATTACTGGCCAGCATACGTCGGTCTATGCCATAAATGAGCCCGCGAATATCGTCTTGGGGAATATTCCTCCATTCTTCTTGAAGTACCGCACGAAGCTCGTTCAATGTCGCTGGTACCACTTCTGGATCTCTAACGCGTCTTCCGAGCATATCCCACACATGCTCTATAGTGTTCAAATCTGGAGAACATGCTGGCCTGTTCATTTTTTCAATCCCAACTTCTAGCAAATATTCAGTTACGCACATTGCTGAATGTGGTCGGGCATTATTTTGCATCAAGATAAAGCACTTAAAACCATTGTAAATGCACAAATATACTGTCAAACTGACAATAAAGCGTCAAATAACAATGGACAACATAGCCACCTTGTCAAAGAAAATACTGAATTCATATTGAATTAGAAATTATGTAAAACTTTAAATTATTGATAACCAAGATCATTTTGCATTTGGGTGAGAATAAAGGCATGTATTGACATGAACCAAAAAACAAAACGTAAAGAATAGATCACTTTAAACGAAAACTGATATTTTGGAAAAATTTTGCTACTTGATTATTCCACAGGGTGTGTTGAAATTAGATAAAAAAACAACATTTCAATTATCCTTGTATAGTATGTCGAATAACCAATGTTTTTTAAAATGTGTAAAAAACAGGTTAATAAGGATAGTTGTACCTACAGTTCTTAAAAAAAATCACTAAAATCGGGCTAAAAATAAAAAAGTTATGAAGCCTCAAACTTAATCAAAATTTTGTAGTGACCGTTTTTATTGCACATGAGTGTATATTAGTTTGGTACATACTGTACGAGTTACACAGAGCAGTACCACGGCACATATTACAACAACGTGGCAGTACCGTTCGTGTTAATAAAAAAAAGCAAGTTATAAATTTATTGACAGCTTTTATTAATTTATTGATTTTTTTTTCTCTCCTCGAATAGGTTGCCTTAACTATCTGTACTTTAAACACTTGAAATAACTCTTAAGTAGGCACGTCCATAATTGGCCGCATCACGATTTTTGCATTTTTTTATTAACACGAACGGCACTGTGCTGTAACTGGTACAGTATGTACCAGATAGATAGATAGATAGCAAGGAAAATCACTATAGCAACAAAGCCTTATCAGTTCATACTTACCTAATTGCCAATATTACTATTTTTAAAATTTTTTTTTTTTAAGTAACACGAACGGCACTGCGCTGTAATTTGTACAGCAACTGCCTAACTGACACCTGTAACCAAGACGCTAATAAAATAATTTTTTTTTGCTTTGAGTTTTTTAAATACCACTTTTAAAATGAGATGATTTTACATGACTTGATATTTTCGACATCACCCTGTATAAAACAGAGTTAAAATAGGGCAAACCACTTTGTACTAAGTAATCCAAGAGTAAATCTATCTAATAATCAAAAAATGGAATAGATTGATCAAAAATTGATGAAAATACAAGCGTATCAAATTTTATAAGTTTTTTAGGTATTCCATAATAATATAATACACTACGTCTATTAGAGTATTTAAAAAAAAATTGTATATTTTTTAATTTTTTTAATTATTTATTTTGCTTTCGCATAATTTTGAATAGATTAAGTTAATTAAATTAAATTAAAGTGTGCATTTAAAAAAAAGTTGAGGAGGGGTCTGGAATGCGACGTTTCGTCTTCAAGTGGTCATCAACTTTTTTTTAAAATACGAATTTTAACTAAATTTAATTAACCTAAACTATTCAAAATTACGCCAAAGCAATATAAATAATAAAAAAAAGAATTAGAGAAAAATAATAAAAAAATAATAAAAAGAAAGAAAGTTGATGATGACCCCTTGAAAACGAAATGTCCGATTTCAAACTCAATTCCACCATTGAAAAAAGCGGAAAGAGTGGCATTGCAAAAGTGCATTTCAATTTGAAACCCCTTTTTAAATAAGGCCAAGAAAAGAGAAAACGATT
Source organism: Pissodes strobi (assembly GCA_016904865.1). Classification (NCBI taxonomy): domain Eukaryota; kingdom Metazoa; phylum Arthropoda; class Insecta; order Coleoptera; family Curculionidae; genus Pissodes; species Pissodes strobi. The sequence goes on along the minus strand of MU183235.1, from coordinate 42,096 downwards.
TTACAAAATTTTGTTTTTTTCTGGATATCTTCGGAAATACTCGGAATTTAAAACTTTCTACGGCGTGTTGTTAGGCACTCAAATGCGCAATTTTGCCCTAATTTGACCGACACTATATCTCTTACGGTTTTCGAGATCCCCATACATAGACTCGAATTCGAGTCACCCTGTACAGGGTCATTCCTTATATTTAGACAGCGTTTAGCGCGGTTATTATACGAGGTGGAAAAAACTTTACATACAAAAGTTGTCGGGAAGAAAGAAAATGTTCTAAAATATAATACAGGGCTATCGCAAAGTTGATGAAAGGCACAAACATTGTAAATTTTTAATGGAACACCCTGAACATTAAAACAAAAATTAATAGATCTTTTTTTTCTGAATTCAATAATATATAATGTGTTGACATTTGGTTTATCCGTTTTCGAAATATTTGAGTTTTTAAAACTATAGAAAATAACGGCGGTCACATTGAACACTTGTGAATTTTTATAAATTATTTTATAAAAAAATATATTGTAAATTTTTTGGTTTTATTTTGATTATTGAAAATAAATAAATATATTAAAATATATTATAATTATAGTAATAATATGTTAATTCTAACTGCGACTTAATTAAACAAAATAATCACGTTTTTAAAATGCAAATATTTCGAAAACAGCAAAACCGTATATCAACATATATATTTTTGAATTCAGAAAAAAAATATCATCATCCATTAAATATTTATAATGTTTACGTTTTTTTTATCAACTTTGTGATATCCTTGTACTATATTTTAGAACATTTTCTGGCGATTTAGGATGATCTCTACAACTTTTGTGTTTAAAGTTTTTTTCCACCTCGCATAACTGCGCTAGACGCTGTCTAAATATAAGGAATGACCCTGTACATACATTACTGGGCTTACAGTAAATCAAAGCCATAATAAGTCCGAGAGTATCTGGGATTCTTCTTATATGTCACTGTATTTCTTTAATCATATGACATGTAGCAATAATTGGAAAATTTAATTAAATTCGAGTAGTCTCTTTGATCAAAACAGCCGGTCGGTTAAGATGGATCACTTGGCATTTTTGCACAACTAAAAATCATAGTTGATTGTATAATGTTTTATTATATATTAATAATATTAAAAGAAGACACGAGTATTATCATGTGCTTTATACTTGACAAGGGTAAATGAGGTTGGGTCCAAAAATTGGAAACGAGTGGAGAACATACAAAGTAATATGCCAAATTCCCGTAAATATTTTCTCACATCGCTTCACTAGCCTATATGAAGGATTGATGGCATCATAATATTATATCGGGTGCCAACGAAATGATTCTTTACGTACCTCAATTTTGCTAATACCAAAGATATAAATTTGTGTGGGGGGATTAGTTTTCTTAATACTTCTAGTATTATTTTTAGGGGCCTTAGGCTCTAGCGAGCCAGTATTTACCTGATTTTTAAAAACTGATGGTGGAACAGGACTGTAAGGAAGAGGTCGTTTTATTTAGTTTGAGGTGGAGGAATTAGTTCTGATTTTTGAAGTGAAACGCGCCGGAAGTAAATTTTGAAGGTCGCGATCCCCGACACATGGCGGGCGATCGCAACGCACTGCGGGCGACACACGGCGGGCAAGCTGGCAGGAAACGAAAAACGGTCACGGACGTTTATTGTGATATCTTTGTTAGTTTACAAGATAAAAATATGGGATTTACTCTATTACCTTGTGAAGACATAAGCGAAACTTTTATGAAGAATAGTTTTTTTTTCATTTAGGCCTTCCCTTTTTGTTAATTGAGTGGTATATTTAAAAAAACTACTTTTTAGCCAAATCCGAGGCTAGAGCCTTTATGTTTAAGAAGTTTCACTTCTGATATGCGCACATATTGCACACGCTTTTTTTTAAACGAAAAGATACGATAATGACGGAAAAATAGGATGTAAAAGTGTTGATTTAATTCACTCTTTTTCAAGAAATAGCTGCATTGATGTGAAATAAAGAAGACTCCATTTTAAAAAAATTGCCTTTTAACTGGAAAGAACTGCCATGTTCCGAGGGACAATGCTTTATTCCAAACTTTTTTAAATTGCTTTTGCTATATTTCGAGACATGTATTTTTTATGATTTTGGTATAATGCCGGTTCGAGCTGTTTCAAATAAATAATAATAATATATACTTTATTGGCAAGTCCGAGAGCATCTGGGTTTGGTCTTGTGTGTTACTGTAATTTTTGAATCATATGACATGTAGTAATTGGAAAATGTAATTAAATTCGAGCAGTCGAGTCGCTTTGATCAAAAGCGCCGTGCGCCGGTTAAATTGGATCACTTGGAAGAATTTTCCACAACCAAAAAACAATACTTGATTGTATAATGTTTTATTATATATTAATAATGTTAAAAGAAGACACAAGTATCATCACGTGCTTCTATATTTGACTAGGGTAAATAAGGTTGTGTTCAAAAATTGAAAAACATACGAGGTAATATGCCAAATTCCCGTAAATATTTTCTCACATCGCTTCACTAGGAAGGCTTGATGGCATGAAAAATCGGGTACTAACGAAACGATTTTTTACGTACCTCAATTTTGATAATACCAAAGACATAAATTTGACATTTCGGTTAAAGGTTTACTGGATAAAAACACGGTTTTCAATATCCAGTTTTGCCGGATGCGAAAAAGTTATTTAAAAATTCTCTTTCCAACGATGTATCACAAATTTCAAAATGGAGGCGCAGGAGAGGTTTTTGCTATTTTAACATTTAAAACATTAACATTAGTTAATATTTTTATTTATAAAATAATTCAATGCATGTCATTTTGCACTCCAAAATTGGTATTTTATATCATATAATAATTCCATCAATCCAAATTTCGTAGGGATATGATAAACGATTCAAAATATATATCAATGAGGGATGGGGGAGGGACAGATTTTTTTGATTTCACAGAAAATTTTATTGATAAAAGTTGATGCTTGAAAAAACAACTAATTTTGACAATGCTAAATTAAGGACAAGTTATACAGGGTATTTAAAAAATACAAAAATTAAGCTTAAAAAAAAATTGGAATATCGGAAAACCTTCTACAGAAAAATAAAATTCCTATTAAGACAATAATAAAAGTCAAATATATTTTTTTTCAAACGTGTGTTGTTGCGTAGAAAATTCATGACAGTTATTGAAAAAATGTCGGAAAACCCCTCTTTTTCTTAACTTTGTTTTTTATTTTTACAGCAAAAATTTTGGGAAAACTAGTATTTGACTTTTATTTTTGCCCTAATACGGACTTTATTTTTTCTGCAGAAGGTTTTCCGATATTCCAAAATTTTTGTTTTTTTAACCTTAATTTTTGTATTTTTTAAGTTCCTACCCTGTATAACATATCCTTTAATTTAGCATTGTGAAAATTAGTTTCTGTTCCCAGCATCAACTTTGATCAAGAATAAAATTTTTTGTGAAATCAATAATGAAAAATTTTCTTCTCATATGGCTCCAACTTTAGGGCGGACACTGTATATAGTTGAGATAATATACTCTCGAACGTGCCTTTAAAAAGTTAAAACCGCAACGCTCCAATCATAATATTGATAGACAATAGTTGTTTTGGTAAAAGGTGTAAACTGTTCTTATTATTCCCTTTTTGCAGCAAGAGGGGCTCGCTTTGCCCTTGCAGAACTTCTCAACATAGAAGGCAATAATATACGCGTTTCAAAAACATCCACACCTCTCAAGGAGAGGAAAATGCCTCTTTTCCGTGTAATGTATTATGATTTTTAAAACTCGAAAATTCAATAATATATTATTCTGTTAGATATACGTACCACCCATAAAAATGCAAGACGATTTTGAGTTTTCCATACAGCTTTTATATAGGTATATTTTTTAAGCCTTAGATACACATTTTTTATAGATGAAATTATTCTGGTCATTTATTAATGATGAATTGACAAGACAATGCGGTCGATGCGTTCCTCAAAATGGACTATCATCATCCACATACAGCGGTTCTTATCTTGGTCGCCATAATCAAGATTTATCAAGATCCATCGCGACATCTAAAATAAATTTACCAACCCACTTAACGCTTGTTTACTCATTATGCGCCATATAAGGGGTGTTTTATGAAAACGCAACCAAACTGAATAGATCGGCCGTAAATACGTCTTTTTGCCTTATGGCTGAATTTTATTGATGCAACTTGCAAAAACCGTTATACCACCTTTAAATTAATTGCGCACTAGCTAGTAGGTCTATAGAAATTATAGAATCAAGATGTAGAAAGTTCTCTCTTTATATCGATATTTCAATAATCGATACTAAAATCATAACAGGGCTCGTCAAGACATTTGTGGGTCGATTATAATATTGATAATAGAGCGTTAAAATTTTTTTTTGTAGGAAGGAGACTCGACCCCGCATTGGAAAATTTGAACTTTTTTTTTAATTAAGTTGTACTGCTACGAAATGACATGAAAAATAATTGAACGTTATATCCAGAAGGTACCACCTAAACTTATTATAATTTTTATATTTTTTTAATATTTGAGATATATACTCATGCGGTCGAAGTACCTACATATACACATACACACACACATAACGTGTCAAGACATTCTGGGATTATTATTATTATTATTATTAATTTGGGCATAAATCAAGAATTCTAAGAAACTTCAAAAATAATAGCAACATACTTCGACCCTTTGTAAATACTGAATATGTCAGAACAGTGGTTTTGTACAATCCTACGATGCAATTTGGTCTCATGACATAAGTTTATTTATTTTTATTTTTAAATTAAAAAAATATAAATAAAGGTATTTTTTTTGCTGTGGCAAACGCGTAACCATATTGTTTTTCTAGAACATTTTATTTACCAATACACCGACGATACTTCAGCCCATTCCTATTATACCGCGACTAAAATAAGTCCTTGCTAACCAGTAGGTCTAAATATATCAAGAGATAACTGGCTGAATTAGCTTGCTGCTAACCATAATAACTATTGTTGTACAGGGTGTTATTATATTATAATGAATGGGAATTCTTTCGGATGTATTTGTGTCAACATTATGTATGGAATGACGTTACTTGCTCTAGATAGACATTGCAATCTATCACTTGATTATAAATTATTCAAGCAGTCTTTTAACGTAATAATATTTTATACTTAACTGAAACATATGACGTTTTTAGTAGGGGCATATTATATAGGCGTTTGAAGTATTTCTCGCCTTTGAAACGATGCAGGATTCAAATATATTATATTTATATGCAACGCTTAATGATAATAATGACCAATGGATTCGTTTTTTAGAGACCGATGTGAGTAATTAACTCATTACGCGACTGACAAGAATTTAATAATAATTATTTCTAATATGAACTAAATTGATCTATACTTAAGTCTATGAAGATGAAGTGTAGTCTACCTAGAAAAAGTTGACTTATTTTGTTAGTTAAGTAATTATAGATACCTAGATGGAACTTCTGTACATTCACAAATAATTGACGATGACAATTTGGGTTAAGTTTAGGACAAGGTACGTATTACATGCTTGTTAAATAATATACTAATATATTAATATGAATACTAATAGAAATTGGTGATCAGAATTTGTAAAATATAGGTATTCGAATAGTCGTTTAGTATTTTATCCGAATACTTACTCGATTTTTTTAACTAACGAAAAATTCATTCGAATTTAGAATAGCCGAATATTTGAATAGGTATTTGAATTAGCCCTAATCGAAATATTATAATTTAAAACAAAGCACATGTTATTATAGAGTATGTCCATGGATAAGGGCCCAAGAATTAGAGGAGAAATGGCCTAAAAATGTCGTTTTTCGACAAAAAGTCATTCTTGATAAAAGTTTCTGCTTCTGGCAAAAATGGTAAAATACGGTTTACGAAGCGAATTTTAGATTTTTTTATACAGAGTGCTCAAAAACTACGAAAACATGATTTTCATAATCAAAATAATGTTGAAAATGATTTTTTTAAAGATTTTAAAATTTAAATTACGAATAAAAAGCCCTTTATCTTCTTTTTGTATGATAAACGATTTCACAATTTCGACTATAATCAAACTTTTAAATAGTCGAATATTCGAATAGCTAAATATTCGAATAACTGATTAGTCAAATATTCGAATACCTAGTCGAATTTTTTAACTAACAAAAATTCGCGTTGCAACTTCTTCCACTCTATCCAATGGTGGTATCTAGTTTACAATCCGACGTTTGATCTTCACAGGATCGAATATTTGAACTATTCGAATACAATTCGGAGCCCTAGTAGAAATAGCATATTATAAAACTAACAGTCGTTACACATTCACTATACTTTTGGGACTTTGCATCAAAATTTACATTAGGTGCACCAAAGCAGATAGTAAACATAGTAAGCAAACAAGCTTGGGTAGTACCATCACCATTTTACAACAGTTATTTTACATATTTATAAGAGAAAAATGTACTTTACCCATGTTCCTTAAGAATCGTTTCCACTTTGCCGGTTGATACACCCCAAATATACACGGTGCCATCTGCCGATCCCACTGCTACATACTGCCCATCTGGACTGAAGGTGGCTCTAGACCAATCACAGCCTACTTTGAATCCGTCACAACTAAAATAAGATTGTATATCAAAAATTTCACTTAAATGATAACATGTATGTGAGATTTTGTGAATTTTATTATTATGACTGCTTAGCTCAATATTTGGAAAAAATATAATCAACAGTGAGACTAAACTGACAAGTAAAAAAGGAGGCATTAAATTTTACTTATAGTAAGATTCCTAAAGTCAACATAAGTTGAAAATGGTGGAACACAGGAGTAGAGTAAGACCAGATGTTCTCCCCGATACAAAAAGTAAAACTGCGCTAGTGTAATGAAGCGGAGTTAGCAACTGATTCTGATTAAATTGTTTTAACAAATTGTTTGATAATTATTTTAAATTGATTAAAAAATAATTCCAGTTTGTACTAGCTCGTCAAGGTAGAACATTCAAATAAAATAATAATTTTATTTTAAAAACAAAATTTAAATTGAAATTCAAGTTTCAATAAATAATGCACGAACCGCGTCTAAAGTTAAATTATTTTGCCTAAGGAAAATTCAGGAAAATGTACAACTTTAGCACCTATCATATGCCTTATTAAAATAAAAGTTCTATTGGAATAGAGCCCAAATAAATGGCATATTGTATTTAACTTCACAAAGACCCGAAATCAACGCAGCTGTCTTACTTTAATTTTTTTTTCGACTGCATTTGAACGCGAAATTAGATGAACTAACTACAAGAATCATCACCCACTAGTTGTACGCTTCAAAAACAGGTTCCCCAACACCTAGCTCTAAAATGAAAACCTTGGCCAGGAGGCGTTTCTATTAAGAATATTTAGCGCGCAAAGACCTGGGATCGGAATGCAAAAATCATGTTAACTGGAATATACAATTTTAATTATCCTATAATTTGGAACTTCCGGTGGTACTAAAACCGAGGTTGGAATGTATAAAACATGTTAAGACGCGAATTGCCCCATTAAAATTTTCGCCGACTTAGGAATTTTAAGTGTTCTTAATAAAAACATTTTAATAGCTGGACACCTTCTAATTCCAAATTTTTTCTGGAGAAAAACAAGCATTGAAAGATTGTATAAGAAGCTAAAAATCTTTGAGAAAAAGTCAGTCAGAAAATATTCTTCACGCGCGATAGGACGTTGCTATGCAAAAGAGGGGCCCCTGTAAATCGTAAGTCTGCCAAAAAATGGGAACTCAAAAAAAAATTGTAAAATTTTATCTATCATAAATGTTACGCAGTCCAAACGGTTAAACAGTATTGTCTCTGATTATATTCCGCGGGCTCACAAAAGTGGGAGAAGGTGTACTAAATTGCAGGTTACGGATTAGCAATAGCATTAAGACCTAGATAGTAAGTTTAGCTGTATTTCATAATAATTAGGGTGCCTGTATTTATAGAAACATAACTGATGTATATCCTTGATATTTTTATGAACCTCTCATTAAAGCTCAGTGCTAGTGTCAATCTGCATTTCATTTATTAGGGCATGTAGAATTTCTCTTATCGTTTTACTAGATTGAATTTAAGCTTGGGGGAGAGCCCTGAAAGTGTTTCTTAGATATTTTCTTTAGGATGGCTAATATAAAACGGATTGAGGGGAGATGAAAATAGAAAAAAATCCCCCAACTAAAACGTAATATTAAAATGAATTTCAATAAACGCCACGGGTCGCGGGTGTCTGAAATATTTCTCTTTGGTAATATTCTTTTGAAAATAAAATTAATTTGACTGATTTTTAGATTGTGCTTTTGATGGCAAAATATACAAAAACACAGCTTCTTTTTTGTTTTGAAAAGAAATATCACCAGTTAAATATCTTATTTTTTATTATACTTAAAACTACGTGACTACACTTACTTTGAAATGTTTTGTTAAAGTAAATACATTCTATACACAATTAAGAGAAAACAAATTTTCGAGCCGTCTAAAAGAGAGCCAAATAAATACTAAAAACAGAAGATAAACCCTAATAATCGATTACTAATTTAATACTTTCAATTCAGAAATCTTTTTAGTGGGCCATCTTCCTCTATCAAATCTCCCCAGCAGTAGTTAAACGCTTCTTCAAATTTTTTGTTGGTTCTTCACCTCCCATTCAGAATGCTCACAAGTAGCGTCTGGTTCGGCTGAATGGTAATTTACTGAATACTGTTTAATGTTAGATTGGAATATATAATCTTACATTACTTAAGCCAAATTTATGCTTTACGACAATAGACAGACAAATAATATATTAGTCTTCAACATTACTTGGGAATACTACATACCTACAAATCTATGTATTATCTGTTTTAGTTTTTAGTAAGCCTCTGTCTAAAAATTAATATGTTAAGTAAGGCAATTTTTGTTTACCAACTGACCGAAATATATCAATATGTTTTGCATGGGCGTGCCCCACCTTTCTCCATGAGTCATACCTAAAAATTGGCAAGAATACAGAAGAATTTATAAAATTATCTTGATTCACCTTTGGGTAAAAAATTAATGCAATCTGCACTTTTACTATACTAAACCGAATCAAATAATGTTGATATATGAATTTAGCGACATTTATTGATCGTAGAGTGTGCCACTTAGAATCACAGTGATGGGAACTATAATCTAACCGTAATTTTGAAATGAAATTTAGTTAACAATATTTAATCCATAGTGAGGAACTACCTACTAACAATATAAATAAATATTGCTAAAAATAAGACGGATATTGCGATGGTTCCACAATAGTTGAGATAAGAGTGCTACATAATTGCTGAGAGTATTTGTGCCAGTTGCACAAGTACTCTAAAATAAATCATTGGTTCTATCGTTATTATAAAAATTTGTGATAAGCAATGCACTTACCTAAATGACTTGACGACTTGATTCATCCTTAAATCAATTAGCTTTAGAGTATCATCTCTTACACATGCTAACAGGTACTTGGTATCTAGAAATAAGTAAGAATAATCACCAACAATTAAAATACTGCATATGTACCAGTGGCGGATTTAAGGTGAAGCAGACGACGCACTCTGCGTCGGGCTCCCAGAGCTCAGGGCATTGGATTCCCACGAGAAGCTAAATATCATAAAAAAAATAAAAATTAACCGATTAATTCCAGATTCCGACAACTATTCAAGAACCGTGTCAATCAACACCTTCGCACGCACATTGCTCCTAGAGCGTCATAGGATCTCCCTTTAGTGTGTGTGCCATAGCCAAAAAAAAGAGATACAAAAAATTAATAGTTAAATTCCAAAAGAAGCGGCAACGTTGTATACCTATTACCTCTTCTGAATACTGGAATATCGAAATCCAATGCTGGACTGGAGCGTCCAGAAATCTGGCATTTTATTATATTACCTAGACCGTCTAATAACTTATTTTTACTATTATCACAAACAATATTGTTTGTGCTATTATAAGTAAAGAAGTTTTAAGTTTGTATATTTCTATGTTTGGTGTTACTTCTCTATGCTTGCACATTATATTATGTTATACTTTTTTTGATTTGTTTCTGTGTTTGTTCCGTATTTGTTCTATATATTACTAATAAACACATTTTTGTTTCGTATTTGTTATTTTTATTTTTAGTAGCTGTGAAAAACGCCACGCCACAATAAATAAAAGTACATGAAAAAGAGGAGGGGGCCCAGTGGCGTAGCTACCGGGTGGCCAAAGGGAATGTAGCGGCTCCGAATCTATAAATGTGCTTATACTTCACAATGCTCATGAACTTGATTCTAAATTAATTAATCTGACTATAATTATTAATAACAGACGGTCAAGCGGGGAAGAATGCTGTTAATTCTGCTGGCCGTGTTTGCTATTAGTTATTGAAAATTTAGTAGGTAACTATTAAAATATTTTATATATTTTTATTTAAAAACGAAATAACTATATACTTATTACAATTACATCGTTAGAATTTTTAATTGAATCCTTTATATCTATGGGAAAACTGGTTTGATTGAACGCATCGTCATGTTTATGTTTTTTATTCGTTTTTCATATTCTTCTTATTCTTAAATATTGATTATTTAACGATTTTAACGACTTTTGGGCGCAAAATTTAGCGTGCCACGACACGCATTATCTAGCCGGCCGGCCTGAAAAACCATTTCGGACACTGAATCATAATATAATTTAGAAATACTCTTTAACTAGTGTGTCAATGTAAATTCCAAGCCTCTTACCTCTAGCTAAATCTAAAGACGTCACTTTTCCATTTAACACGATATTATTGGCACTAGATTCCGACCTGCTATCCCAAAATCTTATGCTTTTGTCAAAATGACCGCTAATGATTGTCGATCCTGCATTATCTACGGTGACTAGGTCGTTACAACTGGATCCTGCAAATTTGGTTTCTATGCCTGAAAAATAAAGAACTAAGAAACGTGATCTCTAATTTGAAAACAACTTTCAATTTTGAGTTTTGCCACTGTATTTTGTTGATGTCTTGATTTTGTTTCGGAAATAACGATATCTATTTTTGTGAGATCAAACCTACTTTTCCCAGTACTCCCAGTAGACTTAGTTAGGAAATTGCGTTTTTCATTCATCAGGTATAAAAAATGTTTTCTGCGTTTTGTGTTCAGTCATGATGCGTGAAGTTAGCCATCCAATATAATTACATTTTTGCAAACTTTGACAGATTGTGCATTGTATTTACTATTGTTTATTGGGAAGTAGGAAATTGTGTTCTGCATTCATCGAGTGCAAGGTAGAAAAATAAATTTCAAAAAAGCTAATCTTTGATTCCCCTTAATATATCGGTTACAAATGAACGGATCAATTTCAAGCTTGGGTGGATGATAAATCCAATCCAATCCAATAACGTAAGACGACTGAAATTGAAATTCACTATTGTGTGCGCACTAATGGGTGAAAAGGAAGGTAGATTTTCCGATAAGTCGTATTAGCGATTTTTCTGGTAAAAAATAAAGCTTTTACCTAGTATTCTCAAAAACTGCCGTAAGTCAAAGCTTTTTTGAATTTGGTTAGGGGGCGTTTTAAATTTGTATATTTAAAATTCAAAAAGATATTGATTTTAATTATTCCGATTTTTCTCCAAAATTAAAATTGTTTTCTGTATTTCGTGTTCAATTCAGCTACCTATATTATGAAGTGTGAAGTTAGCCATCCAATCAAATTGTGTTTTTACGAACTTTGACAGATTCTAGATTTTATTTATTATTATTTATTAATTATTTATTAACGCAAGTCCTGCAAAATAGAGAATCGTTAGTTTAAATGCAGAATATGATAGAACTAAATATAGTTCAAAAAACATAAAATAGAGAAAATATTTTCTTGATCATATCATTATTTTCAAGATTCATCGGATTTAAAATTAATGTTTTTCGATTTTTCAGGCACACCATTTAGTGACATTTTGTGCAATGAAGTTTTTAAGTTTGATAAGCCAGAATATGACTTTTTTTTTAAGAAAAAATCACTAATGTGACTTTTAGGAAAACCGTCCAATTTTGTACCTACATACGTAGGTAGGATACACCCTAATGACAAATTTAAAATTTTCTATTATCAATGGAGCATCCTTGTGTTAGGAGCCTGTCTCATTCAATCAAATTTTAAGTTGAGCAGTTATTTTATATGGCTCCAGGAACAGCAGAGCACACGTTTACACACGTGTGCTCTTATTTTCATGGATCCATATAAAATAACAGATGTAGGAGGCACAAAACTGGATCACAGATTACCTAGAACAGATGCGAATCCTTCAAGGCCTGAGCGGTAGGGTTGAAAAAGTTTGTTGCACCAGCTGCATAGTTTAACCTGCGCGGCGTGTAAAAGATGTTTTGCCTCATCGGTTTTGATTTGTATAAAACAATTCTAAATGTGACTATGAAAATACATTGCTTAACACATGTGGATAAGGTATATATCGAGATTTAAATGTTTCAAAAACATATCTGCATCTTTTACATTAATGACTACTGCGACAATCACTTCTTCTAGTTATTTGTTCAAAATAAGATGAGACCATTTTTTTCAGCTTTTACATTGAAGATTGTGAAAACGAAAGTCACTTTTTCCCATACAACGTTTTTATTAACAAAAAAAATTAAATATGGGATAAAATATTAATTTTCCCATGGATTTTTCCTGTCTTACAATTTTTAAGGTTTCTGTTTGCATATTTTATTGGGTAAAATAGTCTTAACTTAATAAATAATTTAATTACATAAAATAAAGGGAAGCTCGAACATGGATATTTGAAGGGTATACTTAATTTTTTGAAAATAAGTTTTGGTAACGTTTATCTCTACATATATTTTAACAAACTCACTTACAAATATTTTTTCTAGCTTAGAAACAAAATAGATGAAGCCTTCGTTGAGTGACTAATTTTTTAAAATAATTCTTTTCAGAGTCGTGTGCTTTGAAATGTGTGAATAAGAATGACATGTCTAAAGTTTCTACTGCATTGAAAAATTGAAGACAAAGGTGTCATTCATCAATTTCTAAATCCTTTTTTCAAGAGATAACTATACACACACATTAAAAGCATTTTGAAGTGTTATATTTTCACGTCGATAATCATAATCTGGCAGACCAATAGCTGCTTCTAAATTTGGAGTATTTTCGTAACTTTCATCTAAAATCTGATTGGTATCTCGTAGTTGGGATAGGAGAACATCTAAATCGTCTTCACAATTCATATGAACTGAGTGCAAAAAGTTTTGGCAAAATAGTTTCCTATATGCTCTTTTAAACTGAACCTCAGTAGGATTTGCACAGTTCCCACTTTGTTGTCGAATACTCCCAAAATAGTCCTCTAAACGGTCTTGAAAATAACTAAAGAAATTAAACGAACAAAACCAGGAAGAAATTATCAAAATATGTAATATTTATTATCTAGGACGCTTAGCAACGCAGAAGATATAGCAACGAACTAGATTAAAGTGGCCGCGGCACGCCGATTTAGCTCGAGCACACATAGAGCGTTTGACTATATAGTAGGCGCCAGCCTCCTTAGGAACCAGCAAAACTTCGTCCCCCGCGGAATCGGTAGCTTTCGCATCTGTTCTAGGTAATCTGTGACTGCACGGTTATCTAAAAAGTCGGTAATGTGACTTTTCAGAAAAACGTCCAATTTTGTACCTACATATACGTAGGTATATATGCCAATGACAAATTTAAAATTTTATGTGATCTAAGGAGCATCCTTGTGTTAGGCGCCGAACATTAACACTATTGTTAATATTCGGTGTGTTAGGAGCCTATCTCTTCCAATCAAATTTTAACCCATTAATGTTCATTTAAACGGATACGATCATAAGTGTTAACTTCATGCTTTTAAACATAACCTTCATATTTTTTGCCACTTTTAAATAATTTAAATTTTTTTTATTCCTTTGCAGAACTTCTGCAAATGTGCATGATTAAGACGATATTATGAATTCGATTGATATATACACTATACTACCTGGAGAAACTGCTGATACTAATCTAATTGAAGACCTAAGTGATGATGAACACCAAGCGGATTTAAACGCTTTGGAACCTCCAATGTTAAAATCACAATGTGAGATTCAGCCTATGCGACAATTAAGTATTTCAAACTAGAGCAGAACTAAGACCGAGTTGTAAGTATGACGATGAACCAGCTTCAAAATATGTCTGGAAATCCTGAAAAGATAACCCAAAAAAAGATATTTTCCGGGGAAAAATGTCTACCCTTGATATTGCAAGAGCTTGAGACTAAAATATCTCCTTCAGAGGCTGCTATACAGTGTAAAACCCTTTGGATTTTTTCAACTATTTTTCCAACTTTCCAAAAACAATTTTGTAAATATCCAAAGACACGAAATATATGTGATTCTTGGAGCTATGTTATTCCAATAGTATTATCCCAATAAAAGAATGTGGTGGTCAAATCATCCAGATAGCCCTGTCGTTCTTCAGAATAGCACAACGCTAAATAGATTCGAGTCGGTTCCTCGAAATTTTCAGCTTAGTGATAATTGTAAAATTGAAAATGAAACCGAGCGCGACCGCTTGTACAAGCTAAGGCTCCTCATAGATCATCTAAATAACCTTTCTCAATGTCATGGTGGACTAGAAGAACAACTCTCGATACATGGAAGCATGATACCATATTATGGAAAACACTATGCCAAACAATTTGTAAAAGCTAATCCCATTCGGTTGGGTTTTGAAAACTAAGCTAGAGCAACAAAATGTCCACTTCCCGAGGAAAAGCTATGGATAAACAATAAAAAGGTACTATAATTCTGAAGTGGATACAGATAAAAAAAAATTGCATTGGAACGGACAGTCCCTTTGAAAGGAAATATCAATCATGGGTTAAGTTGGGCCGTTATTCTATATGACTCCACTGAAACCAGATCACACATATAAATAATAGACACTTCGCAGCTGATGCATGTCGGAAAACTGTCTAATTTTGTGCCTGTATATACGTAGGTACATATGCCTATACACTATCAAAATATGACAAAAATCGAACCACAGATTCCGAAATGAATGTGACTTATTTTAAACACTCATAAAATTTACACTGTTCTTCAACGTGTTAAGATTGAATATTACAAAAAGTAGGACCAAAATTTGTCGATATTTTTCATAAAATTCCCAACCCGAAACCTTAAACCCCAAAATTGAACATATTGGGCTGAAATATCCTTATTTGCCTTACTATGCAATAATAATAAATTCAAGAATTTTGATTATTATCATATCTACTGATTTTTCTGTATCAGTCTTATCTCGGTCAAAAAGTAATTTTGTACGAATAGGTCTCAAAATCAAAATTGATGTACCTAATAATAAGTCATGAATAATTTCGATTATTTTTTGACTTCATTTCATTTCAAGTTATCATCCATTATATCTCATGAACAGAATGCTTCTTTTTCAGGTACAAAGGAAAAATTACATATAATATCCAGGCATTTTCTTTTGAATATATAAAATATATTTTTTCGATTACCCTAATTTTAAAACACGCGCTATATTTAGTACTTACACGCTCTACTCCTCAAATCCCATACTTTTAACGTCCTGTCATGACTTCCTGTGACCACCTTCGAAGAATCCCCCAAAAATTTTGCTGCCATCACTTTTCCGGAATGTCCAGTAAGGGTATGCTGAAAGAAAAAAAATGTGAATGTGAAAAAACTTTTGTTCCTTGCAAATCTGTTTTTACTTTACATAAACCTTACACCGATAACGCAGAAGGTTTATGATATCACTTATTAACACCGGATACCACTGTATTTAGAATCTTGACAGAATGGCGAACAACGAATATTAGAAAGTTAAATTAGGAAATAATTTAGCAAGTGAAAACAATGCCCACTCAATAACGAGGCCTTAGTGCTTGTCATGTGACGTCATTCCTGTAGACCCTGCAATTTTAATCATATAAGGGGATACATACATTAATATTTATGAAAACTATCAATAGTTAACTTATTTTACAGAACGCTAGCTTTACGACACACTTGTTGACAAATCTCAAATGTCATGTTTGAGTTTTGGTTTAATACTAGGTGTAGTATTAAATGCAGGCTTCCAAGTCCCCTACACCTTCTCCAAAATTCAGGATATGTATTTATGTATAAAAATACTACTGAAAAAAATTTATTACACATAAATAAATACATATACTGAACTATTCCACACCTTCTCTTAATTATTATTACTTGAAATAATAAAAAGAAACTCGATAAAAGATATCCTTTAGTAGATATAAAGCTGCTGACACATTGGAACGTTGCCGTTCGTTCGCATTCATTTGCGTTGCTACCTGCCCGCTAGAAACGTTCCTCAAGGCCTCTCACACTTTAACGTTGTTTGAGTAATACTCAAACAACGCTTGAACGAATGACCTGAAATATTTGCATCGACAGCGTTCAATTAATTCGCGCCCTTAAAGAAAACTGATACTTTTTTATACGCGTCAACACTACAACATTTCTGCATTCGCGGCAAGGCATTTCCTTTTGATCTTTTTACCTTACGGACAGGCGACGGGAAACGCTCGTTCGAACTGCTGACCTTTCGCGGCCATTCAAGCCCTCATAAAATCGCTTGAAATGACCATCCACACCTGCGAACGAATGGAGGCGAATCCTCAGCAATGTGACCGAATGGAATCCTTCGTTCTAATGTGTCGGCGGCTTAATGTAGGTATGCATTGTGTGCAGTTTCAAATTTCATTTGCCTAAAAAGCAACAGGTCTAAGTCCGAAATACATAGTTTTACGTATTTAAAAATACGCGTAACAATATAAATTGTGTACCTAAATATACAACGAAATACTAGGTACAAGTTTCACGCACTTAAAAGCACGCAAATAGTTTTGATAGCTATTATCGGCAAATTTGCAAACTAATTGTTTGTGTTTTTTTCTTCTTTCTGTTAGATCGATCAGATGATGAGCTGTTGCCGGTTCTATAAGGATAGTATTATTTTAGGAAAGTGCACGAACAAGATAGAAGTATTCGATAATTAAATAAATAAATTAAGAAATACCACATTATAAAAAGAGAAAAAAAATCTTCTGGAAATGTGTTTTTTACAATATTGGAGAAATTATAATGTACGAGATAGATTTTATATATACGGGCATTCTAATACCCGCTACTATCGTAGTAGTCTGGCAACGTTGCAATCAATTGTGCCTCGATCGCGATTACCCTTTACTCGCAAGCCTCCCTCCTACATCTTCGCTCCATATCGCAAAGGCCCACATGCGTGCATGACGTCACGAGCTAAAATTTTCTGAGCACCTTGTCCTTTTGTAGAGGTGTCATTGACGAAAAGCATGTCATGGTGTAATAAACATATCGCAAAATTTCCCTTTTTATGCTCCTTGTAAGTGTTGACATATTATACAAATATCAGTAACATTTATTTTTTATTCCAATGAACAGAAGAATGTACCTATAATTTATTTAACCCATAAACGTGTCATAACTGCAAATAATTAATATTTTAGTCGTTAGATTCCAGTGTGTGTACAAATTCACTTGCGGTAATACCTCATAAATCATCGGACTCTCAAATTGCATATGAAACAAGGAAGAGATTAAAATAAATGCATCGTACTAATCTCATACAGCGCCTGTACCACGATAAACGCGGTACACCAGATCCTATATCATATCTGTCTCTAAATTAATTGGTTAATATTGTGTCAGTTGTCTAACAGTACCGGACAGTATAAATCGGAGAATCTGTTTCAATGGCGCAGCCGGAAATAAGTTCGGATTAGCGTTAAAACTATATTAAATGAGAGTGATTTAACAGACCAGAGCGGCTGCCCTGCTGCAAAATCGTCACTTGAGTTATATAGTATTCGCGAATCCAGCTACCGTTGGGGGCGCTGGCGTTTGTAAACAAACATGGTGGAAAGCGAGTAACACCTTTGTGTTTTGTCTTCATTTCTTATGTGAGATTTGCCGATTGTGTGTCGTTTTGGATTTTTGTGTGAATTTTACAGTGATTTTAGGTGAAAATATCGTAGTTTGGTGTCATATTTAATTAATATTGGCAAATAGTACACGGTATTTCAGAGTATTTTTATTTTAAATATATGATACATGAAGTAAGTATGTGAAAATAAACTCTAGTGGAAATAAATACATTGTTCGAGTATAAAATAGTTTTTAATCATAGTATATTGTACTTATATGCAGTGTTAGCTAATAAATAAAACTTTTTCTTTGATTAGTTAATTCATTTATTACGATTTAAAAATACACAGTTTACCTATCCAATAAACTGCAAGCAAACACAATGTATAGGTAAAAACGTCACCAAAATTTGATGGGGCCAGGCTTTTAAATAGAATTTTCTTTCTTCACTATAAAAAACAACCTATGGTTAAAGGCAATGTTGAATATGAAAACTATTTTCCAGATAAATACTTAAAAAGCAATAATTCCGTTCTAAAAGCGAGTCTCTGCCAAAGCTTGCCTACATATTTTTCCTGTAATTGAACATTGTCTACTATATAATATTATTGTCATTGCTGTAAACGGCCAATATACAAAAGTTGTTCCAAAATAAAGAACTAGAAGTCCAACTGGTGTTAAAGATAATTAGCAATTTAGTTCAGTTATAGAATACTACTAACCAGTTGGGAACTATGGGATTATTTGCTGCTTACCTCGTATATTCCATAAGCATAAAGGAGTGCCAAATCTCAGCTAGCGAAGACCAAAATACAGAAAGGATATAAAAATCTATGGGAAATTTACTTTCATATCATTATCATATTCATTTTCTAAGCCAATAAATAAAACATACGCAAAGTAAGAACATAAAACATAATATATTTATTTTTTAAGACAGAAACATTAAAAATCAATACTGACAAAACAAAATTTATATGTATTAAACAGAAAAATAAACCAGTTCAAGACTTTAATATTACTATAAATGAAGTGAAAATTGAAGAAGTACAGCTAATAAAATATTTAGAACTCGTAATTGATAACAACTTAAGCTGGTCTGGACATATTGGGTATAATATATCTAAAACATTACCAATGCTACCTATGATATACAAATGCAGAAATTATCTATCTTTTAAAACCAAACACAATATTTATGATACCGTCTTCCTTTTACATCTTCGATATTTATTACCAATTTGGGGAACTTGCTGTAAGTCTAATCTTAAATTATAATGTATTTGTAAAACAACCTAAGTGGTATCTAAATATTAGTTAGAATCTCTCTGACACAAAAGTTGTATTTAGTATTCTCGAGGCCAGAGCTTTAGAGCACTGATTAGAGAATTATGTATTTATTGTATTGTAATATTGAGTTGCATTAAATAAATATTTTCCAATTATACAAATTAAATCTAATAAAAACAACCATTTATTTTACACTAAACTTACTTTATAATGAAAAGCAAAACAAAAAAAAAACTAAGAATACCTATCTAAAATTTGTTATTCGAGAGCACTGGAGTTTGCAAATTTACCATTCCGCAGATAATTAACATAATGTCATCAAAAACTTGTATTAAACTATTCGGCAAGGGAGTAATTAAAATGTTAAAGATTCACATTGTTTGATTGACTCTTTCGATATGTACCCTGGCTTTTGAAATTAAAATATTTTCCTTTGATTCGTCCTCTGTAAATTGCTTCTTTTTTTATACCTACATCTCTTCTTCAACTCCTGCTGCATTTGTTAGTTTAACTTTAATACCACTATTTTGGCTCGGGAAATAGTGGAAATGAATGTTTTTGTCCTTTCATTTTCTGGAATGGTAATCGTAAACACAACAATTTGTTTTATGCTTCGTTTTCGAGCCAGAAGCCATGGTTTTATGTTTGTAGTCACAAAGATATACACTTTTCTCTCCAGTAAACTTCCAAAAGCAACTATAAAATGAAAAACACGAATACACGAGTCTATAAATGCTTTGAAAGATACGATTTCGACGAAAACCACATGTAAAATGGCCAAATGCCGGTCGATGATTACTCGCTTTCTAGGTTCAAATTTTTTCCGCACAGAGGGCGCATTGATTTCTGGATTTGCCAATATATAACCCCACTGCTTACTCATCTTATATAATTTTACATTCATATTAACGGAAATAAGCTCCGTTTTTCTTCATTCTAAACATAAGGTTACCCAACGTCAACGAACCATACAGTATTTTTCTGATTCTGGGAACACGACGAAATATTTTAAATATTGGAGCAAAAAAGTTCATTTTCATCGTCAACACCTTTCGTCATTTGCGCGTTTGATTAAACCTATAGAATCTCGAAGTATACTCGTAATTTGGGCGTAAACAATGGTATAAGCTGTTTTTGCTCATTCTAAACATAAAGTTACGCAACGTCAACGGACCACACAATATTTCTCTTATTCTAGGAATTATGACAAAATATTTTAAATAATGGAGCAAAAATGCTAATTTTCATCTTCAATACGTTCAGCCATTTGCAAGTTTAATTACAAGATCAATCGACTTACCTGTAAGGAAGATCGATCGGAATTATCCGAGCATCTTCGCCGTCCCTCATTACACTTTGTAGTATACAACTTTTTCCCAATCGGTACAATTTTTAAAGAAGTTATCTAAAAACATGGTGATTCAGCCGACCCTGGCTAGCCGCTCGAGCTTATCGCCTTGATGCATCATTACAATTTTGGTTCGTGAGATTTTTGATTACATTGCATTTGGGGTGAAAGGGAGAAGGTAAAGACTGGGTGGGTTTGTAATGAGGGACGGCGAAGATGCTCGGATAATTCCGATCGATCTTCCTTACAGGTAAGTCGATTGATCTTGTAATTATCCTTCGCATCTTCGCCGTCCCTCATTACACTTTGTAGATGTTTAAAGTATTTGCGATGTAATCTACATTAACTGAAAATTGCGATATTTCTGTAGTCCTAGATTTGAAAGGTCTTTTTATAAACTAAAATTCAAATTTATAACCATTAGATTTAATAACACACATATGAAGGTACATATATCATGTTTAACGCTTAACTGATATTAACCTTTAACTTATTTTTAATACTATACCAATATTCTTATGTAATATGATAACAAGTTGGTAAGTAAGTTATAATTGTAGCTCCATATTTATATGATTCTTTAGAAATTATGATTCAGTAAACAAGATGCAAATCCAGTGGGACTACCCACGCCAACTTTGTTATAGAATTTTGAGAATACTTTTGATTTTTCTGTCGAGCCAGCTGTCTTCTAAATGGTTTGTAATGTAACTCCAATTCTTTGAGCTGCTGAAGTTGCTCCGCGTCGCGTGCTATGTGCCCCAAAGATTTCCGTGTCTATACTGCTGGCTCTTAGTATTAACTTGACCCATCTGCTAATGGTTTGACTGCTGTCTGGGTGATAAGGCTTTTTGTGAGTGAGTATTACATTTTCTTTGGTTTTGCTACTTGTGATATCGATTGCATCTGCAAATGCAACGATCTATTAGCATCTTCACAGTATCTGTGAATGCCGTAATTTCTGTTTTTGAACAGAAAAAATAGGTATGTTCACTAGCTGCAACTGCAATTGCAGACAGTGGAGGGTACGATCGATTGTATCTGCTAATACAACGAACTATTCACCTTTTATTGACTGGTAGCACCGTTTTGTGCGTTCTATGTAAGTCTCTAATAGTGTGGCTATACATAGTTCAGGTTGATTGGTAAAATAAGGTAATATCAAATTAAGTTGAAGCCTGTTTAAGCCACCTGCTTTTATTTTATCCGGGAATCTGATTTCAATTATATATTCATATTTAAAAATATTGTCTATTTTTACTTCCGGGTTGTCAGTGTGCCGGTGTGCCGTTATTAGTATTAAGAGTGTTACTAGCTTTAAAGTTGGATTTGTAGATTTAAGGATTCGTGAAGGTACATGCTCTTTAAGCGCTGTAGAACTGGGTAGGAATCCCAAGTAAGTAATTGAGTACTTTGGATTTTGGTTAGTTTGGGTTAAATGTTCCATTGAGAATCCCTTTTATAACCGCTTCGTCTTTTGTTCAATATTCAATATTGGAGAAAGTGCAGATTTGTGTGAGTTCATGGTAGAGTAGGATGACTCCGAAGACAATTGAATGTTTAGGAGCTCAATAAGTTTACGGTTTTGGTATATATTTGTTGGTGCTTACAAAACCACAAATTCCCCTATTAATTCCCCTAAGTATTTCCGTATTGTTTGAGGGCGCTATCTGTCAATGAATAAATAATCACTTTTATCGCTTCATTAGGTACGCTTTGTTATAGAAAGGCTCTCCTGACAATGAGGAAGTTTCATCAATTTTTTACTTTATTTTTTTTTATTATTATTGCTGATTTTGATAGCCCATGAAAAATAAGTGAACACGTGTTTTTCTTTTTTCCATAAGCCAAAAAACAACGCCTTGAGATGTGCTTATGACGTCATAATACACATGAATTGTTACGTCACACCATGCATAGTATATCTATATATACAAAACTAAAAACTGGTATAGCTCTTGTAATATTCATCTTAGTGGAAATAAAAAACACGTATCGATTCCTTTTTCACTGTTCTATAGTTTGCAATAAAAAATAATCAGTTTAATTTCTCAGGAGACTTCCTAATTTCCCTACAGCAGCCAGGGAAATTTTCTTCCACAATGGTTGTTTCTCTCTGCAAGGAGATGTGAGTAGGTATTTTTCAGGGTAAAAGATAATAGACTGTTCTGCCAGTAGGTCCCTTTTCTCTTGTGTAAACCCGAAAAATGAGCATTGTTGCGCGGGAATAACTACGCTTTTTTCAGAATTTATCTAAAACCTAAATCTTGTAATGTTTGTGTAATTTTATTTATACTTTTAAGCTCTCTTTTGAATTACCAATAACTAGCCAATCGACTAAGTAGAGTACAGTTTTTATACCCTTTAATTTTACATATCTTACAACTGGTTTCAGTTTTGTGAAAAGATATGGAGCTGTACATAAACCAAATGAAACACAATTAAATTGGTATAATACGTTGCAAAAAACGAATCTTAACAACTTATATGACTACTGTGCATAGGAATAAGGAAATATGCATCTTTAAGATCAGTTTTCCCCAAGAATGCGTATTTTGAAATTAATTTTTTTGCCATCCTATGTAGTCTTCTACTTTGCTAACCGGAGTGGTGTCCTATTGAAAGGGATTTTATAATCCTGTACCCACTCTATTATTGAACTGTTTACCTTTTTTCTCTGCTAATTTTGAACGTATAATTCTAGTTCAGACGGTTGGCTAATTAAATTATTGAAAGGGAGGGCTAAGGCACTAATCCCACGGACCATAGTTGTTTCTGTAATTGATACAGTAGTTGTCTTGGCAAGATTTAGTACTCTCTAATTTTGATGGTCTGAGGACATTACAGTTGGCAGCTGGTGGATACATCTCTATCTTCATATTTTTTTTTATTTCTTTGCCTATTAACAAAGCGTGGTTTTTACTTTGTTCAGGACAGGACCATCTGGTGCTTCTGATGTTGGTAAGTCTTGATTCGGATAAGTTAAGTCCTCCGCTAGCGTGAGAGGATCTTCTAATGTATCTGCAAATGCAAAATATTTTCCTTGGTTTTGCTACTTATTATATCGATTGCATCTGCAAATGCAATGATCTATTAGCCTAGTTACAGCATCTGCAAATGCTGAAATTTCTGTTTTTGAACAGAAAAATAGGTTCAAGAATATGTTCACTACCTGCAACTGCAATTGCAGATAGTGGGTACGATCGATTGTATCTGCTAATACAATGAACTATTCACCTTTTTGCTTGCTGCTTAACCCTGGTTATGCTTTCGTCTGCATCTGCAAATGCAACGATTTTTTAGCATATTTACAGTATCTGCAAATACTGTAATTTCTGTTTTGAACAGAAACCAACAGTGTAATAATTCGCTACCTCCAATGCAATGATTTTATGTAAGAGGGTTGCAATAGTATGGTGGTTATTTGTTTTTGGTGGTTATTTGTGTTTGTATCTGCAAATACATAGCACTATACCGTTTTATTTTTGTCAATACATATATCCTTTACATCGGCAAATGTAGGGATATAGTGTGCCTCTAACCACTCCAACATAATACACCTACTGACGTGGAGGCTGTTGGGGACCCTTCACATCTGCATGTGAAGGCCAATTTTAGTTAAAGTTATTCGCATCTGCAAATGCGAATTGTTAAAAGGTATTGATATTGTTACGTTTTTCCCGTGGGTTCTTCACAGAATTACAACTTTGCTAT
>MU183235.1:0-11782 GCA_016904865.1 Pissodes strobi | reverse complement strand
TTATACTTGTAATGTCGACTTAAATAGTGACATAAGCTCTGTTTTTCTTCGTTATAAACATGACGGTACGTAACATCAATGAATCATATAATATTTTTCTTATTCTGGGAATTATGACAAAATATTTTAAATACTGAAGCAAAAATGTTAATTTTTATCTTCAATAATACTGAGCTTTATCCACAATACGGAAACACTGTCGGTATTGTGGATAAAGCTCAGTTTTAGTGCATGTTGCCGAAGGTTCCAAACCCCAACATAGTTTATCTTCAACACCTTTCGTCAGTTGCAAGTTTGATTAGAATTATAGGTCCTCGCAGTTTACTTGCAATCTGGGCTTAAACAGTGACACAAGTTCTGTTTTTCATTATTCTAAATGTAGGTTACCCAACGTCAATGAGCTATGCAATGTTTTTCTTATTATAAGAATCCACAAAATAATTAAAATTTTTGAGCAACAATGCTTGTTTCCATCTTCATCACCTTCCGTCATTTCTAAGTTTGATTAAACCTATCGATCCTCGCAGTTTACTCGTAATCTGGGCTTAAAAAATGACATAAATTCTGTTTTTCTTCATTCTAAATATAAAGTTACGGAGCGCCAAGCAACCATACAATATTTTCCTACTTTAGGAATCACGATAAAATATTTTAAATGCTTGAGCAAAAGTGATCGTTATAGGCCATTGCAGTATATTTGTAATCTGGTCCAAACAGTGGCATAGGCTCTGTTTTTCTTCATTCTAAACATAGAGTTACTCAATGTCAATGAACCACCTAATATTTTTGTTACTCTTGGAATTACGACAATTTATTTTAAATACTTGGGCAAATACGCTCATATTTCTCTTCAACACCTTCCGTCATTTGCCATTACCAGTTTGATTACGCCTATAGATCCTTGAAATATACTTGTAATCTGGGCTTAAGCTCTGTTTTTCTTCATTCTATACATAAGATTAGGCAACGTTTCCGCAATCATTAGATGATTTCAAAATAAATATTATGGCAACGTCATAGAGGATTGAACAAACGCTCATTTGAGCGTTTAGAGTTTTTTATAATAGTGGTGAGAAATTAGATGATAAAACTAGTTCCCATAGCCCGAGTGGTCTTTTAATCTGAATAATATTAATGTATCATCCTCGGTATCATCTTAAAAAAATCACATCGCTTAGTTTTTTTATAGCTTAGAACTACACACCTGGTATTACAGAGAGGAAACCACAACCTGATATGATAAACGACAAAATCATATAATTTCAATCATGATACTTCCAGTATTTACTTAATATTTAGCCCGAGTACTAGATGAAAGATTTATGCTCAGTCGATAGGCTTATTCTAGGCTAATAAAGACAGATATCGTAAATCAGCACATTTTTACTGCTATGACTTAAGTATAGTATTATATTATAAAATATTTAATTATTTTTGTTGCCTGGAGTACTATTTTCTATAGGAAGTGTAACGGAATTCGAAAGACTGAAGTTACACCGTCAGTAGGCGGATGGTCAGAGCATGAAGCTACCGCTGCTGTCTAAATGATAGAACAAATTGATTTGTGGCTTGATATGGAAAAATGCTACTGTTATATACCTTGTACGTGAATAATCAGTTTTTCACTTGCAGAAATTTATAGCCCTTGGGGTATTCTTGGTATTTATCTCGGCCACATACGTATCCTAACGAACTGAAGGTTTTGTTGAGGCAAGAAATCTGAAACGCAATTTTGCAAGGGCAAAAATCCAACCTAACTCACTAAAGTTAAGAGAGGTTAGTTACTAGGTTACAATTCCATTGTTGCCAAATGATATATATTTGGCAACTATGGAATGTAGAGCTAATAACTCACCGATGAACAATAGTTATTGCAAAAAAAATAGAAATATAGATAAAATTTATTTTAAGAATTAGTATGAGTGGTATTTTCGTTATTAGTTAATTGTTGATTAGATCATTGATTTTTTTTAGAAAAACACTATTTTTCAAATAATAAAGTAATTTATATATTTTTATTTAAAGCATCCACAATTTGTATTCTGAGATAAAACAAAACAAACAATCTAATGTGAATGTTTAAATCAGTTTCATATGCCGGTGCTTCCCGGATGAATCTTTTTCATATTCATAGAATCTGGAAGTATATACTATTAAGCTTCACTTAAAGATATCTTCTATCATTTGAAAATTATTAGTTTTCTAATTATTACCTTTTGCTCTATTTGTTCCGAAACATGATCTTAATGAGTAACCTTCACTGCCATGATTTATAAATAATCATTTACCTCGTAGAGTTCTTGCACTTCTGATGATTGTTGGCTATTTACAGGAATATCTCGTTTGGTTAATGGTTTGTGTTAGTAATTATTAGTTTCACATGGTATGGTGATATCTAATCTAAACCGGTTTATGAATGATATAAATATAGTAAATTTAAAAATACACATTGAATTGCAAAGTGACCCAATAACAAATACCGGAATAAAGTTAAATCTTTTTAAGTGAAACATCCTCCCTGAACCAATATACTTTTCTGAATTTACTGAAAATTCTAAGCATTATTGAATGCTTAGAATTTTCAGTAAATTTCAAATTCGTTCTTCTCATGTCGAAAACCAGAAAGTGTATGAATTTCGACCAAATCAGGAGTTGACAATAGAAGATGGATCATTAGCAACTAAAACAGGGAAGTGCAATCCATTTCATTGTGAGTTAAATAAAAAATGCAATTTTATACTGCATAATTAAAAATAATTTAAAATTGTGTAGACCATGTACAATTTTGATTCAGTGAGTCGTTTAGCTCCAAATTAGCTTTACTCTAGCGTTTATTTCGCCATCAAGTTTAGTTATCCGTTTATTTATGTATTTATTTATTTATATAATTTATTAAACTGCGACACAACAGAATTTTATCGACAATACCGAAACAGAATTTTTGCACACGACGCGCGTTTCGCTTACCATGTTCATGTTAGCATCATCAAGAGTTGTATAAACTCGTAATCATCTCCTGATGATGCTAACATGGTTAGCGAAACACGCGTCGATTGCAATAATTATGTTTCGTTTTAATCAACACAAGATGGAAAGTCTATCTAACAAACGTTGAAACTTTTCCGGGTGCGGACTGTGGAAGTCATCATCAACTGCTGGTAACTGATTTTAGACTATGCTTTAAAAATGACCGCAGACCTCCCACCCAACAGAAAAGGCTGATAAAAGGAGAATAGAAACCTTCAGGGATAGAATCATACTAGCGCTAACCAATGTGAATTGCAGTGATGATGTGGAGGAATCATGAACGAGAATCAGGGAAGGACAACTAGCCCATGTCGAGGACCAGGAACTGTGGAAAGGCACAAGCCATGAACCAGTGACGAGGCTTGGGAAATTATAGAGCAAAGAAAACAATTGGAAATTGGCCCCCGTGTCGAAGTTGCCTATGGGGCTCTATCTAGAAAAAATCAGAAAAGATGCCCAAAGATAAAGAAAATTTCATCTCCAATATACGCCAAGAGATAGATACATACAGCCACCGAAATGAAACTAAAGACCTTTTGGAGAAAGTCAATATTCTCGCAAAAGAGTTCAAACCACGCAATTACGCAACTGAATTAGGCACTGTTGTTGGGGATATCGAGGCAGTAATGGACGTATGGCAGAAATATTGCACAGAACTGTTCAAGGAACAACGGATTATTGAGGAAAAAGAGCTACCTCCTAACATTGAGCACGAACCAGAACTCGCGTCTACCTACCTCAAATTTCGACCTTTGAACTTGCGCATTTGACAGCAGCCCAGTGTTGTCTTTCTAATATTTCACTTCACACGTGTCCCTCCGCTTGCTTCGTTCGCTGCCCGCATGCCCAAAATCCAGAAAAAAGAACTTCGAAAAATATATGAAATAGCACGTACGCATGTGTGAAGGCTCAAAGTTGTGGTAAGTAGACGCAAATTGAACCGGACATCATGCAAGCAGAGGTAGAGGAGGAAATAGCACATTTAAAAAAATTAAAATCTGCAGGCAGCGGACAATATAACGGGATAACTTTTACAGGATCTAGGTCAGGGCAGTACTAAAATCTTAACTGATCTAGGTAGTAAGATATGGAGGCAAAGCCAATGGCCCGAAGACTGGTCTACCTCTATATTCATTCCAATGAATAAGAAGGGTGTAACTATGAAGTGTAGCAACTACCGTACCATTTCGTTGATATCACACCCGAGCAAGATTCTGGTTCGAATTATTAAGCGGCAGTTAGAAACTTATCTAGATCGACAGATCCCACACGAACAAGCAGAGTTTGTGAAGGGAAATGGAAGTAAAGCAGGTTCTCAACTTACGTCAACTCATAGAAAAATGCCGAGATTTCAATATTCCAATGGTCATCTGTTTCTTGGATTACCAAAAGGCTTTTGAATGCGTCAAATGGAAAAGACTATGGAAGGTTCTTTGCGAGATGGGAGAGCCTGAATACCTAATTGCTCCCATAAGAAACCTTTACGAGAACAACACGGCCAAAGTAAGAATAGAGAACCCCTTTAAGACATGCAGGGGCATTCGCCAGAGATGCATCCTCTCTCCATATCTCTTTAACATCTATGACATATGACATAATGAGAAGGGTATTGGATGGATAGAATGAATAGATTCTCAACTGCGGGCAAGAAGATTACGAACCTGAGATATGCAGACGATACAACGTTGATATCAGTTTCGGAAGTATGAAACATTCTAAATCGAGTTGAGACAGAGAGCAATAGATGCACCTTAAGATAAGCGCAGAGAAAACTAAAATTATGATTATCGATCGTCCTAATGCTCTGCAGCTCACTGATGCCCTGCGCAGATCAAATCATAGACCATATTATCTATCTCGGCTCATATATTGGTAACACTGGTTCAAGTGAGGGCGACATCTGAAGAAGAATAGGAATGACCAAGAGTGCCTTAAAGTAGATTATCTAAGATCTGGAAAGACCGCTCTATTACAAAAACCACTAAAATGAGGCTAGTTCAGTCACTGATATTCTCCATCTTCCGATATGGACAATTGAAGGAGAATTGGTGCGTTCGAGATGTGGTGCTGGAGACGCATACTCCGAATTCCATGGACGGCGCACAGATCGAACGAGTTGATAGACTAATGGGCCGCTTGACTATTTATATCATAAAATCTGCTGACCATTGGAACTTGTAGGGTTCACAATTGCGTGCGCTGTTCGCTCGAGCTATCTATAAATTAACTTGAATGTTTATATAATATTTTCCAAGTTTAGGACAGGGTGATAATTAATTAGCAATTTAAATGTCATTTAGTAGTTTACAATATTATGAACTAGCTTACATAAATATGTTATTGTTGCTTTTTGTCCGCGTTTTCTAACGTTGGTAATTTATATTTTCTCTTAATATTTCTTTAGGTATAACTAAATCGCAAGCTCCAGCTTCTCTATAGTCCAAATACCATAATCATTTATTCTGGACTCTTTCGATTGCATATGATTTCCGTAATGCGGTCACCGAATGACCGACCCATATGCTATAGACAATTGCCTTATACATTCCCTAAAGCTCTACCAACATATACATCCATTTGAGAAGCTTTATTCACGATATTTGAGATGTGGAGTCTAAATGATAATTCTAAATCGAATCTTACCCCCAAACCCCCAACTAGTTTACCCGCACTAACGCTGTACCATTCATTTTATAATCGCAGCTGATTTTGATATATTTCATAGAGAAGCTCAGAACAAAACATTTATCAGTATTAAATTTAAGATCGTTTTGGTTAGACCATATAACCAGGTTATTATCTTATTCCAGACTAAATGGACATCATGGGGGGGTTTTAAAAAGGAAAGTGTACGGAGGGTAGCCAGACGAGTCACTGTAATCTCTCCTAGCTGACAGTACGACTACCTGGATTATGTACCAACCCAGCACAAATACCAATGGCACTTCTCAGCGCCCATTGACGAGGCACATCGGACCATCTGTACGAATATGCCAACTAAATATCGAGGGTATTAGTAGGGCAAAGGGAAAAACTCTATCTAAAATACTCATTGAAAACTATATGTATGAATGTAGCCATTCAAGAGACACATACCTCTTCAGAAGATAAGCATCTCAGCAGAGGAAAGATCCTTGGATATCGCTTGATTGGGTCAACCTACAGTGCCGTGTATGGCATTGCAACACTTGCAAGGCAGAACATGCAAAATGTCGAAGTGATTGAGTGTAGCTCCGACGAAGATATATTTACAATTACTCAACGATTTGGCTATTGTGAACATCTACAAACCGCCTACTATCTCATTAATGTCATAAGTATCCCATCCAAAAATTCAACCCTCTATGTGGGAGATTTCAATAGCTACTATAATAATTTATGGAGATATGAGAACAATAATTAAAATGGAAAAGAACTCGCAGACTGGACCGAAACCAACAACCTCCACTTGGTTTTCAATGCCAAAAATAAGCCAACGTTTTTCTCAAGGAGATGGCATGGCGCAAGGGCTACAATCCAGATTTCTGTTTTGTATCAAGTAATTCACAATCACAATCTCTTCCCAGCTCACGCACTGTATTAGCAGACTTTCCACACAGTTAACACCGCCCCGTCGTGATTGCGGTGGGAATCGAGGTACCAGTAGTCGATTCGGTATCCAGGTCACGTTGGAACTTCAGCAAAGCGAATTGGACTTCCTATGCAGCGGAACTTGATAAGTGCATCCGTTTCATGCAACCAAAGGCTAAAAATTACCACAAATTCGTAGGCTTAATGATACCTGTAGCCAAAAAACATATCCCCCGAGGTTACCGCAAAGAGTACATTCCTGGATGGAGCGAGGAAAGCCAACGTCTGTGCGAGGAATTCGAGGGCTCAGGGGACCAACCCGGAAATCGCTGACCATCTACTGAAATCCCTTGATGCCAGCAGAATGGACAAACTGACTTCTGCTGTGAAACACAAAAACTTTTCACGCTCCTGTAGGAAAGCATGGGGTTTACTACGGAAGCTAGGAGAATGAAACGTCGTGGGAAATACATCGATAAACCCAAACCAAATAGCCAACCGTATAGTTGACGTTTCCCGTGCGCCTTCCGATAAAAGCGACACAAGAGATATCAAGAAATCCCTAGCGGATTTTAAACAGTCCCCTCCTCGTCCGAGTTCTCGCGTGACTTTTCTGTCAAGGAAATAGAACAAGGCATCAAGGATACAAAAACTGGAAAGGCAACGGGCTTTGATGGCATTTACCCCGAATTTCTAGTTAATTATGGTATGACAACTAGACTGTGGCTTATGAAAGTTTTCAACGACATCCTTGACACAGGCAGCCTACCACCAGAATTTAAGAGAACAAAGATTATTGCTATTCTAAAACCTGGAAAAAAGGAGCTACCCGAGAGCTACCGACCTATAGCTCTCCTCAGCTGCTGTTATAAGCTGTTGGGAAGATTGCTCCATAACCGTGTATGTCCTGCAATTAATGCAGTGATTCCCGTAGAGCAGGCTGGGTTTAGGAGTGGCCATAGCTGCACTGACCAAGTCTTATCCCTGACGACTCACATCGAAGCGGGGTTTGAAAGGGGACTGAAAAAATCCGTAGCGTTCATTGATCTTACTGACACCGTGTGGTGGGAAGGCCTTGTATACAAATTACTCAGAGTCATACCATGTCTGAAAACGTGCCATCTAATTAACAACCTATTAGCGAACAGACTATTCCAAGTCTTTGTTAACGATGCTAGGGGGAGTAATAGGAAGCTGAACGGTGGCCTCCCGCAGAGCTCGGTGCTCGCCTTACTCCTATTCAATTTATATACGGCTGATCTACCTGAAACGAGGTGTAGAAAATTTGCCTATGCAGATGACTTGGCGATTTCTTACTAGCACAATCTCAAATCACCAACTGAACACGCTTTGGACGAAGACCTCGCCAAGTTTAGTGATTACTTCAAATATGGACGCTGTGTCCAAGCCCATCTAAAACAGAAGTCTGCTGCTTCCATCTATCGAGTCGGCAAGCTCAATGATACCCTGCGAGTGGAATTCAATGGTATGATCCTTAACCACAATAGAACCACCAAGTATCTAGGCGTGACACTCGACCGATCACTAACATTCAACCTACATCTTGGAAAAGTAGCCGGTAAAATGAGAGCGCGCAAAAACATGGGGAGCTGCAGCAACAACACTCCGGACAGCAGCGCTGGCCTTGGTATACTCTGTTGCGGAGTATTGTTGTCCTGTTTGGATCAACAGTGCACACACCACAAGAGTAGACGTACAACTAAATCCAACGATGAGACTAATTGGTGGGACGATACGGCCAACACCAACGCGCTGGCTCCCAGTGCTCAGTAATATCATAACACCAGATATCCGAAGAAATGCAGCCCTCATCAGAGAATATAGGAAAATAATGGCTATCGCAGACCTGCTAATCCATACCGACATTCCATACCTAACAGGACAATACCACCGGCTCAAATCAAGACACCCAGCCATCCGATCAGCAATAGAATCAAATGGAAACTTCCATGCAATTAATAAATGGACTACCATATGGAGAGAAAGTGCAGGAGACCACTACATCCATCTGGATGATCCAACTCAGCATTTCGGGTTTGATCTACCACGCTATGGTCAAAACTCAACCAAGTTAGAACAGGTTGCGGGAAATGTGCTAATTACCTACACAAATGGGACAGGACAGAATCCCCACCAGAAAAAAATATTTATAGGTGAGCTTTTCAAATAGTTTAGGAAGAGCTACAGGACGATAATTACCAACATCGGATTTGTTACCACCTTTAAAGATTGGAACAACCGTGGCCTCCCTCCGGTCATTCGGAAACTCTCCAAGTCTCAGAGATTGATTGAAAACTAGTGTTAGAGGTTTATACAAGGATGATGCGCAATTTAAAAAAAAAAACTGCGGGAATATTGTCTAGCCCTGAATCCTTTCTAGAGTCAAGTTCTCTAGAAGCACCCAGCACCTCCTCTTCAGTTACTTGTATATGGTGCAAAGTATTATTACTCATAAATTCGGGAAAATTATCTTGATCAAAAACATGCTGATCAGGTTCGAAAGAACTACAAAAAAATTCTGAAAATAACTCAGGTGTCTTATTATCATTAGTAGCTATACGGTTATCAAACATCATTTCTGATGGGTAGACAGATCCAGAATGTTTTTCGAAATGTCTTTGCGTCTGTAGGCAGCTTACCCTCAATAGAATGAACATAATTAACAAAATCGATATTTAGAGATCTCTTGCAATGGGTGCGTAATAATTTAAATTGATCATAATTATTGTGGTTTTTAAATGTTTTCAATGTTTTATGGATTTTACTTTTTGCCTTAATGAGCCGTATTGTAGGAATATAGCAATATAACGGAAACCGTCTCGTTTTATGATACTTAGGCACCATGTTGTCAATAATGATAATATTATAATAATTTATTATAGAATGTTGATATATTTTCGTTGAGAGAATTACTATTCACATAGTGATACTTTGCAGCCTAATGCAACATGTTTAAGATAATGAAGGCATCGTTATAAGCCTTTTTATTTAGATAGCTATGAACTGCGACCATGATGGGAAACTATGCTTTTCCTTCGTATCAATGTTGATTGCTATCGCATATAACAAAAATACTTCTTATTTTAGCAATAAAATCTCAATTAAATTTAGTATTAGGAATTCCCTGCATAGATGTCAATAAAACTTAATTACTATGTTGAACACATATATTTTCTTGGCGCCTCCATCGAAAGATCAAGGTAAACAGGCGCATCCCAATATAATGAAGTGAAACAAGATAACATCATTAAAATAGGGGAGTAATTGAAAATCGATTTATCAGATTTAATAAAGAAATTTATGATTTCCAACACTTCAATTAAGAGTCAGATGGTATCAGGTGTAACCGGATTAATTGCATGCTCAAATCTCGTAAAATAATGACAGGAAAAGCAGGTCGCTAATATGGTTCTTCTCTAAATAGTTGTAGGTTTCTGATCTAGGTTCTTACTCAAAATATTTTGAAAAGAATCATTACATCTAAAAATTAGGAGAGTATTAAAATTACGTTACATTTCTGAATGAATTATATTCAAAATTTATTTGCAACTATAGAATTTTTCATTGGGGACGATTAGCTCATCCACCTACTGCTGAAAGAAAATCGCATCTAAACTAAAATATTTTCAAAGCAGGTAATCAACTGAAGCAATAGAGGTTTCGAGGCAAGCAATAATCAAAACGAGTCACTCCTTCGTATGAGTGATAATAAATCTTACTAAATAGAACTATATCAGTCTTGGCGCCTCCGATTAAAAAGATCGAGAGAAACAGGCGTGGCCTAATAAAATAATACAGTATCACCTCGGCAATATTAATATACTTATACAGGGAGTAATTGAAAATCAAGCTCACAATTTTAATAAAGAAATTCATGACTCTCAACACTTATATTGTAATAACTTTTAAATTGAAAAATTATATAATATCGCTCAATTAATAAATAGATTATATCGGCTTTAACCGGATTGATACTGAAATTAATAAATATGGAAATCAGGCATACGATTTTTTACCTTTTAGAATCGCGTTTTCGTATATTTATTACTTCCGATTTTATATTAAACCGTACATTAAGGAACATAAATAAACCTCGTGTGTTAAGACTCCTTTTTGTAAAATTCTGTTAATTTTAAAATTTTGACAATATATATTTAAAGCTCTCTACATTCGATGCGAAAAATATTGCGTATTTATAAATCTGACAATGACCCAGGTTTTGCTTTTGGCCTTATGCAGACAATGGTTTATTAACATCGACTTTTATTGATACAAATAAAATATAAAATCACGGTTTCTTCCATAGTTGGTAACTAGTTTGTTTAATATGCTAGATTAATATATAAAGACGTAATAAACTAAGTGTCGTAGGTTTCGTGCGTATTACAGAAGGAAGGTACGACAGGTATTAACGTTTCTAATTTCCTCAATTTCTTGCTAAACTTATGACTAAATAAACCGCCATGGGAAAGAACATTTTTGCTTCCCAGTTAAGTGTTTTTCTGAATAGTCGATAGTATAAGAGCAGCAATGAACGCCACTCCTCAATTAAATATGTAGTTATAACGACTTACTAACTTTATGACACTTATCTGTTAATCACATCTTGTCAAAAACACATAAAATAAACATTATTTCGTATAACAGGTATTAGAAAAACAGTATTAAAAACTTCGGCAGTCATTTGGTTCATAGCTTATAAACCTGATTTTAGGATCACATATATGCCTTTTAAACGAGGTTATTAAATCCATATTCTTGTATATGTAGACAGTAATACCATTCCAGATATTAATGCATCGAATATACTACATATATGTGTTAATTACTCTTTATTACTTCCTTAACATATGGCAGATATATAGTAATTCTTATAGCTGCAAAACTTTTTTTTAGTTTTGCATGAAACATTATACTAATAATAATAAAAAAAAATTATTACAAACAATTTCTTAATGAAGGGATATTACACCACCAACAGAACACTGTTTTATTAAATTGCCCCAGTAATAATTAAAAGAGCTATGCACTAAAGGGGAGATATTTGCTTTAAAAAAAATTCTGCAAAGCACCTTTAGATTATAGGCGAGACCAGTAAGTTATACTTATTGCCTTTTCAATATGTCTACTGCATGGGCTCTCTGCAAAGGCATATATGTATATA
>MU183234.1:191533-218874 GCA_016904865.1 Pissodes strobi | reverse complement strand
AGCCTGGGGGAGGACGATGGGATTTGATGCGCCATATCCCATGGCAACTCGGAATGGCGGGGGCGTCACTCCCCGTAATCAAACTCCTCTCACCAGTTTGACGTTCCTGTCAAACAAACCTACCACGTTAAGTATTCTAATAAGGTATAAAACTTGCATTTTTAAGAGGTTTCAAAATATGATAAAATATGAAAAAAGAAATGCAATGAAATACAATTAATAATAAGTATCAAAATTATATAAATGATATAGAATAAAAGATATTTTAAGTTTTAACAGCTTTTTTGTGATGATAATTATGTTGATCTTCGTATAGGGTTTTCGGTAACTTCGATCTTCTGGCGGTCATCGGTACCTTCGTTGGGACACTAGAATGGAATCTTCTATTAGTAATCTCTGGTACTGGCATCGGTGGTCGGAAATAAATTGGGTTGGTTAACCCACATGTTTGATGTGAGATATGAGTACTTTGTGATTAGCGACTTCTGTTTGAGTAATAGAGTGCATGCTACTTTAGGCGAGTATATTATGGCTATTAATATACACAAAACGGCTCTAGGTATTTGAGAAATTATTCTACGAAATCAGGAAAATATTGTCCACCGGCATTTGTGACAACTGTAACAACAGAATAAGAGCAAAGCTCCTTATACCTTAACAGAATAAGAGAAAAGCTCCTTATACCAACGTGAATAACAGATGAATCGTTGGTCAATCTTCCTTTGAATTTCTTCTTTAAACAGGTGGAGTTTTTGGCCTGCATAATAGATTTCGTTCAGGTTGATGTTAGATAACTTTATGGATTCCATATCTTCGTTTCAAACGAAATCTTGATTCTTCAGCCAAGAGTCATCAATAATGATTTCGAGAGATGATAGAAATTCAGTATAATTTGCATTCCGATTTGACGTAGCGATTAGCATCGCGGATAAGGTGTAACATTTATATTTGATTTTAAATTAAGAATGCCTATATCGTTAAAGGAAGCGTCTACTGCTTGATTTGAAAAATCGCAGTAAATCGTACCAATTTTTTTATGTTCGACATACGTACAAAAGTAAAATCCTATGCCACCCAACGAGCGGTGCGTGTGCCGAGAAGACGGTGGACGCTTTTGCAGCACTGTAGGTTATAGTTTCCGGGAAAGACGTTACTCGGAAGCCCATTCCAGGGCGAGGCAGTCCTCCAGATAAAGAAGTCCCGTAACAGGGACGTCCTAGGTGTTCGCAACTGAATCGTATGTTGATGAGCGGTTTGTGTCTGACGGGTGTCCCTGTTTGGCACAACTCTGGCCGGAATTATTAATGCTAGTTTGTTCGAACACCTTTTGTAGTAGCATCAATAAGAGATAGGTCCTCCACTTTTCTTCGATGTTCATGGCTAACGAGGTATTTAGTGAACTCTGGGTCATCCACAAGACGGACTGCTCTCCTCTGTAAGTCCAATATCTTGAGCAAGTGTTTGGGTGCCGAGCTCCATACTTGGAAGCAGTATTCCAGAGATGTTCTTATCTGGGCCTTCTAGAGCAGTAAGAGCTTCTGAGGTGTATACAACTTTTTTGCTCTATAGAGTGCTCCTAGCTTTCGTGCTGCTGCCTTGGCGACTTTGGTGACGTGATTACGCCAAGACATGTTGTTTCCTATGTTGATCCCAGGAAGCTCATGAATGAGGCCAGAGTCAGTGTTTGTCCTGTCATTGATACGTCAGGTCCTGTGATGTTTGCTTTTTTGAAAAGACAGCTGCTTGAGTCTTTCCTGCGTTAAACTGGATATTGTTTTCCTCACACAATTCCACGATGACGTTCATATCCTCATTGATGGCAGCAATCTGATTCTCTCGCTCGCGTTAAGAACAATTAGCGGTCATTGAAGTCCGCGATATGAATGAGAATATAAGAGTGATGTCACCTGCAAAGCTGTAAATAGAATTGCTTCTCCTGTCTAAGAGATTGTTGATATAGAGCAGGAATGGTGTAAGAGATCCCTTAAGAAATTGGACAACCACAGAAGCAGTGCTTGTGGTAGTCCATATGCTGTCAATTGGCTTAACAATCCGTCATGCCACACACTATCAAATACTTTGTATATGTTGAGAACCACAACACGAGATTCGCCGTAGCTCTCGATGGCCTTAGTCCACAGGTAGGTCACGTAAGTCAGGAGATCTCCCGAAAATCTGTGCTTGCGGAAGCCATACTGGCAATCGCTTATGATGCCTGCCGATTTGAGATATTTTAAAAGCTGTTCCTTGATTGGTTTCTGCATGACTTTGGACATGATGGGAACTAAGCTAATTGGACGGTAGTTATTTGGCATCGTTTTTTACCTTTCTTCGGGATTGGTCTCACCTGAGCGTAGTTCTAGCTAGAGAAGGAAAACTAGTTCTGTATGATAGAGAGAAATGCCTGCATAGTGGAGCTGTTATTCCAGCAGCACATTTCTTAAGCACCATTGCGGGAATGACATCCGGTCCTATCGCCTTGTTAGTGTGGCATTGAACAATTCACTCTAGGGATAGTTGGGTGAGTCTTTCCTTGAGGATCTTTCGGCAAGAATGTTCGCTTTGTCTTTGGTCGTTTCCGCTACTGAGCCATCATCTTTGGTCAGTGGTAGGATTGACGTCTTTGAGAAACCCTGATTGACAGCTTTGGCAACTGACCAATAGGATTTTGATCCATTAGGCCAGTTAAGAAGCTTGTTCTTGATCTGCTCGTTAAATCCCTTCTTGCTCTCGCCAATGGTCCGCTTAAACTGGTTTTTAGTTGTGATGAATATATTTCGATTTTCGGCTGTCCGATCTCGGCGTCCTTTGCGGTAGGTGGCATTTGTAGCATTGGCCGCTCTTGAGCAATTTTTGCCAAGCCATGGATTATAATGATAAGTAACAATTGTTTTTTTGAAAGGGGATGCCAAATTTCGAATTCAGCTTTAACTACCTGTGTACTACAACTTTTTGATATAATAGGAAGCTGTTTCTTCTTCAAGTTTACTTCGCAACTTGATCTCTGTCCTTGGCTAGGTAGGTGGTTATGGAAGAGCAAATATAGACTTTTAATATAATTGAAATATATTTGTAAAAGTCCTTGAGCTTACTGTAGTAGACCCTAGCGGGGTAGTAAAAGGTAAGGAAAACAGAAAAGAAGGGTTAATGTATGAGTAGACAGTTGTGTGTGTTTAATTGAGTTGGAAGAGGGATAAGGTTATAGACATAAATGCGGTCTGCAATTACGATTGGTATAATGATTGCAAAAATAAATTTTTATTATCCTAGAATGCAGTAAGAGTACTAATTTCTATGAAATTGTAATGAAATGAAAATTCCGGATTAGAAGTGCTTTAATTTTTAAAAGTTCTTCTCTTAATTGTTTAGGAGTTATTACTGATGTGTGTAAGATATCTTGTTTTGAAAATAGTATTGAGGATATGATAAGGTCAAACTCTTCGTTTAATTCGTTTATTAGTTGTGTTAGTAAATTGACACGATTGGTCACTGTTTGACTAAAAGATAATAAACGTTCTATTCTATTCTTTTAGCAGTTGAATTTGCAAATTTATTATATTTTTTGATATCTTCAGTGTTAACATTTTAAATGATAGTGACTAAAATTTGAAAAATATTGTTATGAAATCAAATATAAATCAGGTCGAGTTAATTCTACATTCGCGTAGCCCTGTCTTAAACCATATTAAAAGTTGTCTTCCAGTCGAAAAAGAATCTCATATTGATTTCATGAAATGTCTTTGCGAAAATCAATATACTTATCCCTGATATCACTATATTAATATAAAATACCTTTCTAAATTTAGCAGTGCTATATTTTACTCTAAGGGTAACACTATGCCTTTAGTTAATCGCAATAAACAAACGCTTCTATTACTCTTGAAACTGAATCGCTTTGATACATACAATATACAATGGCTTATTACCTTCAGCCTTTGAAGTACGTGAAGCGTCCGATATGGGAAGATCTATCACAATTTTGCCTTGGGATAAGATGGCCTCTATTGCGTAATTGGAAGTGTGAGTGGTTAAGGTAAATTCCGTAGAATTATCGCTTCTTATAATAGAAGGGATCTGAAGATAGACTTTTTTAAAAGGGATTGAGAGATTTTCATTGCTCCTAATTCCACATGAATGTGATATGTTCACTCATTGCCTGAGAATAAAAAAACCAACAGAATGATTGAAGCGAATACATCGCATAATCGAACGCAGTAAATATTGGACATATGGAGCTATACGCGTCAAATTTTCCAGGCGTATTAACAATATAGTTACGCACTTCAAAGAAGCCATTCCGATCAAAAAACCTGTGTAAATAACATCCGTTGACAAAGTGGAAAATTTCATTCCAGAATAACTCAATCATACCACATATGTTATTTTCAATTTTAGATGTGGGGCCAATATAATTTGGGGATGATTTTAATTGAGTATTTATTATTCTATCTTATTTGTTCTGCATATCGCGCACTGACAACAATGGAAATCATGATGTAGAAATTTTTTAGAACTAACTTCGCACAGTCAAAGCTAGTTCTAATAGTTTTCAGGTCGCTTTTATTCCGCTATCAGTGGCTGATTTTCTATTTTTCCTGAATAATTCCAACATCAACTGGTCATTTTGCGTTTGGCTGCTTAGGAAATCCTCGGATACCCAAAAACTAGTAGAGAGAAGTACTGAGTTAAAATCAGGTCATATCTTATACAAGAGAAACATTGAGATGGACTATACTGGGAGAGTAGCATTACTCATCCACAAAAACAAAATACACCTTATAGAGAAAATGCATGCCATATCAAATCGAGTTGTCTATATGGTTTTAAAACTATCAAAACGTTATAAGATCCAAATAATCCAAGCATATGCGTCAACAAATACAGCTACAGATGAAGAAATAGAAGAGTTTTATCAAGACATTATAACAGCAAAAGACATAGAGAAAACTCATTTCTGTCTACTAATTGGAGATTTCAATGCTAAAATGGGAATGACAAACAAGAAAGATGATTCTGAATTTATAGGAAAATTTGGTCTTGGTATCAGGAACAGTAGAGGAGAAACACTTTTAAACTTTTTGAACTGTGAAAGACTCTTCTGTATGAACAGTTTTTTCAAGAAAGACCCAAAGCGAAGGTGGACATGGAAAAGTCCAGAGGGATTTACAAAAAATGAAATTGATTATGTCATGTCGAATAATAGGAAGATCGTTAGAGATGTTGGGGGTTAAACAGATTTGACACAGGAAGCGACCACCGTCTTGTAAGAGCTATTATCGAAATAGACACCAAAATAGAAAGGAGGAAGCTCATAAAATCCTACACACGTCCAGATCGAAAATTCTTACAGCGGGAACAGAACAAGCTAACAGAAACCCTGGATAATAAACTTCAACGATTGGAAGAACTAGAACAGATGAGTATCGACCACTTATCAGAAAAAATCTCCAACGAAATTCGAGTAGCTGTAAAGAAAAGTTGCGCTCAAAGTAGACATCAAAGAAGAAATTAAGTACAGACATAAGGAGACTTATCCAACAACGAAAACAAATGCATAGAGAGTTTGCAGAATATAACAACTTGGGTAAGAAAATAAAACAAGAAATTAGAAAGGATATTAGAAAGT
Source organism: Pissodes strobi (assembly GCA_016904865.1). Taxonomy (NCBI): domain Eukaryota; kingdom Metazoa; phylum Arthropoda; class Insecta; order Coleoptera; family Curculionidae; genus Pissodes; species Pissodes strobi. The sequence goes on along the minus strand of MU183234.1, from coordinate 213,248 downwards.
ATAGAACAGCAGAAATAATGGAAGTCATAGAGAATAACAAAAACATGATAGTTATAAGAAATAAATGTGCCAGCAAAACAAGAATCACAAAAATTAAAAACCAACAAGGAATAATAATTAATCATAGAACGGAAATTCTGGTAGAAATCAGGAAATTTTATTCTTCTTGTATTCCTCACAATGTCCGAACCCAGATAACAGAGTTACATATTATTAATGTAAACTCAGAAGAACTTCCGGAAATAACCACGGAAGAACTGGAAAAAGCGTTGAAGCAAATGAAGAATGGCAAGTCAGCGGGTGAAGATAGGATAACAAGTGAGATGTTGAAGTACGGAGGAAAAACTCTCTTAGAGGCATTAATAGTTTTGTTCAACAAATGCCTAATAGAAAGTCAAATACCATCGAAATGGCAAAACGCTGAGGTAATACTGTTATTTAAGAAAGGAGATAGATCAGATATAGCCAACTATAGACCCATAAGCTTATTATCGCACCTATACAAGTTATTGACCAGAATAATTACCAACCGTCTCACAAATAAACTGGATTCCTACCAACTCGTAGAGCAGGCAGGATTTAGAAAAGGTTTCAGTACTATCGATCATCTACAAGCAATGAAAACTCTCATTGAAAAATGCGAAGAATACAACATCGATTTACATCTAGCCTTTGTAGGTTTTCAAAAAGCATTCGATACGGTAGAATTCTGGGCAATTATTAAAGGTCTGAACGACGCAAGGATCGATAGTCGATACAGCCTGCTCTTGAGGAAAATCTATGAGAGCGCATCGATGCATGTAAAAATTAGCGAAGAAGATCTTACAGAGAAAATAAAAATAAGCCGAGGAGTAAGGCAAGGCGATACACTGTCGCCAAAGGTTTTCACACTTGCACTCGAGAACGTTTTTAAGGAGCTAGATTGGCAAGAAAAAGGAATAAATAAGCCGGTCGATTCTTGAGTAACCTAAGGTTTGCTGACGATGTTGTCATCATAAGCACTGATGCAGATCAACTTGAGGAAATGCTAAGAGAATTAGACAAAACATCAAAAAAGGTAGGACTGAAGATGAATATAAATAAAACGAAAATCATGTCTGAAAGTCAGAAGCAGTTTACAATAAACGAAAATATCGTCGAAAAAGTTAACGAGTATGTATACCTGGGGCATGTATTAAAGCTGGGTAAACAAAATCAAACAGCTGAGACGAACATACGAATAAGACTGGCCTGGGCTGCTTTTGGGCGTTTAGGAGAAAGTCTCAAGGATAAAAGCATACCTATCTGTCTAAAGAGGAATGTGTTTGAGACTTGTGTGCTTCCTGTACTAACGTATGGAATGGAGACCACAACAATAACAAAAAAGAGTGCAGAGAGACTGAGAGTCACGCGCAGCGCGATGGAAAGAATTGTTCTGGGCGTAAGCTTAAGAGATAGGAAAACAAACGTCCAAATCAGAGAGAAGACAAAACTAACGGATGTCATATATAGAATAGCTAAACTAAAGTGGAGCTGGGCTGGTCACTTAGCAAGGAAAACGAATGATGAATGGAACCACAGATTGTTGTTTTGGCGACCTCGAACGACCAACAGAAGCGTGGGTAGACCCCAGATGAGATGGATGGATGACATCAAAAGCATAGCTGGAATCAGGTGGTACCAAACAGCACAAGATCGAGGAGCTTGGAAAACTATAGGGGAGACTTCCAGCAGTGGACAAGCAACGGCTGAAGAAGAAGAAGAAGAGTATTTCCTAAGTCACTTATACTTATACGCTCCTGAGGTGACTTGTAATGATCCGAAAATGATAGTTTAGGGTTTTACTAATTACACGTAACATTCCACTATTAAGAATTTTATTCGCCCTTTGTTGCTATTTGAACTATTTTATCAAGAGCCTTTTCTTTAGTGATCTTCGGAAAAGGAGAGGTGGGTCACGTGTACTTGCCTTAAAGGGAAGTAAATATTTAGTTTTAAGTGGGTTTCAGGTGCTTGAATATTCCAGTTTTGTTGTCAACAACGTTAAATTGTTATGAGATATCTACTAAAATAGCCTTATGATTCATTATTCTTATAAAACACATACGTTGTATGGGTGTAATGAATTCTAATTTTGATGTATTCTATATTTATTCTTGGATCAACTGCCTTTTATATGCCATATTTCTAGACGATTTGTCCTTGCTTCTTTTTGGTTGAATTAGCATTTCTCAATGTTAACTTTCTCCTTTTGGTTTTCCTGGGATTCCTTAGCTCTCCTATGATAAACAAGGATCATTAGAGCTTTTAAAGTGCAGATTGAAAACAACTATGAAAGCAAACTCACTAAAAATCTTTTTGGAACAATTAACATTCCCATATCTTATAATTACTACTACATGGTGAAAGTATTGCGGCCATATATCATCATAAAATGCCATACTATTTCGGTTCCAAATTGATTTTCTATAATATCGCATTCAATTTTAATATATTTTTTTGGGTAGGTTTGGCATTTTGGGCAAAGACCTGTGACCTGGACATGACATTTTGCCTTTCGTAGAAAGCGTTTGTTAGCGATGCTATCGGTCGACCAACTAGAGATGGTGTTCCGACCTATAATCGATCTATGATTTGCAAATATTTTTTATATGAGATATTATAGGTACGGTATAAAGCATGTCTACTAGTATCATAGTGTATCGCAGTGGAAATGTAAAAATCACAAAACGTGAGTAGTTTGACCGGTATATGCTAGGTAGTTTTGTTTTTTATCTGTCCAGATAACTTTGTTTACTGCTGATCTGAACAGGGTGATAGAGGTCATTCCTATCCATTGCCTAAGGTTCTTGAGCCACGAAGTTCTTCGGCCAGGACCTCGTTTGCTCTCGATCTTGCCCTGCAGTATCAGCTCCTCTCGACATGCCCAAAATATTCAAGCTTTCTCATTTTAATGATGTTCCTTTCTCATACGATCCAGCACCGTAGCATTTGTCACGCGATGAATCCATGATATTCTGAGCATGCGTCGGTAACACCACATTTCGAAAGCCTCTATACGTTTGGCTGAGGAGTCTGTAACGGTCCATGCTTCCGCCCCATAGAGCAATACCGAAAATATGTAACATCGGAGAACTCGAGTTCTCGTCTGTATGTTAAGCTGCATGTTGCACAGCACACTTCGCATGCGGTTGAACGTAATTCTTGCCCTCTCTATACTATATTTGATCTCTTGCGAGTGGTCCCAGTCTTAATTAAGGTTGCAGCCAAGATGAGAGATTTCCCTTGTTTGCGTAAGGGCCGTGTCATTCACGTAGAACTGAGTGTTGTTAATGTTGTTTTAACTCACGGTAAGGATATGAGCCTTTTTGCAGTTCAGCTTCATCCCGTATAGGTCGCTTACGTAACAACTCAATTTATCATGCTCTGAAGGCCTTCGGCTGAATCTGCCAACAGCACCGTGTCATCTGCATATCTCAGATTGTTGATAATCTGCCCGTTGATGGAAATGTCATCTTGAACATCTTGAAGTGGCTCTTTAAACAGTTCCTCTGAGTAAATGTTAAACAACATTGGCGAATGAATACATCCCTGGTGTACTCCTCTTTTTATCGAAAACTCAGGAGACAGGTCTTGTCCTAGACGGACAGTAGCTCTTTGGTTTGTGTATAGAGTTGCTATTAAACGAAGGTCTCTGTCATCTAAGCCCTTTCAAAATTGATGAAACATGTCGTCACAATTGACGTCTCGTGCCCTCTGTATAAGCACCTGGATGCTATATAGTGTCTCAGAGATATTTTGCTCTAACTTCCTGTAGGTGCACGAATGGATGATACTAAGCAAAATTTTTAAATGGGTGGCGCATTAAGTTTATGATTCTGTGATCTTCACATTTTCTGGCACTTGTCTTTTTGGGAAGCGGGATAAAAGTTGACAGTAACCATCCCCTTTGCAGTTGGCCAGTCTCATATGTTTTGTTCAACAATTTGGCCAGGAATTTAAGTTGATTCTCATTAAAACGCTTCAGAAGTTGTGCGTTATTTTGATTTGGTCCTGGAGATTTATTAGCCTTCAGCCTCCCAATTGTCGCTTGAACTTCCCATGATGTGATTTCTCGGCCTGTTACGCCTTGAACAGGGGTTTCTATTTCATGTTCGTCGTCAAAGAGCTCTTCCATGTACTCTCTTCATCTAAGCTTTTTGTCCTTTTCGGTTATAATATTATTATCTGCGTCTTATATTACACTGATATTTTGTGTCTTTCGAATCCCGGCCGCCTCCTTTATTTTCCTGTGCATATTGAAGGTATCGTGTTTCTGTTGTAAATTCTCGATTTCTTGGCATTCATTGTGCAACCACAGCTCCTTGGCTTCTTTTATTTTTTTCACTACCCTCTTATGGGTCTGCTTGTATTTCTCCATATCTTTATTTTTGTATGTTCTTCTTTCTCCATGAGGTCAAGTATCTCTTCTGTCATCCAGTGTAATTTCTTCGTTCTTCTGTCAGGTTGTAAGTTATTTTGTGTAACATTACTAATGACGTTTTTGATTTTGTTCCATGTCGCTTCAATTTCTATATCGCTGTTTTCCTCGGATATTTCTTTTATTTTGTTGTTTAGTTCTTCTCCTACTTTCTTTTTTAGTGTATCGTTTTTAAGCTTCAGAACTGACTGAGTTTCGAAAACGTCGGTTGACTATAATGTAATCAATTATTTGATTTCTGACAATTCTTGCTGGGGTATCAGCCGGAGATTTCCATGTGTACAGTCTTCTCGGCGGCAGTTTAAAATCAGTGTTAGTTATAGAATATTCTTTTTCAGAGCAGAATTGAATCAGCCAGTCTCCTCTATCATTTCTTGATCCCAGTCCGTAGGTGCCTATGATTTCTTCCAGTGGTGTGTTGCCAGCTTTAGCGTTGAATTCTCCGAGTATGATATTAATACCATGTTTTTTAGTCGTTTTTAGTGCGCCTTGAATATTATCATAGAATATTTCTATTGCTTGTTCGGTACTTTGGGTGGTCGGGGCATAGCATATTATTACATTCATATTCGCTGGTGTCGCACTGATTTTTAGTATTGCAACTCTATCCGAGATGGGTGCGAATTCTGTGACCGCACTGTTGACATCTTTATTTACTACTATGGCGACTCCATTGTTATTTCTAGAACGCTATGTCCTGAGTAATATAATATATGATAGTGGTCGACCACGCAGTGCCCTGAGTTTGGCCACCTTACTTCGCTACAACCAAGTATGTCTATATTAAGTATTTGTACCTTTTTTATAACGTTTGCTGCTTTCCCAGCTTGGTATATACTCTGCACATTCCATGTGCCAATTCTCCTTTCTGTTTTTGATTATAGAACATCAGACAGCCGGGAGATTCTTAGCACTCTCTTCTCATTTAAGAGATGCCCGGAACTGAGGGCCGTTGAGTTTGTTTGCCTGCCCATTGCGATGTGCTGGGGAACAATAAGTCAGGTAGTTTCTCCTTGCTCTCCTAACTTTTAGTTCAATCGCTCCTAACATGGGGAACAGACGCTGTTTGCAGCTGCCCACTCTGGATCAGATGCTGCATGGCAGACTTCTTGGCTTCACCTCGGTCACTTCGAGACCTGACCGACATGGGTGTCCCTGCCGGTAGCTAGGCTACCGCCGGCATCGCTCCCTAGACATGAGGTTACTGAGCCCTCTAATCAACGGCAAGGTGATGACTCCCCTAGAGAGAGTTTGTTTTTTATAGCTTATTGAGTTTTTAATTAATTGAAGAAAATATTTGATTAGTCAACTGCATCATATTGAAAAAAACTTCTTGTAGATTGTTCGAGGCTATTTGTTCATCTAAAGGCTCTTCTATACTTCAACTTAGGTAGATCTCCTGTGCGTAACCTAACTTTAATACAAGCCAAAGCTTTCTATAACACTTAGTATCTTTTTTGAAGCCCTACAACCAAATTCGTTTGGTGCTATATCAATCTGTCCGAAAGATTTATGTCTGCTTTGAAACAGCATGGGGTACTCGCTAGACTCATAATCTTCAGTGCAAAAACTGCACTGTCAACTTAGTGCATGTTCTTCAAACGATATCTCAAGAGGCCGGCGTGTTCCGTCTTAGTTAATTATTTTGCAGTAAATGGGGCCTTTTGGCATTTCTTTTGCGAAGAAATCAGTCAAAAAGTTCCTTGCTTGTCTTTGGCCCGGCATGCTACTACAATAGGACTCTTTTTGTTCCTTTTTCCACGTTTTTAATTCCGTCATCACGTGGCTTTTTTGTGGCCCCAAATTGGTTCGGGTTTAAGGGAAGGTATTCTGGCCACTTCTGAAGTTTATTTCCTTTGGCGAGCTACTTTAGAATAATTTTGCATTCATAGACAACCTTAGACTTATAAGTCCGAGACTTCAAAGCCTTTAGTGCTGCCTGTCTATTGGACACCATGTGTACTTTAGCCCCTTTAATGCATTTATGGCAAGGATTTCTGTCTGGAACATGGATGAAGTTTTGCCTAGGGACTGTGACATCCTACAGTTAGAAGAGCATATCCCAATGTCAACTCCTTTATTTCTTGAACTTATCTGTTTATCAAATACTAGTTCCAGGAGACGATTTTGATATAACAACTGCTGCCCATTTTTGAATGTCCATTTCAAAAGACGCTCAAAACCAGTAGTATGTAGTATAGTTCTTTGGAATGTTTAGGGATTGCAGTTGGACTAAAATGCATAAACTACTAAATAAATATCACCCTGTTCTAAGTTTGAACTTGAACTTGGAAATTGTTATATAAACATTCAAGGCAAAATATAAACAACCCGAGCAATCAACGGGAGCGATTTTGAACCTTAAGTAAGCAAAGGTCAGCAGTTTTTATAATATAAATACACTACCGAACCTTCAGTTCGGCAGACTTTGGTCTCACCTAAAACCAGCTCTGAGGCTAGCTACACAGCTGCTTTCGGGGTCTATCCAGCTCCCAGGTTACCTAGACAGCTGCCTACGGGTTCTATCCGCTTCTCGGTTAGCTATACAGCTGCCTTTAGGTTCTACTCCTTTATTCATGACCCAAGCTAGTACCCGTTAGCCACTTGACGGCTGCTGTGTCTAGGCGTTTCACAACCGCAGTAGTAGAGTCAAATCAAGGATAAATTTGTCAGTGTTCTGAGAAAGACAAGTGTCTAAGTAGAGTCAGTTAAATAGTTAAGGGAAATATTCTATGCCCTTAAATACAACTCAACTCTTACGAAAAACTCTAATTATAAGATAGTAACCTAAGACCTATAAACAATTACAAACCCTAACTCAAATCGAGAAAACATGCGCGCCCTAGTAATCGGGTATAATAGAATATCATTACATTTTTTGTTCAATAAACATTGTTAGAGTTTTATAATTAAGTCTGTGCCAAACAGACACTATTATTGTTATAACTAAACGTGCTTTCTTTATCATCTCTTCTTACCCGACGTAACTCGACCCCGGGCTATCTAAGTTATACCCCTGCACGCTAGGCAAGGCGTGCCATCACGAATAAAACATACAGTGGCAGATTGAGGGAAGCGTTAAGTCTAACCAAAAGACCCCGTCATTGTACTAATCGTGACACGGCTCTTCTCCGAGACGTTGTCAGATCTTTTTATTCGTGACAATATTCTTAGAAGTTCCTATTCCCTCATTTTAGTTTACTGGTTTGATGTATTTGCATAGCACTTTGGATCGCCTCTTTTGTTGCTAAGCACCATTTTTTCCTCGACTTTTTAATTTAATATGGCAAACTCAAAACAAAATTAAGGTGTATCTTTAAGACCACACGATAAAAGAAATATAAAAAACGTCTCTTGGAGGTGCCGGGCATCGATCCCAGTATCTCTCACATGCTAAGCGAGGCCCATATGTTCTAAGCTACGCCGGCGCCGCCACCCGATAGAGACACATGACGTCAAAACCGAATATAAATATAGAGACCGGCATAATACATATTAATTGTAATAGTTGATTATAATGTTTATTATTTAGCAGTTAAGTAGATGATTATTTGAGCTCATATATTACAGAGACTGATAAGATTTGACTTCAAGTCGACTTTACCCGAATGAGCGTTAAATAGCCGAGCGTAGACACCTTTGAACGGTACTTGAGTGGAAGCCTCAGTCTTATTCACTACCCAGAATAAAGTGTTCTGAAAGGGCCTAAAGAGCTTTTCACTTCAAAAACTTATTCTTATTTTAAACAGGCCACGAATGTTAAATACAAAACTTTAAACCATGTTGCCTTAAAAAGATCTCTGACGTAGACTCTCTATCCACTTATCTCTTCAATAACATTTTAAATGAGTGTGCAACTTTTATATATCAAGTGTTAAAACTGCTCGATAAGTAAATCGAAAAATTATTTCAATTGTTGCTTGCCTGTTTAGTCAATTTATCGGAAAATATATGTTATTTCAAGAATTGACAGAATGATTTATGTAACTGCCCATTTGGCATTAAGCTATAATATATTAAATTGTTATTTATTTTTTCCAATCTACTGGAGTTTTATTAAATTGCAATAAATGTCCTTTCGATAAAATGCAATTTCAAAATCATTTAATTACTAGCTCGAATTTAAATCACCATTTTGAATTTTCTGGATTGAAAAGGGCTAATTATTGATGCAAATCTAATATCCATGTTAAAAGTAATTATAACCAGACAGTTAAGGGTGCTCGCAATTAATTCACTGGTAGATTGGAAAATTTAATAAAGCTCACCCCTACTCAGGAATATAAAATATGTCCTCCGAAAATTGTTAATCTCGGTTTTTAGAATAATGCAGCTGAGACCCTTTGATGTCTCTTTAAATCTTAAAGAAATTGTTCTCCCACATTATGGCTTAACAATAATGTTAAGAGGGCATTTTAAGGCACGGATTTTGTAACTCATGTCAATGCCCTTAAAACACTTTTAACACAAATAATATCAAATTTACCAAGTAACAACCATCATTGGCTAAGTTCACTATGGGAAATTTGAAATATTCTGTAAGTTTCTTAAAACGGTTAGTTTTTTACTTGCAACTTGAGAAATGTAAGAAAATGTGGGAGGAAACCATACTTGCGTCGATCCATTTAAATATTTAGAGGAAGCGGCCAATCGAGGCTACGATGGATTTGTTGCCCAGAAAGCCGAATGTAATATTAAATTACTTATGATAAGTTTGTTAGGTGGTGTGAATAAAAAGGCGGTTTTTTGAAACAAATACTGAACATATTACTATTGTTTATGTTCAGCACACATACAAGAGGAAAATCTTATACCACTCAACGAGCGGTGCATGTGCGGAGATGACGGTGGACGTTGGACTTGAAGCGCTGTAGGTTGAAGTTTTCGGGAAAGGCGTTACTTGGAAGACCGCTCCAGAAAACGTAGTCTCGTAACAGCGACGTCCTAGATGCTTGCAACTGACTCGTATGTTGATGAGTAACTTGTGTCCGACGGGTGTTTCTGTTTGGCACAACTATGGGCGGAACCATAAGTGCCAACTCATTCAAACACCTTGTAACGGAATAATAATACTTCATTACATGGTTTTTCATATTCTAAGATTTCTACATGCGGTTGATTTCTGTAATTGAGTAAGGTTTCGATAGAAGTTAAATCATTTATACATAGGTGGAGCTGCCATTAGAATTGTACGAGTAGTATTTCTACATCGGTTTATTTAACAAGAATATTTTAATGTTTCCCCCTTTGGATAGAGCGAGATAGTAATATCGTAATTTTTGATGAGTCGTCTCCGTCCTATTCGACGCATATCGAGCAGATATTGAAATCAAACGATCTGATCTTTGTCTTTAAACTTACCCCAGGGTGAGTAGGCCATTTTTATTTTTGCTGTGTGTGAATTTTCACATTCAGTTTTTAAGTGTATCGAATTTATTTTTCTGTTTTAGGCGTGTCTTAGGACAATTTTCAAATTATAAAGGGATTTTCAGAGCTGTGATCTGATCAACAGTATTTCTGATTAGATTTCTAATATCTATATTTATAAATAATTGTATTCTTTATTCATCGTGACCATCTTGGCACTTTTTAGGGAATATTATTGAATAAATGATCTTATTGGAACCTTTATCGAATATAGTTCGATATACTTATCGTGAATTTCGTTAACTTTCACAGAAATATTTAACTGCGTAGTTGGATGTTGGCAAGGAGAATTTCTAACTTTCTGTTGGTTTTTTATGTTTTTAGCAAGCTTTTGGTGCTGATCCGCCGCTTTTAAAAGTCAGCTAGTTTACTGAGGCCCTAGTCAAATTTGGGAAAAGACGAATGGGTAACCCTTAAACCTTCAGTTTGCTGCTGGTGGAGGATTTGGGAAATCCTACTTTCTAAAGTCTAAGGTGAGTTTCTCTTTTCTTATTTCTAATTTATGAAATATAATATTGAATTTTTTTGAGAAATCACCTTGGATTTTTTATTTTATTTCTCTCTACCGACAGTCGACGGTAAATTTATATCTTTTCCCTTTGTAAATCTAGCTCCTTGCCAAACTTTAAACTAAATTTGCTTTGTTTATCTTTCTTGTGGCCCCTAACGCTCACCTAGGCGAGATTTTTGAGAACGATTGACATTTTGTAAAATAAATGAAGAGTGAAGGATGTGTGCATGTACGAAATGTACCAAATGAAATACTTTTTGTATTCCATGCATAAAATTTAATCCAAAAGGACATCTAAAGTAGCGTAACAGGACGCTTTCAGTCGGAGCCATCATCAGTGTTACCTGCAAAGTGAGTAAAAGAACCACCCATTAGTGGGAAGCAGTAAATGTTGTAGGATTTTGGGTTGAAAAATGAAAAATTGCAAATGGAGTAAACAGTGGCAAGAATAAAATTAAAATTCGAATTTTAAATTTGAGTTTTTGAATTCTGAATTTATTAGGATATAAAAGATGTTAATTAAAACTGTAAATTAAAAATGATGAATTTTTTGTCTGTGTGATTTTTAAGCAAAATGAAAAGAAAAGGGTGGAAGTTCTTTCACTCACTTGTCAGTTGGAACAAAAGGACTTATGCACGAAGAGGCACAAAACTACATCAAAACGACAACGGTCACATCAAAATTTAAATAACACGTTACATTTTTTGAAAGGTTCACATAATTAAACAATTTTCATAAGAACAGGCAGACGACGTGGGGACCACGTTTTAATGGAACGACAAACTTGACAAGTAAACTGATGACCTGGCGGTAATTTTAAATTTGAAAAACAAGTAGTAACACATCAAGATTAACAGCGACCTGATTACAAACAACCATTGCCTTAATACTCAAGTCAATCTTAACAGATCTTACATACCGTTGTACAGGCGACTGTGCGTACTTTCTTTCAAAAAATAAAAACCTTTTTAATACTTATAGAATAAGAGAATTTAATTTATTTTTTACCCAGTTGAGGTAGCTCAGGCTAGTCTCTTCTCCTAATTAGCTAAGCTCTTTATTTTCTCTTTTTTTTCATTTTCTTGAGTGGAGTTAGCCCAGGTTAAGCTCTTCTCTTAATTAATTAAGCTTTTTCTGATTCTTCCTCTTTCAATTCTTCGAGTGGAGTTAGCCCTGGCTAATTTCTTCTCTTAATTAGTTAAACTCTTCCTTTCATGTCTTTTTTTCATTTCCTTGAGTAGAATTAGCCCAGGCTAATCTCTTCTATTAATTAGTTAAGCTTTTTCCTTTTCTTTTTCCTTTTTTCAATTCATGGAGTAGAGTTAACCCAAGCTAATCTCTTGTAAGTCTTGTTTGTCTCAGATCTTTTTACATTGATAAAATCAATTTGTTGGGTCTAGTGTGGCACAGTGGCATTTCTTCTATAATTTAAGAATAATTTGTAAAATTGGATATTTGACATTACTTGTTTTTCAAATTTAAAACTACCGCCATTTCTTGACGTATTTCTTTCTGCGTTGGCGGTCATCGGTTTACTTGTCAAGCTTGTCAACTGAGACATGTTTGTCGTTCCATTAAAACGTGGTCCCCACGTCGTCGGTCTGTTCTTTTGTTAATTGTTTAATTATGTGAACCTTTCACAAAATGTAACGTGTTATTTAAATTTCGACGTGACCGTTGTCGTTTTGATGTAGTTTTGTGCCTCTTCGTAGATATGTCCTATTGTTACAACTGACAAGTGAGTAAAAGAACTTCCACCATTTTCTTTTCATTTTGCTTAAAAATCACACAGACAAAAAATTCATCATTTTTAATTTACAGTTTTAATTAACATATTTTATATCCTAATAAATTCAGAATTCAGAAATTCAGACTTAAAAATCAAATTTCAATTTTATTCTTGCCACTGTTTACTCCATTTGCAATTTTTAATTTTTCAACCCAAAATCCTACAGCATTTACTCTTTCCTACTAATGGGTGGTTCTTCACTTTGCAGGTAACATTGATGATGGCTCCGGCCGAAAGCGCTCTGTTACGCTAGTTTAGATGTACTTTTGGATTAAATTTTATGCATGGAATACAAAATGTGTTTCTTTTAGTACATTTTTTAAAATGTCGATCAGTTTAATATCGTAATTTTTGCATATACAGTTTCGTTAATGCACGAATTTGACTTGTGAGGAATTTGCATAATTAACAATTCACAATTTTGAAGTAATCTTATTTTTCTATCAATTTTTTTACTAGTATTTTGCTTATTTTTAGAACTTTCCTATTCAATCAACTTTTTGGGGACTTTTCATTTATTTTGCACTTATTTAGAAGTGTGCTTAAGTCAAATTTAATAATTTTTTTTCTGAGTAAACTTGAGTATCAGATTCATTGACGAATCTTGTATTTTTGTTCATAGATTTAATTCTTAAGTGATAGAGTTTGAATTTTTTGCTGATGTTGTTTAAATCACTGTTCATATTTTCATATTTTTTTATTTCTTCTTTTGATATCAACCAAAATTCTGGTCTAAAACCAATTTTTCTGTTTTCATATTCGCACGGAAATTGGCTGAAGAGTTCGGATTGATAATCAAGCATCAATCGAGTATACCATATCAAGACTAGACGTACTACCTGTATAAGACATTGGGTTTTTTAAAGTCCTCTGGTATTATCCTCACCCATAGAGGCCTAATAAGTAACAGGTATTTCGAGAAGAGGAACGAGATGAAGAGACGTGTGTCCAATCAGGGTTGAACGTCTAGACGAAGCTAAGTATTCTATTTGCCAATCTGAAGATCGTTGTAAAGACCAGAATATTTAATTCATAACTAGTTTTAATTACTGATTTTTCATTTTTTTTTGGATAATTTTAAATTTTAATTAATTGATTTAATTCCCACACTCTAAAAAAATTTTTGTTCAACCAAGTTGCTAGTTTTACTGATTCATTTTATTTTTATTTATTTAAATAAACTATTTTAAGTTTGTTTTTAAGAATATCATTTATTTCCTGCAAGAAACGAGATTCTGCAAGTTTTTGAAGTATTTATTGGTAATACTTGACAGTTACTTTGAGAGTTACGGAATATCTGGCGCCCATATAAACAAATATTAACCGCAAGTAAGGTATACTCACGCTCAATCTATCCGATTAAATTGCCAAAAAAAATCAGGAAATTAGTTCATTACAACCTTCCCTAGTAGTATCGATAGTAAAGAAATAGGTCCGCCACTTTTCTTCAATCTTCAAACCTATCAACGTCTTTAGTCAACTCTGGGTCATCCACAAGATCGACTACTCTCTTCTGTATGGAGTCCAATATCTTGAGCAAGTGTTTGAGTGCTAAGCTCCACACATGCGAACAGTATTTCGGAGATGGTCTTTTTGGGCCTTATAGAGAAGCAAGAGCTGATGAGATGTATAACACTTTTTTGCCCTATAGAATGCTCCCAGCTTTTGTGATGCTGCCTTGGCGATGTTGGTGACGTAATTATGCCAAGACATGTTGTTTTCTATGTTGACGCCCATCAAGCTTATAGATGAGGCAGGAATCAGTGTTTGTACTGTCATTGTTAAGTCAGGTGATGCAGTGTTTTTGAGAAGACAGCTGCTTGAGTCTTTCTTGCGTTAACTTGTACATTATTGTCCTCGCCCTATTTCACGATGGCATTCATATCCTCATTGATGGCAGCAATCTGATTTTCTCGCTCGCGTTGAGAACGAGCAGAGGTTATTGAAGTCTGCGACATGAATGCATGCATGTATGCAAACCTATAAATAGAATTGTTGTCATATTTAAGAGATCGTTGATATAGAGTAGGATGCGATGCGAAGCCACATTTATTGGCAGAACCTGTCGACCTCTAAAAACTCGGATCCAAGAACACCTTACTAAGACCTCGTCAGTCTTTGGCGAACACTTAAGGTCTACTAATCATATTTTCAACCCTATACAAAATTCTAAGATAATCCATAATATCTCTTCGAAAAATTACAAGCGTTTAGACTTCATGGAAGATATAGAGATCAATAGAGAGATGGGCATGTCTGAATACTAGGGTAAACTTAAACAGATCTTATATTCCTTTGCACAGACGTCTCCTTCAATAGCCAACTTGGCAGGATTTGCGTATATGTGGGTGTGTGCGTGCGTGGGTGAGTGCGTGTGTGTTTATGTTTAATTAGGGTAGTTATGTAGGCAAAACAATATATAAAAAATTACAACATAAGTTGTGCGCATGTTTGCGCTGCATGTATATGTGTGGGTATGTATGTATGCATGTATATTTTTAGTATGGGTGTTTGGATGTATGTATGTATATGGATACATCTACGAATGTGTGTATATGTGTGTGCATGATTAATTAGGGCATGTAGGATACAAACAATTAAAAACTTTTTAAAAAATTACAACATAAGTTGTGCGCATATGTGCGCTGCATGGGTATGTATGTATACATATATACTTTTAGTATATATGTAAGGAGTTTGTATGTATATGGATGCATCTACCGGTGTATACATATGTGCGTATGTGAACATAAGACGTGTGTCCAACTGATTGACTGAAGTGATAACTACTCACACACTTTGAGTCTTGCTTTCTGTTTTTAAACGAAGTTCTTAAATACAGTTCGAACTTATCTCGATGTAATTTCAAACCTCCCGCCAATGAGTCTAATTGTCATCGACATCGACATATGTCTAATTGATTGTCTGAAATTTAGGTGACGTTCAAAAACCCGCAAAGGGACAAGTCGTAAAAGATGTAGCCGTTTATAACTGAATTATGGGTTATTACAGCCCCCTCTTTTTGTGTCATTTGTGATGTAGTTTTTAATTTGATTTTAATTTCAATGTTCAACCTATGTGGTGTCCAAGAGTTCGATTGTTTGACTCGACTGTGCTGGTTCCTGACAAAGTGAGTATACAACCTAACATTTTTAATTTTTTATCAAAATTTTTTCTAAGCTTACTTGCAATTTAACAAATGCCTTAACAATCTATCCAATTTGAAATACAGGATTGTTTCCTTGCTTTCAGGAAGCACTGATGATGGCCTAGGGCCGAAAGCGCTCTGCAATTTATTATTATTAAAGATTTTGCACGAAATACAAAGTTTCAATTCAATTACTTCCACGTGCACACAGCCTTAAACCTTATTTAGTTTGTATATTTGCCTCCAATTTAAGTCCGATGTCTTTGGAAGATATCTCCTATTCGGGACGATTCTCTAGACAAAGCTGTTGCAGTTCTGCTTTCATAGATTCCTGGGTATGCGATTATTTTAGCATCTCAACTTTGGATCTGAGAGGATTGAGTCTTTTCGCTATCAGCTTACATCGAAAAGAAAGGTCAGCGATAATAGGGTTGTTGTCTGATCCGATGCTTGCCCCCGGGAGCCCTGGGTATGCACCAGGATAATGCTGTTCTTAAATCTTTGGTCTACTAGGCAATAGTCCATCTGGTTTCTTACAAGATTTTGTGGTCCATCAGCCGGTGATTTCCACGTATAGATACGCCTGGGATGTAGCTTGTAGAATGTGTTTTTAATAACAAGATTTTCTCCGCGGCAGAACTGCATCAGCATATCACCTCGCTCATTTCAGTCCCCCAATCCGAAAAGTCCCACTATTGTTTCGGAAGCGCCTTTTCCTACTTTGGCACTAAAATCACCCGTTACTAGGATAATTTCTTTGGATTTTAAGAGAGCCGATTACCTCACGAACTTGCTCATAGAACTGCGCAGCCTCAATGTCTGATCTATCCGCTGTGGGTGCATATACTTGTATTAGGTTAATATTGATGGGTTTGGCCTGGAGCTGCAAGAGAATAATTCTATCCGACTGCTTTCCTGACCTCTTTTTCAGCCGCCTCTAACATGATGAAATAGACTATGTTTGCTGCCGCCCACTCTGGATCAGCTTTTTCACGATATATGGGTAATTTCACTTGGTTTACATTTTGCCAGGGTGTGGGGCTTGGAGCCAACATGTGAGAGTTGGTTGTCTCGTGGAGCCCAGTTTAACCACAGGATAAAAGGATAAAAGTATTGGAAATAGGATCCACTATATCCATGCAAAATATATATTATATAAAATTAATTAACTCGAGTCCATTCAACTGGAAAAATATTAAACAAGGTCACCTTTTTCGGCAAGGGTATTGTCGAAATAAAATTAGGATTCACGTTCCTGAAATCTGAAGAAATAATGATTGTAAGCTGGGTCCCTCTTTCAGTTGACAAACGCTTCTTGGATCAAACAGTTCTTTAAGATACCTTCCCTATATTTGCTTTTGATTTTCATGGTAAAATCAAATTTCATTGTTTTCGTTGGTTAATAAGGACAGATTTTTGGGCATCCAGAGGCCAGCATCTTGTTTGATATTATTTGCCTTTATCCCACCTCCCTATAACCTTTAAGCAGCCAGTCTCCCTTAAAATTTTCAATTTATTTTCCAATATCTCTATTCAGTCGCTTATACTCCCTTTCCCTAATGATTGAGAACATATTGTTTTATTAATATCCAATTTTTATGCTGCTCTTACATTCTGGCATGAATTTTAATGAACCAAAATTTTTTCGACTTATGCGGGTGAAATTGGTTTCTACGAGGAACAATGCAGCCTGGCCAAGTGTATGCTTCCTCTGATAAATTTGACCGTGTTTAGTAAGTTTTAAAGGAAGTGAAACACGGCAAAAATATTTCCAATCCAATTTTTATAAATTATCGGTATTGTAAGAGTTTTATTATTTATTTAATATTTTTTGTTTACCATGTCAACTTTTCAGAATCTGAAGGGAGATAACTTTGTGTGTTATGCTGCTACGGAACAATTTATTATGTAAATAGACATATATATTTACCATTTATGACAGTAACAGCATCGCTATTATTGGCCTTTTAATCCCCATGAATAAATGAAAGAAGAAGTTATAAAATCAACCCCACTCATTGTCATTAGATTAGATCAGATACACTAATAAGGCACACAAATAGGAATTATAAGTCACCAAAAACCAAAACGGTGATTTATAGGAGAAGCAAAAAACGATTGTAAGAAAAATATCGTACTTTTAACTGCAAATGATATTTAAATGGATTAATTGAAGTTTCCTAGAGGGTTTTTATACTTAAGTTAAAAAATGGGTATTTTTGTAATTCTCATTCTTTATTATAAAAACACATCAAAGTTACATTTTTCAGAGTATCTGCACTCGTTACTACTGTCAGGTGCCTTTTTTTCAGTTTCCCCTTTCTTTTATTTGTCATCCATCTGTTTCGAATGAAGTGTACATCCATGATATGCGGAGGGTATGAAATCTAAATCCTTTAAGTTCTGAACTTTTTTGGATTCAATCAAAATTTCTTATCGTACAGTTGGACTACATTCCATTCATTTAACGTCCGTATATCTGCTTCATCTCTGAAAGTAATACAATTTTGGCTTAAACTTTGAACATTGTGACATATGGAAACATATCTCTACCCTCGTATTTAAAGTTTGGTGTTTCGAAACTCTGCAGTTGTTAATGAATTTTTGTTTAGCCTTGGTAAAGTTTAGAAAGTCTGCTAGTGTTTTTATAGGACAACGACAGCAGAAAAGGTTTCTGGTGTTTCTGCTGCTTTTTAATGTCCGGTAAGCAGAGGTAACTCTATAATCTGGCTCTAAATCTGATTCGCTCACTACACCTAATTAACTCACACTACTAACTGTATAATCTAGTTTCATTAACAACAACTCTTATAGGGTGTGACGTTGATGGCGATTTTCCTTTACCTATGTCTATATTTACAAAAAAATTGCCAAAACATATTGCTGAAAAAGTTCCTGATGAGTGGGGAGTATTAGGCGTTCAGAAGATGGTTGGATGACCGTGAAAATATTGGAATCTACTAAAATACACAAGCTACTAAAGAAATATCACCCTGTCCTAAGTTTGAACTTGAACTTGGAGATTGTTATATAAACATTAAAGGCAAACTATAAACAACGCGAGCAATCAACGGGAGCGATTTTCAACCTTAAGCAAGCAATGATCATCACTTTTTTAAAAATAAATACGCTACCGAACCTGCAGTTCGTCAGACTTTGTTCTCACCTAAAACCAGCTCCCAGGTTAGCTATACAGCTGCCTTCGGGTTCTCTCTGCTCCTAAGACTAGCTAGACAGCTGCCTCTAGGTTCTACTCCTTCACTCTCTACCCAAACCTAGTACCGGTTAGCCACTTGACGGCGCTAGGACTAGTAGGTCAAATCAAGGGTTATCAGAGTTCTGAGAAAGACAAGTGTCTAAGTAGGGTCAGTTAAATAGTTTAGTGAAATGTTCAAGTGCTCTTAAATAAAACTCAACTCTTAAGAAAAACGATAATTTTAAGACAGTAACCAAAGACCTATAAACAAGAAAACATGCGCACTTTAGTAATCGGGTACAACAGAATCTCATTTTTTGACCAATAGTCATTGTTAAAGTTTTATCCTTAATAAATTGTTATTGTTATAACCAAACGTGCTTTCTTTATCATCTCTTCTTACCCAACGTAACTCGGTCCCGGACTATCTCAGTTACCCCCTGCACGCTAAGCAAGGCGTGTCATCACGATTAGAACATACAGTGGCAGATTCAGGGAAGCGTTAAGTCTAACCAAAAGATATCGTCATTGTACTATACCCCAGTCAAATAATGCAAAATTAGGGCAATCGGTGGAAAAAATTCCTAGAGATTTAAATTTTTTTAAAACGCTTTCTTTTCACTTGGGTAGACATATATCAAAAGTCCCCGAGGGTGGGGGTGAGTTCGAGGAGGGGGTGGGAGTTAAAGGTACCATTTTTCAGTTTTTCGCTTAAATCTCGAAAACGATCACTTCTATTGATTTTCATAATTTATAACAATTAAAGCTAACAAAATTTTCTACAAAAATGGTCCTATGCACTTTTGTCGTAGGACTAACCGTAAGCAAGCTACGGGCTCTTGAACTTTGGATTAAAAAAATCCTAATTTTTTTCCCCTCACGGATACAGGAAAGTGCGACTATCTGGCAACGCAGCACTCCTTGCACAGCAATTTATAGGCGCTGCGCTAAGCTCTTTATGTTTTCGGTTCGGACAGTATCTCGAAGAACATCGTAGCGTAGCGCAATGCTGATGCAGATACAACTATTATATGGTGCGGTGCGCATTGGAAAAAGCAGAATGTACCTATTCAACGGCTGTCATCGGCGAAGATGTGGCTCTTTTGGCGTTGCTGATCGCTTTAGCTCCAAAGGAACGAACGATAAAGTTTTTTAAACCTGGGAAGGGAAATGAGGCAAGCAAAACTTATTCCTTCAAGGAATTGCAGGGACTTGACTTTGCAAAGAGCATTTTGTTCATTCACGCTTTTAGCGCTTAGCGCTTAGCACTTCTGCAATTTTCCGAAAGGGCAAGTCAACAATTATTGCTAAATTACTTATGAGGGATAACACTCTGCAATTAATCGCCAACGTATTTTACACAAAGACTTCAACACCCGAGGAGGTGACAAACGTCGAGGAACAGATGTTCCTAGCAATATACAAAGCCAGAGTTACAGACTTGGACAAACAGCGATATGCAGCATTCCTAAAATCCACCACAAGGGTGAAGCCAGACCTCCCCTCTCTACCACCAACTAAAAGCTCTACACTGCAACAGTCATACAGGGTTTATTTTGAAGTTCAGGAATCGCTGGGCAAGAAACTGGAACCCACTGATTGTGGTTGGATGAAAGGAGCAGATGGAGATCTTCAACCTTTGACAACTTTAAATCAACCTGCCCCACCTGCCATTCTTTCAACAATATTCTGGCTGTAAGGGCCCACTGATATTAACTGATGGCTATAAGTAAAATACAACGGGAAAATAATTTAACTTAAAACTTGACTAACAGGTATCCCATGCTCGTCAATATGTGGTAACTGTGAGGGCGCATGCACTAACGGCTTTCGAGTTGAAGATGACAATTCAGCATATGAGGATGAACAGGAAGACTTGATAGATCCCCTTTAATAAACTGTTAGGCCAATTATTGTAAGTTTTATTTAAATAATCTATATTCAATCATCTTTTAGTTTTTTATACCTGGGACTTGTTATCCTTTACACTTTAGCTACCAACTACCTACTGTGCTGGGTTGGCACCACATTCATTCTAAGTTAATGAAACACCGAAAATGCATTAACTATTATATTGATTTACGTTTACAAAATTGGCACATAGAGTATTAAACTATATTGAGGGAGCTCACTTAAATTCTACAACTACTATCGATTTTTATGTTTAATATTAAGGACTACACAAAAGTTCGACTATACTACCGGTGGTCTAACATCTTCAACCATAATGTCTCTCTCTCCAACTTATCACCTAAAATACATCCGCTTCTAGTATATTCTTTTCGCGGTCTATTCAAATTTTAAATTTACAACACATTTATCTACTATTATTCTACTGAACAAGAATAATTTAAATTTCATTGTTTAGTTTGAAGACGCGAATGCAGCATATGGGGACGACTAGGAAGACTTTATGGACCCCGTGATCCCCCATCTCTTCTAATGAAGTGTTGGACCAATAAATGAATTATTGTCCTACGGTTTTAAATGCAAATAAAGCAGATTTTTTTAAATGATGTTTATTTTGTCCGCCCTATAACTCGCTTACAATTAGTCCTACGACAAAAGTGCATAGGAGTATTTTTGTAGAAAATTTTGTTAGCTTTAATTGTTATGAAAATCGATAGGAGTGATCGTTTTCGAGATTTAAGCGAAAAATTTAAAAATGGTTCCTTTAACCCCCACCCCACCTCGAGCTCACCCCCCACCCTCGGGGACTTTTGATATATGTCTACCCAAGTGTAGAGAAAGTGTTTAAAAAAAAATTCCAACTCTCTAGGAATTTTTTCCACCGATTTGCTTAATTTGACTGAGCTACTAATCGCAGTACAGCCCTTCTCCGACACGTTATTCTTTTTAAATAACGCGATAACCCCCAAGACTATTCGTGACAATATTTTTCGGGTATATTGTTAATGTAGTCAAATTTCTGCGCCGTAAAGCAAATACAAATATTTTCTTTGTTTCCTACTGTCGAAGACATTTCAGAAATCTAGAAAAAAAGAGATATTGGGTCTATTTTGCCTCACTCATCCAGTCATGAAACTGCAAGAACATCCAGTGATTTAATTTAAATGTAAGATAATTAAAACAGGTATCCTAGTTTTTGTTTTTATGAATTGTTATAAAATTTTTCAAAGTATTGCCGAATGTTTCCCATCATATAGCCGAAACTAACCTTCCA
>MU183234.1:152943-181533 GCA_016904865.1 Pissodes strobi | reverse complement strand
TGGCTTGTTTTATTAAGAGAATCACAAATAAATTGCGTTAAGAAGGATAGATTGGTGGCACATGATCTGCCAGCTGGAAAATCGTGTTGTTCAGTAGACAGTATGTTTTTTATTCTTGGGAAAATATAGTTCAGATTAGGGATCGATCTACGTCAGGTGAAAAGAGATGATAAAGAAGGCACTTCTGTAAAACAACAACAATATCTGTTAGTAAAATACTTAATGAATTTATACTGTACCCGAATACTAAAAGATGCATGCCCTTTAGGTTAAGGTTTGGTTTGAATTGTTTATAGGTCTTGGTTCCTGTCTTATAATAAAGTTCTTTAAGAGCGCTGTTATGTTTTAATTTATGGTAAATTAATTAGGTAATTATATAAGTGTTCTTAGTTTATCTTAGTTTCACTTAGCACTTTAAGGCACTATAACTATTTAACTCTAAAAATCGCTTGACTAAGACTTTTTACAGATCTATCGTAGATTTGACTGCGTTCCTGTGAGTTACGTCTCTTACATTACGCTAGAGGATTAGGATATCGGTAGAACTAAAGCCTACGTTCTTGTGGGCAATGTTATAGCAAAATAGGTGGGAGACCAAAGCCTGTCGGACTGATGGTCCGCCTGACAATTTATATATAATATAAATCTGCTGACCATGGCAACTCTAAACTGCCGATTTGTCACTCGCCCTCAAGGTCAATAAATGGTCATCTGCATAAGCCAATTTTAAGTAGTTAAGGTATTAACGAAATCATTGACGAACATATTAAACAAAAGAGGGCCCAGGTTGAAATCCTGAGGCACATCAGAACTCGGAAGTAGCAACGAAGACTTGAGCCCCTCGATTTACACGAACTGCTTTCGGTCCAACAGACATGTACCAATCAGCGAGGCAAGAGCGTCAGAGAATCAAAAACTATGCTAGGTTTTGTATATCAAGATGTGATGATCAATTAGATCAAGAGCTTTGTAAAAATCAGTATGTATTGCATCTACTTGGCTTCTTTCATTAAGAGAAACACAAATAAATTGCGTTAGGGAGGATAAATTCGTAATACATGATGCTAGCTACAAAGACAGTATACTTTTTATTTTTGGGAAAATAAAGCGGTACAAAGCTACTTCAAATATTTTGGAAAAATTACACAGGATTGATATGGGACGATAGCTAATTACGAGAGCTGGATTATTTTTTTAAGACAGGTCAAATTTTGGCTGCCTTCCAGATGTCCGGGAATACACTGGGCAACAATACATTCCTTAAATAGACATACCATCCGAGCCAAAGGTCATTTTACTTTTCAATGATTTGCCAGCTTCCAAGATGTCTTGGCGAGGTATTGATGATAAGTGAATGAATTGAAATACAAGATTATCAGCTTCGTTCGATGGATTATACTGAAAACGCCCCTTGAATACACTACGAAAGAATATACAGACATATTTATCGTAGATTTGGCTTGAGTACTTTAGACGGGTATCCACCAAGAAACTGCGTACCTGTGAACTGCAGCTCTTCAGTTAGATCGGAGGATTAGGATATCGGTGTGAACTGCGGGCAATGGTTATAGCAGAAAAGATGGGAGACAAAAGCCTGTCGGACTGGTGGCCCGTCTGACCATTTATATAATAAAATCTGCTGACCATTTCAATTTTAAACTTTGAATGCCATTGGCATTGAGTCAATGCGGGTTTCTAAGTGAATCAGTGCTGCAGCAGAGCCAAACTTTTCCGCCAATGGATTTCGCAATAAATTTGGCCGTATTCAAATTTCATTTGAGGTTACCTAAAATTTTTGGAAACCTCGACATAGCATTACACCAACCCATGGCGAAAAAGTTCTTCGCCATGTCGATTAGTACAAGTGAGGGTCGTAATAAGGGGACTGAACATGCTGTCCCCCAACCCAGCCCTGTCAGGGGCGAATCACTACCCTCTTTCAACCAGACGAGCTCTCGCTAACTGTCAATTATAAAGTGATCACTTTTAACATGGGAATCGGTTTTGCACCCCGTAACTTGCCATTTAGAAGCGAGATAATGTAAAAAATTTGTTTAATTGGCGTTAGTGCGCATGACAAATATTTTAAAATTGCATTTAATTTTATAGCAGTGAACTGCCAATTTTAAATCTTTAAGGGCCGCTTTACTCATTAGATAATTTCAGATATTTTATTGTCTTGGAATAGCTAGTCATTAGATAGAAACATGATGGATAATAATAAATTAGGATCGATTTAATTCGTAGAACTAATTAAGGGAAGTTAAATTAGTTAGCCTATTTTAAATGTTCATGGGCCACTTCTGTACATTAGACAATTTCAGGTATTCGGCGAACTTTCATGAAACACTCATTAATAAGAAATATGATAAATAATTTCGGATCGATTTATCTCATAAAATTAAGTTGTTAGTTAACCTATTTTCAAAGCTACTTACATTAGACGATTTGAGATAGTTCGTTCACTCTCTTCTGCTAAGATCGATTTATCTTATAAAATGATGTGCAGTTAAGGTGGATGTACCTTATATGGACACCTTAAGACGTTTTCTTACTTTCAATTATCATAATAATTATATTTTTAACAAATAACGTCTTAATTTTGTGCGCTGCAGAAGATCGAATAGTCATCATCGCGTTTGAAATTTTGATTATTAGCTACTAGTTTATCATCTTTCATCACATCATCTTGTTTTAACATTTCTTCGTCTTTTTCTTCCTGCCTAGCTTTTGTTTGCTGCCCTATCTTCTTTTGTAGTTTTCTTAAGTTTGCGTTTCTCCTTTAATCGTTCCTTTTGCACCATCCCTCTTTCCTTTTTCTCTTCTCGTCTATATTATTCTTGCTATCTACTTGAAGAAGCCACTGCTGGATCCCTTTCGCGAAACTTGACAACACTCATGGGATTTTTTTTGTTTCTGGCCAAAAGGTAGTTATATCGTTTGGTCTAAGCAAGACCTGTTGGGCGATATATTTCCTTTATCGAGGGGTTTATTATATTAACATTGAAAATGTTTTTGTTTTCCTATTATGGGCTATCAAATCACGACAAAGTGCATGCTACATTTGGCACATCACGTAATATACGTGAGAGATCGTGTTAGTCTGTTTCTGAGGACGGAATCGGTTCACATGACAAACATAAATTAAAGCTAACTGAAACTAACCGAAAGTTGATTGAACGACTAACTCAAACTAACTAATAGTAATCAAAAGCACAAAAAGGGTTAAAATGAATCGGAACAAATTAAAAAAATAAAAGTAAGTTAAAACTAACACAAAGTAAACGAAATTTGGCGAATAACCAAAACTAACCATAAAAATTAAAATTGGTTATAACCTATCGGATCTGGTTCAAATTACTAAAATAAATTGGAACTAACTGAAACTATCCGAAAGTTGATTCAACGACTAACCGAAAGTAACCAAAAGCTCACAAAAGGCTAAAACGTATCGGAACAGATTAAAAATATTAAAGTGTTAAAACTAACCAAAACGAACCGAATTTTGGTGACTAACCAAAACTACCCAAAAACATGGAATTCGGTTATAATGTATCGGCGCCGATTGAAATGACTAAAATAAAAACTAACTGAAATTAACTGAATATTGATTGAACGACTACCCACGATGAATATCTAACCCAACCCAACCTAAACTCACCAAAAGCACCAAATATGGCTAAAACGTATCGAAACAGACTGAAAATATCATAGTAAGTTAAAAATAACCCAAATTAAGCGAATTTTGGCGACTAACCAAAATTAACCACAAACATTAAAATTGATTATAACATATCGGAAAGTTGATTGAATGACTAACCAAAACTAATCAAAAGTAACCAAAAGCCCCAAAACGGGCTAAAATGTATCGAAATAGGTTACACAAATTAAAGTAAGTTAAAACTAACCAAAACGAACCGAATTATGGCGACTAACGAAAACTAACCTGAAACATTATATTTCACTATAAAGTATCGGAGCCGCTTCACATGAATACTTCGGTTTCTTGACAGTGATTAAAACGTATCGGAATCCGCTCAAATATATAAAATAAATTGAGACTAAGTGAAAATAACCGAAAGTTGATTGGACGACAAACCAAAACGAACCAAATCGATTAAAATAGATTAGAACGTATCGGAACCAGTTCAAATGACTAAACTAAGTTGAGTATAAGTGAAACTAACTGAAAGTTGATTAGACGACTAACCAAAACTAACCAAATCTATTAAAACTCATTATAACGTATCGAAACCGGCTCAAGTAAGTAAAATAACTTGAGACTAAGTGAAACTAACTGGAAGTTGATTAGACAACTAACCAAAACTAACCAAATTTATTAAACTTTATTATAACGTAACGGAACCGACTCAAATGTCTAAAATAGGTTGATACTAAGTGAAACTAACCACAGATCTAGGAAGGGAAAACTAACCGCAAGTTGATTAGACGACTAACCCAAGTTAACCAAATCTATTAAAATTGATTATAACGTATCATAACCAGCTCAAATAAGTGAAATAAGTTGAGACTAAGTAAAACTAACCAAAAGTTGATTAGACGACTAACCCAAACTAACCAAATCTATTAAAATTGATTATAACGTGTCGAAATCGACTGAAATTACTAAAATAAGTAGATACTAATTGAAACTAACCGGAAGCTGATTAAGCGACTAACCAAAAGAAACCAAATATATTAAATTTAATTATAACGTGTCGGAACCGACTCAAATGACTAAATTGAGTTGAGACTAAGTGAAACTAATCGAAAGTTGATTAGACGACAAACCAAAATTAACCAAATCTATTAAAATTGATTATAACATATCGCAACTGACTCAATTGACTAAAATAAGTTCTAAGTGAAACTACCCGAAAGTTGATTCGACGATTAACCAAGACTAACCAAATCTATTAAAATTGATTATAACGTATCGTATGACTAAAATAAGTTGATATTTAGTGAATCTAACCGAAAGTTGATTAGCAGACTTAGCAAAACTAACGAAATCTAATAAAATTGAATATAACGTATAGGGACCAGCTCAAATAAGATGAGACTAAGCGAAACTAACCGAAATTTGGATTGGCGACTAACCAAAACTAGCCCAATCTATTAAAATTGTTTAAAACGTATCGGAAACGGTTCAAATGACTAAAGTAAATTGAGATTGAGTGAAACTAACCGAAACTTGATTGAGCGACTAACTAAAATTAACCAAATCTATTATAATTAATTATAACGCGTCGGAACCGGTTCAGATGACTAAAATAAGTTGTGACTAAGTGAAACTAACCGAAAGGTGATTGGACGATTAACCAAATCTATTGAAATTGGTTACAACATATCGGCACCGCTCAAATATGTAAAATGATTTGAGACTATGTGGCGAAACTAAACGGAAGTTGATTGACGACTAACCAAAACTAACCAAATCCATTAAAATTTATTATAACGTATCGGAACCGGTTCAGATGACTAAAATAAGTTAAGACTATGGGAAACTAACCCAAAGTTGATTGGACGACTAACAAGAACTAATCAAACCCACGAAAATGGATTATAACGTATCGGAACCGGCTCAAATAAGTAAAATATGTTGAGACTAAGTGAAACTAACCGAAAGTTGATTCGACGACTAACCAAAAATAACCTAATCCTTTAAAATTGATTTTAACGAATCATAACCGCTCCAAATAACTAAAATAAGTTGATACTAAGTGCAATAAACCGAAAGTCTAGACTAACCAAAACTAACAAAATCTATTAAAATTGATTATAACGTATCGGAACCGCCTCAAGTGACTAAAATAATTTGAAACCAAGTGAAACTAACCGAAAGTTAATTGAACGAGTAACCAAAACTAACCAAATCTATTAAAGTTAATTATAACGTATGGGAACTGGTTCAAATGACTAAAATAAGTTAAGACGAAGGGAAACTAACCGAAAGTTGATTCGAAGCCTAACCAAAAATAATCTAATCTATTAAAATTGATTATAACGTATCATAAGCTGATACTAAGTGATATTAACCGAAAGTTGATTAGATGACTAACCAAAACTAACCAAATCTGATAAAATTGATAATAACGGATCGGAACCGACGTAAATGAATGAAAATAAAATAATTTGAGACTAAGTGAAACAAACCAAATGTTGATTGAACGACTAACCCAAACTAACCAAATCCATTAAAATTAATTAAAACGTATCGGAACCGGTTCAAATGACTAAAATACGTTAAGACTAAGGGAAACTATTAAAAAGTTGATTGGACGACTAACCAAAAGTAGCCAAATCTTTTAATATTGAATATAACGTAACGGAACCGGCTCAAATAAGTAAAAAAGTTGCGTACTAAGAGAAACTAATCAAAAATTGATTAGACGACTAACTAAAACTAACCAAATCTAATAAAATTGATTATAACGTATTGGAACCGACTCAAATGACTAAAATAAGTTGATACTAAGTGAAACTAACCGTGCTAGATGGGTGATTGAGAGACGAATCGAATGCAGTTTTTAGAACTACCACTATTGTTATAAATAGTAAAAACGAACGAAACTTGAAGTAATATGCATTTATGTGGTATATTTTGGTAAACTAAACTTGCGTAATTTGCTAAAAGTAATTTTTTTACATTAGATTGTGTTAAGAGTGGGCGTGGGTGACTTTTAGTTTCTCACGACAGACTAGTCGTATTTCATATCGTTAGATCGAGGAATGTGAAACGAATCGAATGCAAATGGTCTTTTGCTTTTTACAACCACACTTATAACGTTTTAAATTATAAAAAAGAACGAGACTTGAATTAATATACATTTAATTGGTATATTTTGGTAAACTAAACTTACGTAATCTAACCTGATCTCACCCAAACTTCTATCAACTATATATTTCCACGCAATTATGAGTTTTCTCAGATCTCAAATTTAATATGCGTTGCATTCTGCTTCGGCATTTTCAATGTTCCCCCGGTTGCATCTTTGTGAAGGACTGTGAATTTTTTGTTTCGTGTAAGACATTCTTTCTAATATCTTCGTTATTTTTAATGTTTATCCCTTTTGCCTTTATTCACGATTTTATTAGTAATGACATCTTTACTTCTTGGTGTTACATTTGTAGTTAAGTAACTTTACGGATTCGCACCTTCATCATGTTTATCAGGAACTGAATGATGAATAGCTACATCAGTGAGATTTAATGCATCTTCACACTTTTCACTTGCTTTAATCACATTTCACTGTTCAGTGTTAAATTGGCTGCTAACCTATCTTATCTATTCGTGACTTAATCGAGTTTGTCAGGAACTGAATCATGGCCAACTTCATCACCTGAATTCAGCTCATCTCTTGGTTAGGCATAATATGCACTAGTTTTGTCAAATGTACTTCTTGTATAAGATATTTTTTGGTCATTTTGCTAACAGCAATCTCAGTAACATCACAGTCAAAATCTATATTTTAAGAAGAGGCAACCATATCAATAATGTCGGTAGATTCATTGTAACAAGTCAGTAATATCAACTTCGTCAGTTTGGCTGTTTTTATTTTTATGCAACTCTTCATCGAATATTGTAGATAAAGGGTTGTCTTCAGTGATATGCCGAATGTTATAGTTCGTACGTTTTTAGCGACTTATAAAAAATATTTACGTCTTCAGTCAGACCTGCCCAAGTTTCTTCAGATGACAGTATCTAATTTATCGTAAATCTCGTGTTTCAGAAACTTTAGACAACTTTTTAGTTCTTCATTGGTGCCTCTTGAATTGGTTGCGTTGTAGGTGAGTAGTGCTGGAAGATTTTAAAATATTTCGAGCAGTTAATTTTGTTTGCATTAAAGGGTATCAATCCACAAGCTCAAAACTCACTTTTCACATTAGGGGAAAGTGATCTACATTCCCTCATAGGGAGCATTCATTCGGCTATCCGCAATACATTCACATTGGATTTAAATGTGGCGCCATATTTTCATCCAAGCTGTCACAAAGAACAGTGTCCTGCCTTGGCAATATGTGCGTACCACTGAATTATAGTATAGCCTCTACAATAAATTTTCGAACTAACGTGATTTTTAGTGTATCTACGGTAAATTTTTGGTTTATATATTTTGGTTCTTTTAAAATTGTATCTTCTGTAATAGAAATGGTAATCACTATGCATATGATAAAGAATTATTCACTTTTTATTGTGCAGTGAAAACATAAGCTTAAATCAGAGCATGAAGTTTGAATTTTATTTAATATTATTTTTAGAACACGTGTGACAGTCAAAAGATAGTGCTTGTAGCCTCTATAAAAAGGTGATGGGACTTAAACTATTCCCTAAACTATAGTCATATAAGGAAACTAGCTTACAATTTTGTTTGGGCTTTACCAAATTTTAAAGTATCACACAAGTGGGGGGTGAAATAGCTGGTCTCAATTTATTTCCAAATTTTTTTATGCGTGTTGGTCTTTAATGACTACGTGGCTTTATGAAAAGACGTTGCAAGTACATATTGCATGCATATGCCTACGTCTTGGGAAAATATAAATTTGAGCCGGATCAAATCTAGAATCTGGACGAAACTGGCCTAGTAACAGTTATACCACCTCCTAGAGCTTTTGCCACCAAAGGCAAAACACAAATGGCTTATGTATATCTCCTCACAAGAGAGAGGTGAACCTGTGACATTTGTAGGGATAATAAGTTGCGACGCGCTTCTTATGTAATAATATTTAAAAAAAAAAAACGAGTAAAAGATGTTAAATGGTCGTGGAGCTATGACGAGTTCCACCGAGATTAGTTTAGTATTAGTGTACACTTACCGAATTCGACCAACTATCCATAGCTAAAACAATTAACCGGCAGGTCGGAGGGCAAGGCCCCGCAGCAAGCTGTAGAGTGAGCGCGCAATTTGCTCGCTGGTCAATTAACCGGAGAAAGGTTCATTGGGCGCCACCGAGTTTGGTACGGACCAAACTGGAGATCCCCGCGTTATTCGTAGACCCTGCTACAAGACCCTCACTCTCCACGGTAAACCTACCCGATAAGAAGCGCAAACAAAAAAAGAATGCTACCACCTATTCGTTAGCAAAATTAAGAATAATAAATTGAACACTTCCGCGGGTGAGCCAAATAAAACACCGCATAATTACGTTACTATCTCTTTATTTCAAAAAGATCAAATTAAGCAACAAGAATTGTCAAAAATAGCGATAAATACAAAAAAAAACATGTATAATGAAATCAATGATGCCAAAATATTTATATATAAATTAAGGTGCGATACCAACGATTGTAGGTGGTTTAAACAAAAAAAAACTAAACTATATAATAACAATGAAATTATAGCAAATAAAGTATAAGTTTTATCAGCGGTTGACCAAAACTATATGTAGCTTTAAGTGATAAGTCGGAAATGAAGATGTAATAGGCACCACTTAAGTGCCTAAGAGCCCCAGCGAAAAATAGGGGAAAATAAAAAAGCTTGATTTTGGTCTACCGTGCGGGATTGTGATGACGTAAACCGCAGAGATAAGGTGGGCGCAAGTACTACAAGGGTAAAGGTGCTAACTTAAGAGTGGCAGTTATTTTCAAACAAAAAATTAATTAAAACTAAAATTGTCTATCACTTAACTTTCCCGGAAGTAAGTCCCACCGTCAGGTGAACACGGACAGCTGGCTCCAGACCCTCAGTTCTCACCAAAGTGAACCACACAAATGGACGATCCAATTTCGCCAGGTAAGTGGACTATCAAGTTTTACCTGTTCTAACCGGTTGGAAGAACTGACGAATCCCAGCCAGGTGGGTGGTCCATAAGGTTCCCGCCGGGTGGGAGGACCCTAGGAATGGAAACATTCCCTAGTAACGAGTCACAATAAGATGTGAATCGATTGCTATTATATACTCTCCGTTCAAAAGATAAATTTAGCGGAGTTTCAAATTTCAGATTAAAGAGATAGGGTATTCCCCTTTTTATTTTAAATCAAATTGAATAATGAAACAAAAGTTAAAAATGCAAAGAATAAATGAGAAAAAGAGCTCAACCGTAATAATATATTAGAGCAATCGAAATATTACAACTATAACTTAATATTAGCTATGCAGAAAACTGAAAAGGTTCAGTTCGCCCAAGGGAAGCCGACATCATCCGTTAAAAATAACATTACAGCATTTAGAAAGAAGGGGAAAAGCAGTCCAAGAATTTGGACCGAGTTCGGCACAGCAAAATAAATGTACATGATCGTTGAATGCAGTAAATGACAGCAATAGTACAAAAAGTGAATAAATACATTTAAGTAAAAAAAAATTGTACCAAGTCTGGTACAGATAATATTTATATCATATGGATAAAACAGCTCAAGTATGATCTATATAATGAGCAAAAAGCACTAAAATAAACTTTAATGTAAAATCATACCAAACAAAGTTGACAAATAAATGGTCTGAATGACCTTCTGATATTATTATCAAATAGTAAGCATAACTCTTCCTCAATTTTAATAACTCAAGAGAAAAGTTCAAGTACGGGCCACATAATGAACAACAACACTAAAATATACGTTAATAAAAACATCGTACTAAACGAATTTGGCAAATAAATGGTCCCACCGACTCTCCAATTTTAATATCAAATAGGTAGCGTGTCTCTACCTTTATTGTAATAATTCAAGAATAAATTCAATAAGCTAAACAACCATGAACGAAAATATGCGAAAATATGTAATCTGCATTAAATAACGCGATTTGATGGCTTCCCTTATGCCCAGTTTCTGAAGTACCAAATATCTTATAAATAAAGTTATGAAGCCTATAAACTGTACATAATCTCAAAATTGGGTTTCCAATCCATTCAACAAAGCTTATCTATTCCATTAGTTATCTAAAGGATATCTTAAGCACAATGGGCTGTCCGATAATATCAGCGCAAGCGTATTACAGTATCGTTTATTATTTCTGTTGGATTATCTAACCAAACTTTTGTGCTGGTACTGTTAATTGAAATATTCTTTTTATTCTAAAAACAATACCGATACTACTGGTAAAATGGAATATTCTAGTTCGTCGACATCTTCTGATGAGGAATATATTGATATAGTTAAGTATATAGAACGCCCAAGACTTTATCGTGAAAGAGAAAATCAATATGCAAAATTTGATGATAAAGAACTTCGAGACAGCAGAGCATGCAGCTGCCTTGCAGCAACTAGCATTGAATTGATGGCAATTGATTCCCAAGCTTCAGTCCTTAATAAAATTTTGCATTTGTTCAATCTCTTTTTTTATTCTCGAGAATAGGATGTAAAAATTTTGCAAGATTTCAAAAAACATGTTCTTGTCAAAATCTGTGAAGTTGCGTACAGATTTGCGTTACGTACAGCTTCCATCTCAATTTTATCCATAGGCAAATAAACTAGCCAAATTCTTAACTTAAACAATACATCAATAAACACAAACACCTGGGAAGTTCAGTTCTAATCCATATCAAAATGTAAATAATAATACTTCAGTCCTGACTACCTGTTCATCTAATCAATGTACCCAAAAAAATCCATTTTTAAATAATTGTTATAAATATTATATTATTAATATTGAGATTATTTTAGGTGATCGATAATAAATATAAACTCATAAAACGGAAAATTTGTCAAATTGCTATTAAAAGTACATAATTTAAACATTCCTCAATCGAGAAAAAAATAGAAAGGAAACGACAGTGATTCGGTGAACGGATAGCCGGTTTCAAGATCTGCTTACGATGCTGTCTTCACTTCATCTATACATCATTTCCTGAATTAACCCTTCTTTGGTTTACGAAATCTTTAAATATGTTTGTTGCTGCTATTTCCACCTACAGTTAGAGTTAGAACTAAGATATCCATTTGATTGTTATTTGGAGTTATTTTTACATTTGGCTTACGTTCGGAAACCCGTATAAAGTTGTTGGTTCGACAACTTTATCTATCTAATAACTATCAATTGATAACTCGAAATGTTGAGAAACCGGGCATTAGTGACTGCATTACCTAACCATTAACAACCGAATTTCCCGGTTTAGTGTCTAATTAATAGTTGAAATCAACCACCCACGTGAATCACAAGAAGTTAATTGCAAGATTAATCATTAAAATTAACGATAAAAACAATAATTCCCCATTGCATCAATTCTAACTTCGGTAACAGAATAAACTCCATGAAATTAGCCGTTTTTAGCATTAATTGGAACTTATTACTGTAGACAATAGATGCCTTTGATAAAGCGACATAGAAATCAATGGTTAAATTTTACACTCGCTGCTAAACCGCTACAGAACGGTCAAATAAACCAAACTACTAAATTATCGAAAATCTACATTACATTTCGTCGGAAATTAGGCTAATCGCATGACCCCGTGAATAAATAATAATGACTATTCCTTTGAAGTATAAAAGCTCAAAAGTTTTAATCAACCTCTGATTACTATGACGTGATGACGACTAGTTAAGCCACTAAATCGAGTCCGAAATGAAAGAAAACGATTAACTGATTCAAGCGCGAAGCCCAGGAAATAAACAAAACCTATGTCATCCGAGCACAGAAGCCTATATGCATTAATTAATCTCTAATTAGTATGACGTCACGCAATCGATTAAGCTAATAAATCGGGCCCAATATGAATAAAAACGGTTAATTAAATAATTATTAAATAATAAACTAGGCCACCCGAATAATAAAAAAAACCTCAACCTTAATTAATCTCTAATTAAGATGACGTCACGCCGATCAATTAAGCTATTAAATCGAGTCCGATATGATTGAAGAGCGAAATAATACAACAATGCAAGTAATAAAGACCCGAGAAACGCAAAACGTCTTCAATTGATAAAGAAAACTTACCTCTTGACAAGAGGGCGGACTACGCGACACAAAACGCCAAGTACCACAATGGCGGCCGACACTAGACAAAGCCAATTCCAAGATCCTCACCCAGCGAGTTATTCCTGCATCTACGGTACTAGAACTAACGAAAACAAATCGAAATGGCCGATACAAAAATGACTACGTTCTTTGTCGACAAAATCCACTTCAGATGCCTGGAATTAAACCAGATTTTAAATGAATCGACAAAACAACCGAAAAATTTGACTCGCCCTTCGCAAGGTGAAGTCAGCGCGCAGGAAATTACATCGCGACATTTCTCGACGCACCAATGAAACGGATTCCCTAAGGTCACGCGAGAAAGATATAAAATTTAATTAATTATCGGAACTAATTTTTGTACGACGAGCGGATGCAGGAATAGTACCAGGGGCGTGCTAGAAATTCATTTCTAGTTAGCGACCAAACGGAATGTCTCAAAGTGCAGCTGTAAGTGCAATACCTCCAGTTTTTGTTTATCATTGGCTAAGAAATTTTGAAGAACATTTAGGTGATGGATACCTAATCTCAGATATTGTCATAGGCCTTAAAAAGGAACGGATGTCATCGGATATCTTCCCAAAAGTAATCCAACACTTCACAAGTACTGTTAAATGTTCTGTGGAAAATAAAGTACTTCTACTTTTTGACAATCATCAGTTCACGTATCCGTCGGCATGGCAATGATACATAAGGGAGATCCTATGACACACGACGAGTAAGTAACTGGTAAATGTACATTCGTTTGTTT
Organism: Pissodes strobi; assembly: GCA_016904865.1. Lineage (NCBI taxonomy): Eukaryota > Metazoa > Arthropoda > Insecta > Coleoptera > Curculionidae > Pissodes > Pissodes strobi. Next base: position 167,891 of record MU183234.1, on the reverse strand, counting down.
GTTTTTGATGAAGGCGTTGAGTGAGTTTGCATCTTAAAATGGGATTATTTTAATTTACCTCTTTGCGAATTCAACCCATATTTGACAGCCCCTCGATGTGGCTGTATTTTGAGCATTAAAAGCCGAATACAAAAAAACATACACCAGTAAAGAATAGAAAATAAAGGTGGTAAATTGAGCCGCGAAATGTTGGCATCATTGCTGGAAAAGGCACTAAGCCGTATAGCAAACATCCCAGATAGGAGAAAGTGTTCCACATTCGACATGATAATTTTTAATAGCCAAATCTGACAAAACTGGGCACAATGTTCAAAAACTAACAATTATTAATGAAACTGTGATTTATTAGGAACTTGTTATAAAATATAAAGGCATAAATTTAAAGATTGGATAAATGATTTTTGACAAAAGGCCAAAACTACTCCACTGGAAGGTTAGTTTCGGCTATATGATGGGAAACATTCGGCAATACTTCGAAAAATTCTATAACAATTCATAAAAACAAAAACTATGATACCTGTTTTAATTATCTTACATTTAAATTAAATCACTGGATGTTCTTGCAGCTTCATGATTGGATGAGTGAGGCAAAATAGATCCAATATCTCTTTTTTTCTCGATTTCTGAAATGTCTTCGACAGTAGGAAACAAGAAAATATTTGTATTTGCTTTACGGCGCAGAAATTTGACTACATTAACAATATACTCGAAAAATATTGTCACGAATAGTCTTGGGGGTTGTCGCGTTATTTAAAAAGAATAACGTCTCAGAGAAGGGCAGTGCTGCGATTAGTACAATGACGGGGTCTTTTGGTTAGACTTAACGCTTCCCTCAATCTGCCACTGTATGTTCTCTTCGTGATGGCACGCCTTGCTTAGCGTGCAGGGGGTAACTGAGATAGTCCGGGACCGAGTTACGTTGGATAAGAAGAGATGATAAAGAAAGCACGTTTGGTTATAACAATAAGAATGTATTAAGGATAAAACTTTAACAATGACTATTGATCAAAAAATGAGATTCTATAATACCCGATTACTAAGATGCGCATGTTTTCTCGATTTGAAGTATTGTTTATAGGTCTTTGGCTACTGTCCATTATCGTTTCTCTTAAGAGTTGAGTTTTATTTAAGAGCACTAGAATATTTCACTAAACTATTTAACTGACTACTTAGACATCTGTCTTTCTCAGAACTCTGACAAGCCTTGATTTGACTTTACTACGGTGGTTGTGAAACCCCTACTAGTCCTAGCGCCGTCAAGTGGCTAACCGGTACTAGGTTTGGGTAGGGAGTAAAGGAGTAGAACCTAGAGGCAGCTGTCTAGCTAACCTGGGAGCTGGTTTTAGGTGAGAACAAAGTCTGACGATCTGCAGGTTCGGTAGCGAATTTATATTAAAAAAAGTGATGACCTTTGCTTGGTTAAGATTGAAAATCGCTCCCGTTGATTGCTCGTGTTGTTTATAGTTTGCCTTTAATGTTTATATAACAATCTCCAAGTTCAAGTTCAATCTTAGGACAGGGTGATATTTCTTTAGTAGCTTTTGTATTTTAGTAGATTCCAATATTTTCACGGTCATCCAACCATCTTCTGAACGCCTAATACTCCCCACTCTTCAGGAACTTTTTCAGCAATATGTTTTGGCAATTTTTTGTAACTATAGACATAGGTAGAGGAAAATGGCCATCAACGTCACACCCTATAAGAGTTTTTGTTAATGAAACTAGATTATACAGTTTGTAGTGTGACTTAATTAGATGTAGTGAGCAAATCAGATTTAGAGCCAGATTATAGAGTTACCTCTGCTTACCGGACATTAAAAAGCAGCAGAAACACCAGAAACCTTTTCTGCTGTCGTTGTCCTATAAAAACACTAGCAGACTTTCTAAACTTTACCAAGGCTAAACAAAAATTCATTAACAACTGCAGAGTTTCGAAACACCAAACTTTAAATACGAGGGTAGAGATATTTTTCCATATGTCACAATGTTCAAAGTTTAAGCCAAAATTGTATTGCTTTCAGAGATGAAGCAGATATACGGACGTTAAATGAATGGAATGTAGTCCAACTGTACGATAAGAAATTTTGATTGAATCCAAAAAAGTTCAGAACTTAAAGGATTTAGATTTTATACCCTCCGCATATCATGGATGTACACTTCATTTGAAACAGATGGATGACAAATAAAAGAAAGGGGAAACTGGAAAAGAGGCACCTGACAGGAGTAACGAGTGCAGATACTCTGGAAAAATGTAACTTTGATGTTTTTTTTAATAAAGAATGATAATTACAAATACCCATTTTTTAACTTAAGTATAAAAACCGTCTAGGAAACTTCAATTAATCTATTTAAATATCATTTGCAGTTAAAAGTACAATATTTTTCTTACAATCGTTTTTTGCTTCTCCTATAAATCACCCTTTTGGTTTTTGGTGACTTATCATTCCTATTTGCGTGCCTTATTAGTGGAGTTGATTTTAAAATTTCTTCTTTCATTTATTTACGGGGATTCAAAGGCCAGTAATAGCTATGCTGTTACTGTCATAAATGGCAAATATATATGTCGATTTACATAATAAATTGTTCCGTAGCAGCATAACACACAAAGTTATCTCGCTTCAGATTCTGAAAAGTTGACATGGTAAACAAAAAATATTAAATAATTAATAAAACTCGTACAATACCGATAATTTATAAAATTTGAAGGTGTTATTTTTGCCGTGTTTCACTTCATTTAAAACTTATTTACTAAGCACGGCCAAATTTATCAGACGAAGCATACACTTGGCCAGGCTGCATTGTTCCTCGTAGAAACCAATTTCACCCGAATAAGTCGAAAAAACTTTGGTCCATTAAAATTCATGCCACAATGCAAGAACAGCATAAAAATTGGATATTAATAAAACAATATATTCTCAGTCGTTAGGGAAAGAGAGTATAAGCGACTGAATAGAGATATTGGAAAACAAATTGAAAATTTTAAGGGAGACTGGCTGCTTAAAGGTTATAGGGAGGTGGGACAAAGGCAAATAATATCAAACAAGACGCTGGTCTCTGGATGCCCAAAAATCTGTCCTTATTAACCAACGAAAACAATGAATTTTGATTTTAGCATGAAAATCCAAAGCAAATATGGGGAAGGTATGTTAAAGGACTGTTTAGTCACAGAAGCGTTTGTCAACTGAAAGAAGGACTCAGCTTACAATCATTACATCGGAAGTCATTCGAGGCATTAAGAAACAAACATCGTTTTAGCAGCAGATATTAAGGAAGAACTAAAAATATTAATCAATACTTTAACAGGGTCATATGATGGGTTTAGATACATACAAGTATGTCTATCAATGAATGGTACGACACTTGAGAGCGCTTAGAAAACACACATTCAAATAAAGAAATAAACAGTCCACTGAATCATTCCAATTAAATTAAAAGACCAATAATTGAGATCGATAGGTCAGGTTTTTTTTATAAACATGCGAAATGTCTTATTGCTTCCAAAATTATCTGCAAGGCTTACTCTCAAATAATGTAAGTCTATAGGAGCATTCTACGTATAGGTTGGATACACTACTACATTTAGTGACTTGTAGCTCATTACCCATTTTAGTGGGGGTATTAAAATATGGATTAAATTTCAAAATAAGGCACACATAGAAATAATGTCATATATTGGCCATCGTACATAGCATAGTAATACTCTCTCTCTCCCATTAATTATGATGAAGATCCAGCAATTTTCATTCTTGCCTCGTTGTAGGGCTTAAGCCATCTTTCCTTGATATTGTTCTCTATTTTATTGTCTTCAGGATAGGGAGAAGGGGTCCAGACATATGATTGTCTCGACTAAAGGTTATTATTTAATATTAGGTGGATTTCAGGAACGTGAATCCTAATTTTGTTTCGAGAATATGCTTGCCGAAAAACGTGACCTTGTTTAATATTTTTCCAAATGAATGGACCGGAGTTAACTAATTTTATATAATATATATTTTGTGCGGATATAGTGGATCCGATTTCCAATATTTTTATCCTTTTATCCTGTTGATAAACTGGTCTCCACGAGAGAATCAACTCTCACACCCTGGCAAATGTATTAACGTATAGGCTAAACCAAGTGAGGGTAACCAGATATCGTGCGTCTAATCCAGAGTGGGCGGCAGCAAACAGCGTCTATTTCATCATGTTAGAGGCGACTGAAAAAGAGGTCAGGAAAGCAATGGGAAACTACTTGAAGATAATCCTTCCCAGGAAAAACCTTGTGCACTAAACTCATCAGGACAGGAAAACCTAAGAATTTGGCACTCAGTCCCGTGCAGGTCACCAGAGGGTGCTAAGGATCCCCCGGCTTGACATGATGAGAACGAAACTACGCTGGGAACATGGAATACACGAACCTTTTTTGCATCGAGCAACCTTGATAACGCCATTAGGGATATGAAAAGACTAAACATCGACGTTCTTGGGATAAGGGAGATAAGATGACCGAGTAATGGCTTATGTCGGAAGGGTAAGGAAACCTTCTATTATTTCGGAAACGAAGACCATCAACATCGAAGTAGAGTAGGCTTTATACTGAGCGACCGATTGGGCCGGCATGTGTCTAATATGGTAGCTTACTCGGATAGAAGCAGCTCCAGGCCAAACCCATCAATATTAACCTGATACAAGTATATACATCCACAGCGGATAGATCAGACATTGAGGCTGAGCAGTTCTATGAGCAAGTTCGTGAGGTAATCGGCTCTCTTAAAATCCAAAGAAATTATCGTAGTAACGGGTGATTTTAATGCCAAAGCAGGAAAAGGGGCTACCGAAACAATAGTGGGACTTTTCTTGCTGTTTGAAGATGACTATAGCCGGATGAGTTTTGTTTGTTTTTTAAAATCAAAGAGCGAAGTCATAAAGTATTTTAAGGAATTTGTGAAGATGGTTGAGACACAAAGAGAGAAGAAAATAAAAATATTTAGATCAGACAATGGAGGGGAGTTCTGTAGTCATGAACTTGAGTTATTTTTAAAGAATAATGGCATCATTCATCGAACCCCTAATCCATATACACCCCAGCAGAATGGTGTATGTGGAAGGATTAATCGAACTGTTGGAGAGAAGGCGAGGTGTCTCTTGTTTGATGGAAAACTCGAAAAGAAGTTATGGGCGAAGGCTGTTAATACCTCGGTTTATCTGAGAAACCGTTCGATAGCTGCTGGACTATATACTGGAACACCTTTTGAGGTTTGGAATGGTGTTAAACCAAATGTAAATCACATAAAAACATTTGGGTCATCTGTTATGGTGCATGTTCCAGAAAAGAAGAGAAGAAAATTTGACAGAAAAGCTGAAAAATTGATATTGGTTGGTTTTGGTGAGACCGTGAAAGGTTACAGACTCTACAACCCTCAGAAAAATACAATCACCACAAGTAGAGATGTGCAGATAATGGAAATGGTAGAAGACAAAGAAAATATGATTAAAGTAGATATTTCAGAAAGAGAAGGGTCACATCTCGAGTTGCATGAAGAAAAAGGTGAAATGGAACTGTCAAATGATGACCGAATGTCAGATTCAGTGGGGAAAAATTTTGAAGACATAGTCGAAGATAGTGATAGTGAATACATACCTGAGAATATGGAAAGTTTTGTAGAATCAAATGAAATTAGAAGATCTTCAAGACAGCACAAAGCAAAAATGTTGAAGGCTATGTTACTTACCTGCGTACGTATCCAGAAAACTTACCTGACGTCGAGAAAATTTTCAGTAATGTTCCTGTGAATGTACGTGATGCCCTGTCCAGACCTGATACGAATGAATGGAAGAAAGCCATACAAAGTGAAGTACGATCCTTTGAGGAGAACGAGGCCTGGGACTTAGTCAATCCTCCAACAGAAGGCGTGATTGTGGACAATAAGTGGGTGTTCAAGCGTAAGCTTGATAGTGTGGGAAAAGTGTGTTACAGAGCAAGATTAGTGGCGAGGGGGTTTGTGCAAAAGGAAGGGGTAGATTATGGTGAAATATATGCCCCAGTGGTTAGACATAGTACGTTAAGATTATTAATTGCATTGTCTGCAAAATTGGATCTAGAAATAAGTCACTTGGATGTTTCTACAGCTTGTTTTATGTTATATATATAGTTTATATGAGTCAACCTGATGGTTTTGTTTCTCCAGAGAACAGCTCAAAAGGTTGTAGGCTTAAGAAGGCTATTTATGGCCTAAAATAGTCCTCAAGTGCCTGGAATATGAGAATTAATGATTTTTTTGTTAACTTTAGGTTATAAAAAATTTCAATATGAGCCTTGTGTCTACACAAAAATTTATAATGATTCATTTACTGTTCTGGCACTATATGTGGATGATATATTTATTTTTTCTAATAATGTAAATGAAACTGATTGCTTAAAATCTAAATTGTGCGCGAGGTTCAAATTAAAAGATTTGGGAGAAGCTAAAAAATGCCTGGCGATGGAAATTATCAGGGACAAGATTAACGGTTTTATTGAATTAAGTCAAAAGACTTATATTGAAGAAATTTTAAGAAGATTTCAAATGGCTGATTGTAAGCCCATAAGGACACCTATGGAGGTTAATTTGAATCTTGAAAATGGCGAAACGAATATGAAATATCCATTTCAACAACTTATAGGTAGCCTTATGTACTTAGTGGTGTTAACGAGACCAGATTTGTGTTATACAGTAAGTTTTTTAAGTCAGTTTAATTCCAGTTATGGTACTGATCACTGGATTCTTGCAAAGAGAGTATTGCGGTATTTGCAAGGAACCAAGGATTATTGTTTAACTTTTAACAAAGATGATAAGAATATTGAAGGTTTTGTTGATGCCGATTGGGCAGGGGATGTGAAAGATCGGAAATCATATTCCCGTTTTGTATTTAAATTTTGTATTGGAAGTATTTCTTGGGAAAGTTGGAAGCAAAGAACAGTCTCTTTATCTAGTACAGAATCTGAATATGTTGCAATTTCTGAAGCTTTTAAAGAAGCAATTTATTTGCAAAATTTGTATAATGAACTGACAGGTCAAAATTTACCAAAATATCAATATACAATGACAGTCAAAGTGCTCAAAAGTTGATTTTAAACCCTGTTTTTCATAAGAAAACTAAGCACATTGATGTCAGACATCATTTTGTTCGAGACATTGTTGCTAAAGACTTATTGTCAATAAACTATTTGTGTAGTAATGATATGTGTGCTGATATATTGACAAAGAGTCTGCAGCCTATTAAACATAATTAATTTGTGAAAGATTTAGGTTTGTTAAATTTTGATTATTGATAAGTGGGGATGTTAAATATATATCAATAATGAAAATTTATAATTAGTACAGGTGCTGCCATCTGCTCATATTATGTGTATTAAGATGTAATGTTGGTAACTTGGCCGGTAACATGAATGTACCTTGTAAAATAAAGTAGTAGTCGTTTCTGATTACTTGAACAACACACACGGTGTTTTATTTGTCTAACATTATCCTGGTAGCTGCATACCCAGGGCTCCCAGGGGCAGACATCGGATCAGACCAGAACCCTATTATCGTCTTTTCGATATAAGCTGATAACGAAAAGACCCAATCCTCTCAGATCCAAAATTGAGATGCTAAAACAATCGTATATCCAGGAATCTATGAAAGCAGAACGGCAACAGCTTTGTCTAGAGAATCGTCCCGAATAGGAGACATCTTCCAATAACATCTGGCATAAATTAGAGGCAAATATACAAACGGCCACTTAAAATATTCTTGGTCATAGTGCAAGAATAAAACTCAACCCATGGATGACTGATGAGATCCTGGATCTGATGGAAGACCGACGACTAGTCAAAAACGATTAAATAAAGTACAGAGTCATAGACAAGCTCATCAGGACCAAGATAAGGGGCGCGAAAAAAACATGGATTCGTGAGGAATGCGAGGAAGCCGAGAGACTGCTTAGCCATCACGATTCGTTTAACTTTCATAAAAAGGTCAAACAAATTACTGGTTGTCATATACAATCAAGATTACCCTCTGTTAGAGACGAAAACCGAAGGTTTGTCCTGAATAAAGACAAACTACAGGAGATCTGGAAGAACTATGGAGAGGCTCTTTTTGAGGATATACGAGCGGACAGCATAAATAATTAGCAGCAGCAATTGAGTGGACGGGAAATCCTGGAATCATAGGTCACCAGAGCAATCAACTCCACAAAAAACAGTAAAAGTCGCGCACCTGACAACATATATGCTGAAGTTCTGAAATGCGCTAACGTGAAACTCCTCACATCATAAAATATATGATGACGGTCACCTGCCCAAAGACTGGCTCAAATCCACATCCCAAAAAAACAATCCCGTAGAGCTGTGACGATTACAGACTTATAAGTCTAATCAGCAATGCGCTTAAAGCAGTTCTACTTATAATTCACTTTAGAATCTACAACATAAATGTGAAGAGATGAGCGATGAAACGCAATTCGGCTTTGTAAAGGGACTAGTTACTAGAGAGACCTTATGCTCGATGAAACTTCTAGTACAGAAATGGTACGACCAACGCATGAGTGTATTAATTTGTATTTATCGACTACCAGAAAGCATTTCATAACGTGAAGCATGGCAAGGATATCAGAATAATAAAACATCTTTATTGGGGCCAGTGCTGAAATCCGAATTGGGAAGGACCTTACGACGGACGAGTTCGACAATGCTAAAGGCGTCCGACAAGAACGTGGTCTGTCTCCCATACTCTTTATTATATATGTAGAGAAGATCTTTCAGTTGACGCTGACAATGTGGATACTGGAATAAAAGTAAACGGCAAAACCATCAACAACATCTGATACGCAGATGATTCTGCAATTTTGGCTAACAATCTTGAAGGCCTACAGGTCTTCCTGGGCAAAATTAACGGGGTTGGCAAACGCTGTGGATTACGAATTAAGATCGCAGAAGCAAAAATGATGATTATCAGCAGGCAAGAATTCGATAACATCAATCTTACAGTCAATGGTGAAATAATTGAAAGAGTGTCTAAATTCAAATACCTAGGGGCAACTCTCAACGAAAAATGGGACTGTGATGAAGAAATAAAATCTTGTATCGAAATTGCAAAAACCACTTTTTTTAAGAATGAAAACATACTCCGCCAAAGAGCATTGCCGGTTGATCTCCGATTGTGCGTTATCAAGTGTTACGTGTGGCCCCTCTTATTACATGGAGTGGAAACATGGTCGCTTAAGGCCAGGACATTAAACCGAATTGAGGCATTTGAAATGCGGACACTGCGAAGAACGCTTCGGATTTCTTAGAATTCTTCTTCTTTCTGTGCCATCTTCTACCGAAGGTTGGCGACCATCATGTGATAGGTTTCTCTGTTCTCCGCCGCATGAAGTATAGTTGAGGCTTCTGGTATTTGGAACCTTTCACGCAAGTTTTTCATCCAGGATTGTTTCTTTCTGCCCAGTCCTCTCCTTCCTTCTATCTTTCCCTCCATGATAAGTTGCAATAGACCATAGTTGTCATTACGAAACACATGTCCCAGGTAAGATGCTTTTCTTTTCTTAACATTTGCAAGTAATTCCAGATCTTTGTTCATTCTTCTCAATACCTCCGTATTGGTCACTCTGTCAGTCCATGGTATTCTTAGTATGCGTCTATACAGCCACATTTCAAAAGCCTCTAATTTTCTCATTGTTGTTAGTTTTAATGTCCACCCTTCCACGCCACAAAGCAACGTAGAGAGCACGTAACACTTCGTGGCTCTCCATCGGGTACCAATGTTTAGGTTGCGGTTACTCAAGAGTTTTCTCATTGTTATGAATGTTGATCTTGCTATTTCAATTCTGATTTTAATCTCTAAATCAGGGTCCCATTCATAATTTATTGTGTATCCCAAATATTTGTAGCGGTGTACTCTCTCGATGGATTTGGTTCCTATTTGTAGATCGATATTCCTCCTACTAATCACCATAAATTTGGTTTTCTTTCTGTTGATCTTAAGTCCAAATTGGTTGCTTATTGTAGTTACTCTATTGAGCATCATCTGTAAGTCTTCGGTATTATCCGCCAGCAATACAGTATCATCTGCATAGCGGGGGTTACTGATTGGTACCCTATTAATTTTGATGCCTTTATTGTGTTCTTCCAGTGCCTCTACAAAGATTTCTTTAGAGTATAAATTGAACAGCAGTGGTGAAAGGATGCAACCGTGTCTAATTCCCTTAGCGATTACAATGTCCTAACCCGTCATGTCTTCATGCTTAATATTTGCTGTTTGATTCCAGTAAAGATTGTTTATAATCTGAATGTCCTTGGTATCAATTCCTGAAAGTTGTAAAGGCTTTCTCATAGTCGACATATTTTTGTTGGTCAAGACATTTTTGGACCAAGACCTGCATCGCGAAGAGGGGCTCTCTTGTTCCATACCCACATCTAAATCCGAACTGTGTGCTACCTAGACGTTGCTCTAATTTTGTTCTTATTCTAGCATGGATAATTCTCAAGAACACCTTTAGTGTGTGACTCATTAAGCTTATAAGGCGATATTCACTGCACTTTTTGGAGTTGGGCTTTTTGGGGAGTGTTATAAACATAGACTTTAACCGGTCCAATGGAATTTGACCCGTATCGTAAATTTTATTAAAGAGACCTAGCATGGTGTTCAGGTTGTTCTCATCGATAACTTTCAAAAATTCGACTGGTACTTGATCGCATCCTATTGCTTCTCCTTCCTTTGTTTGCTCTAGGGCTCTTATTAACTCGCTTTTCAATATCTTTGGTCCTTCCAAGTCAAGAGTGTTTGTTACCTGACGATAGTCGGTGAACAAGTTTTTGATGTAAGTTTCCCATATATCTAACTGTTCTTTCCTGTCTACAATAAGTTTGTTGTTTTCGTCTACTAACTTTCCAAACTGTCTTTTGTGTATATGTAAGCTGTTTGACCTTTTTATGCATGTTGAAGCTGTCATGTCTCTGTTCTAGTTGCTCTATCTCTTGGCATTTTTCACTTAACCATTTCTCTTTAGCCTCCTTTATCTTTTTGGTGACAATTCTATCTAGCTCTTTATATCGTTGAGCGTTGTTCTTATTTTCTCTTCTTTTGTCGAGTAACTGCAATATTTCGTCCGTCATCCAGTAATTTTTTCCTCCTTTCAGAGTGTCCAATTTCTTCTTTCGCTCTGATCCGTATAGCATCTCGTAAGCTAATCCAGTCCCTTTCAATATCATTGGTAATGTCTATTGTTGTCAAACTATTATTAATGCTTTCTGTGAGCTTGGCTTTTATTTCGGGATTTCTTAGCTTGTCCATATCTAAACTTTTGTTAGTCGTTTTCTTGATTGGTGTTTTTAGTCGGACTAGCAATTTAGCTACGAGTGGAGCGTGGTCAGACTTTATATCAGCTCCTGGGTATGTTTTGGCCGCGATTATTGCATTACGGAATCTTTTGTTAATTGTTATAAAGTCTATCTGGTTTCTAACTATCTTTTCCGGTCTGTCCTGCGGCGCCTTCCAAGTGTATAGTCTTCTTGGAGGTAAATCAAACCAAGTATTTGTTATAGTTAATTGTTGTTAATTCTTGGAATTAGCATATGCCAAATATCGATGTTCTACTAATTGCTGGAGTAGAGAGAGAACTCTTAAATATCGTTAAACAACGAAAAACGTCATACTTAGGGCACAGCCTCAGGGGAGAATGATTTAAACTGACTTTGAAAGTCAGTTTAAAGCCTGACAATCTGCAAGAGCTTTTTACTGTTTTATTGTATTTGCTAACCATTTTCATTTTTAGTTTTTTGCTTTTCTTGAAAACGGTATCCGACTAGATACCGAATCGAAGAAAGAAATTAGGTACACATTTCATTAGGGTCACTAAACTTGCACTTGTGCAGTTTACATCCTTGAGCCTGGGCCGAAGTGGCTCTATAACAATTCAAACCAAATTCAATCATTTGTGGAGCCAAAGGCAATCAATTCCAGGGTAAGAATGAATCCTCCACAACAATATAGAACATATTTACATCAAAGATATTAATTATATCGTTTTTGTGGATTTTCCTTAAAGCATCATATTTTTCTGGACAAACTTCTTTTATCTATTAACTTGTTAGAATCGTGTAAATTGAGGTTTTGATATGACATTTTGCCTTGCGCCGCCGTCGTAGTACGCTGCGTTCTATTAACTGTGCCTATTGACTAGTTAGAGATTGGTACTCAGACCAGCCACACATCGACTTTGATTTATGAAAATTAGTTCTTGAAATCGGTTGTTTTGCGATAATATTGAAGATTACAGGTATGGTGTGAAAAGAGCAGACCTACCGTTGTCACAGTGCAACATAGGTGGTTGGATGGCAAAAAAAATCATAAAACATGAATGGTTGGAGATCTCGATTTACATCATTGCTCTAGGAACTTAGATCGTCTGAAAAACTGTGCCGCCTATCGCGAGTGGGTGGAACGTTCACGAAGTTGGCAGCACTTCGGTACGCGTTAGTCAGGGTAAGAGCTGATTAGTGACACGTTTTTAGTGAAATATCGAAATAATTAATTAACTAATTACCTATTCCCTTTGTGGCCGATGTAAATTAATTGAATAAGGTGGAATTTGTCATGTCAGAATCTAGGGTAAGTGTGTCAAAAATTGACGAGAATGTGGTGCTCGTGAAGCACGTGTCGTACATGGCCCGTAAGGGTATTGGTTAATTAAAAAAAATTAAGCACCTATTTTCTTTGTGGCCAATGAATATTAAGGTCGGATTTGTCATATCAGAACCTTAGGTGATTGTTTCAAAAATTGACGGGAAAATGGTGTTTGTGTGGGACGTGTCGTATATGGCCCGTAGTGGGATTGGCTAGTTGAAATTGTTGAGAGGGATATCCTGCATAATTAGCACGTAGCCTTCTCTTCATCCTCTCGATCAAGGGGGAAACCTAACGAGGACGCTCAAAAGGTCTTCCAAATTGATGAGTAGTGTCGGTGTCGCAGTAGAGACGTTTTGTGGGATCTTCTCGCAGACCCTTTTGGAGTCCTAGGTAATATTTTTGTTGTTAACTTTCATTGTATTATTGATTTACTAACTAAGATTTTCCACTCACCTCGTCAGGTGAGTTTTTTGAGTATCATTTTATTCGCCACCATTTTGTGATTTCAGGTGAATAGTTGCTAATGTTTCTCTGATCTTCCTTGCATACGCTTTGTCTTGTCTATCCTGGGAGGCAGCCTTGCTGATTCAGTGCTTTAAGTAGATAAAAAATGTTTTACAAGTAAAATATTGATTTTCTTGTTAGAAAGCCCTTATCTATAATATAGGGCTTTCTATAGGGCGAGACCAATCGGGACAAAAACTTCGTAACGGTACGTCGGATCGCTGTGAAACTTATACCAATCGATTTGTAATCGAAAAAAAAAATTTTGATTTTTTGTCTGTATGTATGTGTGTGTGTGTGTGTGTGTGTGTATGTGATGAAATCGATTACAGGTCGCAATTTTGAAGATAGCGACTTGAAATTTGGCATAGAGGTAGAGGTCCATGAACCCTCGGAACCTATTGATTTTGGTTACGATCGGCTAATATACAGGGTGTGAAAACACGACAAGTTACCGTTTTTTGGCATTTTTGCCCGTGGCACAAGGACCTACTTTTCTTCTTTTTTATATCAAATGAAAGTATTCGGTAAGATACGTATTTTTGTTCCTTTGCTCTTTTGCTCTATTTGTTATACAGGGTGTGAAAACAGGACAAGTTATCGTTTTTTGGCATTTACAGGTCGCAATTTTGAAGATAGCGACTTGAAATTTGGCATTGAGGTAGAGGTCCACAAACCCTCGGAACCTTTTGATTTTGGTTACAATCGGTTAATATACAGGGTGTGAAAACAGGACAAATCACAGTTTTTTGCAATTTTTGTCCGTGTAAACAAGGATAATATTCTTTTTTTATGTCAAATGAAAGTATTCTGTAAGACACGTAATTTTGTTTCTTTGCTCTTTTGTTCTAATTGTTATACAGGGTGTGAAAACAGGACAAGTTACCGTTTTTTTGCATCTAATGTCGCAATTTTGAAGATAGCGACTTGAAATTTGGCATAAAGTTAGGAGTCCACAAACCCTCGAAGCCTATTGATTTTGGTTACGATCGTTTAATATACAGGGTGTGAAAACAGGACAAGTTACCGTTTTTTTGGCATTTACAGGTCGCAATTTTGAAGATAGCGACTTGAAATTTTGCATAGAGGTAGAGGTCCACAGACCCTCGAAGCCTGTTGATTTTGGTTACGATCGGTTAATATACAGGGTGAGAAAACAGGACAAGTTGCCGTTTTTTGGCCATTAGAGGTCGCAATTTTGAAGATAGCGATTTGAAATTTTGCATGGAGTTAGAGGTCCAAAAATTTTCGAAGCCTGTTGAGTTTGGCTACAATCGGTTAATATACAGGGGGTGACAGCAGGACCAGTTACCGTTTTTTGGCATTTATAGGTCGCAATTTTGAAGATAGCGACTTGAAATTTGGCATAGAGGTAGAGGTCCACAAACCCTTGAAGCCTATTGATTTTGGTTACGTTCTGTTAATATACAGGGTGTGAAAACAGGACAAGTTACCATTTTTGGCATTTTTGTTCGTGTAAACAAGGACCAACTTTTCCTTTTTTCGGTGTCAATTTATAAGTAGACGTGAAAGTATGTCAGCATTTTTTATTGACAATATGGTTACCATAGCAACCAATTAATAATACGTAAATCACTAATAAAAGATATAGTATGGTACTTAGGATTGTTTGTAAAGCCTAATTTGATAATAAAAAATTGGTTTCTATGGTAACCAAAAGAAAGTTAAGAATCGTCTTAATTCGTCAATCGTCCGACTTAGAGATTTGATATATGGTATTTAGGTAAAGATTAAAAAACAATTAACAATTGACGTTGACAAGTCGGTTACCATGGCAACCAATTAATAATA
>MU183234.1:88371-145160 GCA_016904865.1 Pissodes strobi | reverse complement strand
AATGGCGGGGGCGTCACTCCCCGTAATAAAACTCCTCTCACCAGTTTCACGTTCCTGCCAGCCAGTACAATGCAGCCTCTCTTGTCACAAACTGTCATTGATCAGCTCCAGACTTTGTACTTTGGTGTTCTCCAGCCTGGGGGAGGAGAATGGGATTTGATGGGCCATATCCCATGGCAACTCGGAATGGCGGGGGCGTCACTCCCCGTAATCAAACTCCTCTCACCAGTTTGACGTTCCTGCCAGCCAATACAATGCAGCCCCTCTTGTCACAAACTGTCATTGATCAGCTCCAGACTTTGTACTTTGGTGTTCTCCAGCCTGGGGGAGGACGATGGGATTTGATGTGCCATATCCCATGGCAACTCGGAATGGCGGGAGCGTCACTCCCCGTAATCAAACTCCTCTCACCAGTTTGACGTTCCTGCCAGCCAATACAATGCAGCCCCTCTTGTCACAAACTGTCATTGATCAGCTCCAGACTTTGTATTTTGGTGTTCTCCAGCCTGGGGGAGGAGGATGGGATTTGATGGGCCATATCCCAACAATTCCTAATCAAAATTATGGCTCCTCCACCAGCGCACTGTCGCCTGGCCGAAGGCACACATCATCCAGTGAGCACTTCAAAACTGTTCAATTTCGCCTCTAGTTATGGTCTTTGATATTTTGGGTTGATAATCTTCATCTTGAAATTAAAAAAAACGATGTTTTAAATGTTTGCTGATATCTACGTCGCTGTTCATACGTAGCCTAACTTTGATCATCGAATAATTTGACCATATATATTAATATGCTAGAAAGTTATGGTGAATCTCGTACAGTAGCTCTCGACATACCCAAAGAATTTGATAGGGTGTGGCATGACACAGTGTAAAGCAAATTGGCAGGATGTGGACTACCACAAGCACTGCTTCTATGACTTTCCAATTTCTTGAGGAATCGAAACATCCCAGTTGGTATTGATCGACATCTCTCGGAGGAATTTAAAATCATTAACGGAGTTGCTCAAGGGCGTATATTATCTCCCACACTGTTCCTACTCTATATCAACAATCTCTTAAACTGCACAAACAATTCTATTTACAGGTTTGCATACGACAGCACTGTTATATCATCATTCATGTCGCAGACTCAAATGAACTCTGCTCGTTCCCAACGCAAGCGAGAAAATCAGATTGCTGCCATAAATGAAGATATGTCGAATTTAACGAAGGAAAGACTCAAGGAGCACAAACACTGCAAGACCTTACTTAACAATGACAGGACAAACACTGACTTTTGCTTCATCTATAACCTTGCTGGGCATCAACGTAGAAAACAACATGTCTTGGCGCAATCACGTCAACAAAATCGCCAAGGTAGCAGCACAATTGCTGGCAGCACTCTATAGAGCAAAAAGTTGCATACACCTCATCAGCTCTTGCTGATCTACAAGGTCTACAAAAGGCCATCTCTGGAATACTGTTCCCATGTATGAAGACTGGCACTCAAACACTTGCTCAAGATATTGGACTCCATACAGAGGTGTTCAAAAACCATTTTTGAACACGCTTTCAAATCTAACGACTTAATTTTGTACAACTTAATATTCCGCGCCACTGTCCTCACATTTCAAAGAAATTAAAAGCCATGGCATACTACTAACGCCATCTCTGGTTTACAACGTTTATCCACTGCATCAACTAGTCTAGAAAGCTAAAAGTAAGCGTCCTCCAAGGCCACCGACCAATCATATAGCTTCCTGCTGTTCTCCGGCGAGACTACTAGCGCCATATGTCGTAACCACGTTTACTCATCTGAAACCGGCCGCGTATCCTACGCCCATCCGACCAATCACAGCGCATCCTCCAGGATAGCCACTTCATTCAACCTAAAATTTCCTAGCATTATAGTTAGGAAGGTTTAGGATTTTCTAGGGAGTAACTAAAATTCCGATCTTTAATAATCGAATTTCATGAAAACTAGTCAGCAGATTTCAACCGGATTTGTATTAAAATTCATAATATTAATTTAGACAACCGGTCATGCTAAGCTTTTACACAATATCTCTATATTTACATTATTGCTCTTTCTATGTCCGATTATCCTGCCAGAAGAGGCGGTGACAAAGGGGGGCGTTAATAACTTCTTCAAGTTGATCTAGTTCCCACGTTCTAGTATGAAGTTGCATATCAGCTCTCCACCATGTAAGTCGCTCTAAAGGCGCTGTTCCCACCGACATGGCGCCAAGCCGCCATGTCGGGCCAGTTTGACGTTTTGAGACCTCATAATCTCTCTAGTTCTTTACTCAAGTGTCATAGTGGTATCCAGCCATAATCATCGTCATCTCAAGCCTACAAAAAGGTATTTATCGGCATCCTGACTGTCATTATTCTCTCAAGTATGACGCTGTATACTGGCGTCCCTATCGTACCATTGGTCTTGTCCATGGGAATTCTACAAACTAGTTTTATCTCGCACCACAAGTAATCGAGTCTTGTCTCGTAACCCAAGTAAGTAAACACACAAGTTTACATTCACATTTTCTCAAACGATGTACGATAGCTGTGCTAGCGTTCTCCATTAGGCTTTGTCCATTGGGTTCTCAATATTAATCGAGTCTCGTCTCGAATCCCAAACGTTTACATTCACATACGTTTACATTCTCTCAACCTCGCAAACGCGGTAACACCGCAGCACTGGCGTTCCGATTGGGCTCATCCATGGTTTTCAATTCTCTATCAGAGTGTAACACTGGGTTGTTCCTTATTCTCATATAAGGATTAAACGGCACTTGTCTGCCAGTATTCTCAAATCTCAATACACAACTTAAGTCATGCCTATGCGAGCTGCATAGCGTGTTTTACAATCATTTATGCGTGTACCAAAAAACCGCATTTCACAAGGCATCCAGGTTATGCTATTATGCAATAACTGCATACCAGATTTAAACCACTAATTCAAGTCATTCCTATTTACAAGAAATTGAACTACATTGTACATAGAAGCTACAACAAAGACTTAGTAAGTCTTTACAGTGACTTTTCCTGTGCTGAATGACCCAGAGTTGACTAAAGACCTTGATTGCCTTGAAGATGAAAGAAAAGTGGCCTATTTCTTTACTATCGATACTACCAGAGAAGGTGTTTAAATGAGCTGGCACTTATGATTCCGCCCAGAGTTGTGCCAAATAGAAACACCCGTCAGACACAAGTTGCTCATCAACATACGAGTGAGTTGCAAGCATCTAGGACGTCGCTGTTACGGGACTCCGTTTTCTGGAGGACTGCCTCGCTCTGGAATGGACTTCCAAGTAACGCCTTTCCCGAAAACTACAACCTACAGCGCTTCAAGTCCAACGTCCACCGTCATCCCCGCACATGCACCGCTCGTTAAGTGATATAAGATTTTCCTCCTGTATGTGTGCTGAACATAAACAATAGTAATAATATGTTTTTCCAAAAAACCGCCTTTTTATTCACACCACCTAACAAACTTATCATAAGTAATTTCATATGACATTCGGCTTTCTGGGCAACAAATCCATCGTAGCCTTGATTGGCCGCTTCCTCTAAATATTTAAATGGATCGACGCAACTATGGTTTCCTTCCACATTTTCTTACATTTCTCAAGTTGCAAGTAAAAAAACTAACCGTTTTAAGAAACTTACAGAATATTTCAAATTTTCCATAGTCAACTTAGCCAACGATGGTTGTTACTTGGTAAATTTGATATTATTTGTGTTAAAAGTGTTTTAAGGGACTGACATGACAAAATCCGTGCCTTAAAATGTCCTTTTAACATCACTGTTAAGCCATAATGTGGGAGAACAATGTCTTTAAGATTTAAAGAGACATCAAAGGGTCTCAGCTGCATTATTCTAAAAACCGAGATAGACAATTTTCGGAGGACACATTTTATATCCCTGAGTAGGGGTGAGCTTTATTAAATTTTCCAATCTACCAGTGAATTAATTGCGAGCACCCTTAACTGTCTGGTTATAATTACTTTTAACATGGATATTAGATTTGCATCAATAATTAGCCCTTTTCAATCCTGAAAATTCAAAATGGTGATTTAAATTCGAGCTAGTAATTAAATGATTTTGAAATTGCATTTTATCGAAAGGACATTTATTGCAATTTAATAAAACTCCAGTAGATTGGAAAAAATAAATAACAATTTAATATATTATACCTAAATGCCAAATGGGCAGTTACATAAATCATTCTGTCAATTCTTGAAATAACATATATTTTTCGATAAATTGACTAAACAGGCAATCAACAATTGAAATAATTTTTCGATTTACTTATCGAGCAGTCTCAGCACACTCATTTAAAATGTAATTGAAGAGATAAGTGGAGTGGAGTCTACGTCAGAGATCTTTTTAAAGCAACATGGTTTAAAGTTTTCTATTTAACATTTGTGGCTTGTTTAAAATAAGAATAAGTTTTTTAAGTGAAAAGTTCTTTAGGACCGTTCAGAACACTTTATTCTGGGTAGTGAATAAGACTGAAGCATCCTCTCAAGTAACGTTCAAACGTGTCTACGCTCGGCTATTTAACGCTCATTCGGGTAAAGTCGGCTTGAGTTGACTTCGGCCAAGTTAGGGAGAAAAGTCAGTAAAAAAATATGAATCATTTCGAGTTTTATTTGGATTACCTACAGCATGTTGTCGATCTCTGTAATATATTAACTCAAGTAATCATCTACTTAACTAATTCGGTTTGACGTCATGTGTCTCGATCGGGTGGCGGCGTAGCCTAGAAGATAAGGGCCTCGCTTAGCATGTGAGAGATACCGGGATCGATGCCCGGCACCTCCAAGAGACGTTTTTTATATTTCTTTTATCGTGTGGTCTTAAAGATACACCTTAATTTTGTTTTGAGTTTGCCATATTAAATTAAAAAGTCTAGGAATAAATTATGCTTAACAACAAAAGAGGCGATCCAAAGTGCTATGCAAATACATCAAACCAGTAAACTAAAATGAGGGAATAGGAACTTCTATTGTCACGAATAAAAAGAGCTGACAACGTCTCGGAGAAGAGTCGTGTCACGATTAGTACAATGACGGGGTCTTTTGGTTAGACTTAACGCTTCCCTCAATTTGCCACTGTATGTTTTATTCGTGATGGCACGCCTTGCCTAGCGTGCAGGGGTATAACTTAGATAGTCCGGGGTCGAGTTACGTCGGGTAAGAAGTTGTGACAGTTCGATTTTGCCAATGTCAAATATTTTTAAAATTTCATTTATATGCCGCATTTAGGAAAAAAGATGCTGTAATTTGCACGCATCGGTTTATTAATTCTAAATTTATTAATTTGATTTGGTAACAATTCGCTTGAAAATGCCACTTTCCTAATATGAATTAACTATATTTGAAGTATAGGTTAGCTATATATTTGTATTATGTCAACGAACCAATTCATATTTTTAAGATTCCTGTTAGTGAAGCCTGCAAATACGCTGCATTTGACTTGTTGATCCATATTTTAATTTTGGTTGGCATATTCCATAACTTTTTGGGAACCCCTGGGTTGCGGAACACCAATTACAGGCCGCCATTTCTGAAGATCGTTAGATCGTTTTTGGACCTCTGCTTTAATAAATGTCTCGCTTTATACGGCAGACTAGTTTTTGTGAGGTTCATGCCAAATAATAGGGATGGGCTATCCATCCGTGTTTGTCGCTCTCGATATAGATTTTTTGAAGGTTTATGATTCTCGTAAGAGTATTTCCTAGCATTTCTTGAAAAATTTAATTTTAGCTCACTATTCGTGGCTTCCGCCGTCGTTTATCATCCTAATAAACGAGAATTAAGGCGTTTATTGTCTTGGAATTATTCCCCGTATCGAAATCGCTCGGCTTGTTTCAGTCCATCCCTACTTCTTAATTGGAAATAAGCAAAGGGAAATTGGCGAAAACGATCGAGAGTTTCTTCTAGTTTGACCAGTCGGCGAGGAGAGAAGCTTTCTGTTCTAGTACAGTCGTATAGAGACCACATTTAATTTGTGATTTAATTCAACCCATTTATAGGGGATATTCTGTGGAATCTCTTGGTGTTTTGACACGACCGATTAATCGGGATCTAGATACTGCTGTATTAGGTAAGCATTTTCCCTGGATTTCTTTTTCTATTCCCTGTGAAGCGCGTGAACGCCATGATGCTAACGGTTTTTTTTTTCATTATTTATAGAGGCTTCCACGTCCGTCATATAAGACCGAGACCGTCGAATCTCTCATAGTTAGACCTCACACACACACGATCGAGGTAATTATTGCTACCGTTTTGCCTAAATTAATAATTTAATTGCTTATCTGTGTTACCTTTTTTTATGCATATACTGCCATTTGCTTTTGCGTCTCCCATGTTATCTTATCTACTCCATTTTATCTAATCCGAATTTTTATTTAAATGTAACTTCAATTTTGATCACATGGGGAAGTTTATACATTCTTTTAGGGGCGATTCATCCCTATCTTTGTTATATTCAAGTTGTCTGTACCCTGGGTACATCTTTTATTTGCCGATGGTCATTGAAAATTCATGGATAATTTTTTTGGGGAAATTTGTTTTATAAAGAAAATATATTCATTCATATGGTTTTTATTAAAGTAAAGGGGCATCGTTTAATGCGCACTGGATTATTTCAGGGCTATTTCCGGAGGTCCACCACCTTTTTCTGGAGGGTACAACCTCTTTCTCGGAGGCCACTACCTTGACCTGCAGCTAGAATCACCCTGTTCTATTGGGTTGGAAGCAGGCTTTACAAACAGCACTTATCAGCCAATCTCGACACCAAGCTATAGAGACCTCGGCTAGATCTTCTCTCGGGGCCATCGAGAGACAGTACCTGAGGTATCTATAAATGCCCGGCGGCGGCGCCTCCACCAGAGTTCGACGACCGGATTTGGGGTATTGTACTGAAGCTTTATCGTTTGTGTATCTGCTTAATATGATCGCTCTTAGTTTTCCTCTTTTAATATAAAACAACCATTGACCGCCAAGCTCTGAGAGAGCTCATCAATTTTATTTTCATTTATTCACTGGTTTATCGGACCAGGATTGCTCTGAATTTTCTTTCTTTTTAATAAAAGTCAAGCGTTGGCTCAATAATTTTATCCTTTTCATTCATTAATAACGGCTCTGAACCTTATCTTTTTATAATATAAATCAAGCATCGACAGCCACGCTTTCAATAGCTTTATTCTAGTTTTGCTCTTTTATTAATTTATCGAGTCGTTTGATTTAATTATTGTGGCAGTTCATTGCTGCATATTATCATTGCTACATTCAAAATCAGTGCAGCTATTAGCGCACGCATACCTAGTTGTAATTAGCTTAGTTAACGTCAAGTGATCACTTTGATAAGTAGTATTTAGTGCATTTAGTGGTAAGGCATGCAGAACCGAGTATTACCAACCGAATTGGTCTCCGTACAATCTCCATATTGTACTCTGTTTATTTTATCAATTACTTTAACAGTCATTTAACATTCTTTTGTCTTTAAGTAACCACATTTCAATTTAACATTTTTCTACAGATAGATTGTTGCTGTGTTCAAAAAAAAAAGAAAGAGCTTAGTAGCAAATATATCGTTCCTTAAATTTTTAGATTGTGTTTTTTTTTTGATAAGTTAAGTTAATTGTTTATAATCCCGCCTATATTCTCGTTTTCTTGTTAGTTTGAAATTAAGTACTAAGTACCGGCTGATTTTATGAGCTGACCTAGCCACCCCGCACAACATCAGCAGAGCTTTTGCCGTTTAGTTGGCTAGAACGGGTGGCGCTCAAACGACCCCACGACAGGGGCCGGGCTTTGCAATACAACTCTCCGGGGCTAGGGTCCTTTTTAATTAATTGGGAAAAATATCTTTACTTTCATTTTGGATTCAATCAGAAAAACGTGTTGCAAAGAGATGATAAAGAAAGCACGTTTAGTTATAATAATAACAATGTCTATTTGGCACGGACTTAATAATAAAACTTTAACAATGTTTATTGATTAAAAAATGTAATAAGATTCTATTGTACCCGCGCGCATGTTTTCTCGATTTGAGGTAGGGTTTGTAATTGTTTATAGGTATTTGTTTACTGTATTATATTTATAGTTTTTCTTAAGAGTTAAGTTTTATTTAAGAGCACTGGATTATTTCACTTAACTATTTAAGTGACTCTACCTAGACACTTGTCTTTCTCAGAACACTGACAAACTTATCCTTGATTTGACTTTACTACTGCGGTTGTGACACAGCAGCCGTCAAGTGGCTAACCGGTACTGGGTTTGGGTCAGGAATAAAGGAGTAGAACCTAAAGGCAGCTGAATAGCTAACCTAGGAGCGGATAGAACCCGAAGGCAGCTGTCTAGCTAACCTCGGAGCTGGATAGAATCCGAAGGCAGCTGTCTAGCTAACCTGGGAATTGGTTCTAGGTGAGACCAAAGTCTCGGCAGTGTATTTATATTATAAAAATTGCTGACCATTGCTTGCTTAAGGTTCAAAATCGCTTCCGTTGATTGCTCGCGTTGTTTATATTTTGCCTTTAATGTTTATATAACAATTTCCAAGTTCAAGTTCAAACTTAGGACAGGGTGATATTTATTTAGTAGTTTATGCATTTTAGTTGATTACAATATTGGACAAAGTCCAACTGCAGTCCTTAAACATATAAGGACTATACTACACAATTTGATTTTGAAACGTCTTTTGAAATGGACATTCAAAAATGCCCAGCAGTTGTTATATCAAAATCGTCTCCTGGAACTAGTATTTCATAAATAGATAAATTTAAGAAATAAAGGAGTTGACATTGGAATATGCGCTTCTAACTGTAGGATGTCACAGTCCCTAGGCAAAACTTCATCCATGTTCCAGATAGAAATCCTTGCCATAAATGCATTAAAGGGACTAAAATACACTTATAAGTCTAAGATTGTCTAGGAATGCAAAGTTACCCTTAAGTAGCTCGCCAAAGGAAATAAACTGATCATAATGTTGGTGTGAAGGTATAGAAGGAAATGAAGGTCAGCAGCTTTACTTCAGAAGTAGCCAAAACACCATCCCTCAAACCCGAACTAATTTGGGGTCACAAAAAAGCCACGTGATGACGGAATTAAAAACGTGGAAAAAGGAACAAAAGGAGTCCTATTGGAGTAGTGTGCCGGGCCAAAGACAAGCCAGGAACTTTTTGACTGATTTCTTCGCAAAAGAATGCCAAAAGGCCCCATTTACTGCAAAATAATTTATTAAGACGAAACATTGAGATATCGTTTGAAGAACATGCACAAAGTTGACAGCGAACACTGCAGTTTCTGCAATGAAAGTAATGAGTCTAGCGAGTGTCCCATGCTGTTTCAAAGCAGACATAATTCTTTCGGAAAGATTGATATAGCACCAAACGAATTTGGTTGTAGGACTCGACGAAATATACTAGTACTAAGTGTTACAAAAAACTTAGGCGACCTTTGGCTTGTATTAAAGTTAGGTTACGCACAAGAGATCTACCTAAGTTGAATTATAGAAAAGCCTTTAGATGAACAAATAGCTTCGAACAATCTACAAGATCCTTTTTTCAATATGTTGCAGTTGACTAATCAAATATTTTCTTCAATTAATTAAAAACTCAATAAGCTATAAAAAAACAAACCCTCTCTAGAGGAGTCATCACCTTGCCGTTGGTGAGAGGGCTCAGTAACCTCATGCCTAGAGAGCGATGCCGGCGGTAGCCTAGCTACCGGCAGGGACACCCATGTCGGTAAGGTCTCGAAGTGACCGAGGTGAAGCCAAAAAGACTCCCATGCAGCATCTGATCCAGAGTGGGCAGCTGCAAACAGCGTCTGTTCCCCATGTTAGGAGCGATTGAACTAAAAGTTAGGAAAGCAAGGGGAAACTACCTGACTTATTGTTCCCCAGCGCATCACAATGGACAGGCAAACAAACTCAACGGCCCTCAGTCCCGGGCATCTCTTAAATGAGAAGAGAGTGCTAAGAATCTCCCGGCTGTCTGATGTTCTATAATCAAAAACAGAAAGGAGAATTGGCACATGGAATGTGCAGAGTATGTACCAAGCTGGGAAGGCAGCAAACGTTATAAAAGAGATAAAAATACTTAATATAGACATACTTGGTTGTAGCGAAGTAGGGTGGCCAAATTCAGGACACTGTGTGGTCGACGACTATCATATATATTACTCAGGAGATAGCGTTCTACAAATAACAATGGCGTCGCCATAGTAGAAAATAAAGAGGTCAACAGTGCGGTCACAGAATTCGCACCTATCTCGGATAGAGTTGCAATACTAAAAATCAGTGCGATATCAGCGAATATGAATGTAATAATATGCTATGCCCCGATCACCCAAAGTACCGAACAAGCAATAGAAATATTCTATGATAATATTCAAGGCGCACTGAAAACGACTAAAAAACATGGTATTAATATCATACTCGGAGACTTCAACGCTAAAGCTGGCAACACACCACTGGAAGAAATCATAGGCACCTACGGACTGGGATCAAGAAATGATAGAGAAGACTGGCTGATTCAATTCTGCTCTGAAAAAGAATATTCTATAACTAACACCGATTTTAAACTGCCGCCGAGAAGATTGTACACATGGAAATCTCCGGCTGATACCCCAGAAAGAATTGTCAGAAATCAAATAATTGATTACATTATAGTCAACCGACGTTTTCGAAACTCAGTCAGTTCTGAAGCTTAAAAACGATACACTAAAAAAGAAAGTAGGAGAAGAACTAAACAACAAAATAAAAGAAATATCCGAGGAAAACAGCGATATAGAAATTGAAGCGACATGGAACAAAATCAAAAACGTCATTAGTAATGTTACACAAAATAACTTACAACCTGACAGAAGAACGAAGAAAATACACTGGATGACAGAAGAGATACTTGACCTCATGGAAGAAAGAAGAACATACAAAAATAAAGATATGGAGAAATACAAGCAGACCCATAAGAGGGTAGTGAAAAAAATAAAAGAAGCCAAGGAGCTGTGGTTGCACAATGAATGCCAAGAAATCGAGAATTCACAACAGAAACACGATACCTTCAATATGCACAGGAAAATAAGGAGGCGGCCGGGATTCGAAAAACACAAAATATCAGTGTAATATAAGACGCAGATAATAATATTATAACCGAAAAGGACAAAAAGCTTAGATAAAGAGAGTACATGGAAGAGCTCTTTGATGACGAACATGAAATAGAAACCCCTGTTCAAGGCGTAACAGGCCGAGAAATCACATCATGGGAAGTTCAAGCGGCAATTGGGCCGCTGAAGGCTAATAAATCTCCAGGACCAGATCAAATTAACACACAACTTCTGAAGCGTTTTACTGACGATCAAATTAAACTCTTGGCCAAATTGTTGAACAAAATATATGAGACTGCCAAGGGAATGGTTACTGTCAACTTGTATCCCGCTTCCCAAAAAGACAAGTGCCAGAAAATGTGAAGATCACAGAATCATAAGCTTAATGAGCCACGCATTAAAAATTTTGCTTAGTATCATCCATTCGCACACCTACAGGAAGTTAGAGCAAAATATCTCTGAGATACAATTTGGTTTCAGAAACGGTCTGGGAACACGAGAGGCTCTATTTAGCATCCAGGTGCTTATACAGAGGGCACGAGACGCCAATTGTGACATATTCGCATGTTTCATCGATTTTGAAAAGGCCTTTGACAAGGTCCGACATCCGAAGCTTTTTACTGTCCGTCTAGGACAAGACCTGTCTCCTGAGTTTTCGATAAAAAGAGGAGTACGCCATCGCCAGGGATGTATTCATTCGCCAATGTTGTTTAACATTTACTCAGAGGAACTGTTTAAAGAGACACTTCAAGATGTTCAAGATGACATTTCCATCAACGGGCAGATTATCAACAATCTGAGATATGCAGATGATACGGTGCTCTTGACAGATTCAGCCGAAGGTCTTCGGAGACTGATAAATTGAGTTGTTAACGTAAACGACCTATACGCGATGAAGCTGAACTGCAAAAAGACTCATATCCTTACCGTGAGTTAAAACAGCATTAACAACACTCAGTTCTACGTGAATGATACGGCCCTTACGCAAACAAGGGAAATCTCGTATCTTGGCTGCAACCTTAATCAAGACTGGGACCACTCGCAAGAGATCAAATATAGAATAGAGAGGGCAAGAATTACGTTCAACCGCATGCGAAGTGTGCTGTGCAACATGCAACTTAACATCCAGACGAGAACTCGAGTTCTCCGATGTTACATATTTTCGGTACTGCTCTATGGGGTGGAAGCATGGACCCTTACAGACTCCTCAGCCAAGCGGATAGAGGCTTTCGAAATGTGGTGTTACCGACGCATGCTCAGAATATCATGGATTCATCGCGTGACAAATGCTACGGTGCTGGATCGTATGAGAAAGGAACTTGAAACTCTGAACATCATTAAAATGAGAAAGCTTGAATATTTTGGGCATGTCAAGAGGAACGAAAAATACCACCTCCAGCTGATACTGCAGGGCAAGATCGAGAGCAAACGAGGTCCCGGCCGACGAACTTCGTGGCTCAAGAACCTTAGGCAATGTCACAGTCAAAGTCAAAGTCAAGTATGCTTTATTGCCACAGAAAAATTCAAATACACTTTATGGACAAAGCGAATTAAATTAAATAAACTAACCATAGTAGAGCAAATAAAACAAAACAAAACTTAATATATAGAATAATATATACGATAAAAATAGAACAACAAGCAATTTTTAAGTTGAAATTGGTCACGATTTAACAAAAAAAAACTATATTACAGAACATCATAAGCAGTTGAACCAGATCCACAGGAAGTACACAAAACATAGGGTAAAGAAACTGAGTGTTATCAAAATATGAGACATACATTAAAGCGAAGCCTGCTGTTGGGAAAAATAAGGAAGGGATAGGAATGACCTCTAGCACCCTGTTCAGATCAGCAGTAAACAAAGTTATCTGGACAGATAAAAAACAAAACTACCTGGCATAAACCGGTCAAACTACTCACGTTTTGTGATTTTTACATTTCCACTGCGATACACTATGATACTAGTAGACATGCTCTATACCGTACCTATAATATCCAATATAAAAAATATTTGCAAATCATAGATCGATTGTAGGTCGGAACACACATCTCCAGTTGGTCGACCGATGGCATCGCTAACAAACGCTTTCTACGAACAGCAATATGTCATGTCCAGGTCACAGGTCTATGCCCGAAATGCCAAACCTACTCAAAAAATATATTAAAATTGAATGCGATATTATAGAAAATCAATTTGGAACCCATAGTATGGCATTTTATGATGATATATGACCGCAATACTTTCACCATGTAGTAGTAATTATAAGATATGGGAATGTTAATTGTTCCAAAAATATTTTTAGTGAGTTTGCTTTCATAGTTGTTTTCAATCTGCACTTTAAAAGCTCCAATGATCCTTGTTTATTCTAGGAGAGCTAAGGAAAACTAAAAGGAGAAAGTTAACATTGAGAAACGCTAATTCAAGCAAAAAGGAGCAAGGACAAACCGTCTAGAAATATGGCGTATAAAAGGCAGTTGATCCCAGAGTAAATATAGAATACATCAAAATTATAATTCATTACACCCATGCAGGGTATGTGTTTTATAAAAAATAATAAAACGTAAGGCTATTTTAGTAAAAAGCTCATGACAATTGAACGTTGTTGACAACAAAATTGGAATTCAAGCACCTGAAACCCACTTAAAACTAAATATTTACTTCCCTTTAATGCAAGTACACCTGACTCACCTCTCCTTTTTCAAAGATGACTAAAGAAAAGGCTATTGATGAAATAATTCAAATAGCAACAAAGGGCGAATAAAATTCTTAATAGTGGAATGTTAGGTGTAATTAGTAAAACCCTAAACTATCATTTTCTGATCATTACAAGCCACCTCAGGAGCGTATAAGTATAAGTGACTTAGGAAATACTCTTCTTCTTCTTCTTCAGCCGTTGCTTGTCCACTGCTGGAAGTCTCTCCTATAGTTTTCCAAGCTCCTCGATCTTATGCTGTTTGGTACCACCTGATTCCAGCTATGCATTTGATGTCATCCATCCATCTCATCTGGGGTCTACCCACGCTTCTGTTGGTCGTTCGAGGTCGCCAGAACAACAATCTGTGGTTCCATTCATCATTCGTTTTCCTTGCTAAGTGACCAGCCCAGCTCTACTTTAGTTTAGCTATTCTATATATGATATCCGTTAGTTTTGTCTTCTCTCTGATTTGGACGTTTGTTTTCCTATCTCTTAAGCTTACACCCAGAACAATTCTTTCCATCGCGCTTTGCGTGACTCTCAGTCTCTCTGCACTCTTTTTTGTTATTGTTGTGGTCTCCATTCCATACGTTAGTACAGGAAGCACACAAGTCTCAAACACATTCCTCTTTAGACAGATAGGTATGCTTTTATCCTTGAGACTTTCTCCTAAACGCCCAAAAGCAGTCCAGGCCAGTCTTATTCGTATGTTCGTCTCAGCTGTTTGATTTTGTTTACCCAGCTTTAATACATGCCCCAGGTATACATACTCGTTAACTTTTTGGACGATATTTTCGTTTATTGTAAACTGCTTCTGACTTTCAGACATGATTTTCGTTTTATTTATATTCATCTTCAGTCCTACCTTTTTTGATGTTCTGTCTAATTCTCTTAGCATTTCCTCAAGTTGGTCTGCATCAGTGCTTATGATGACAACATCGTCAGTAAACCTTAGGTTACTCAAGAATCGACCGTCTATATTTATTCCCTTTTCTTGCAAATCTAGCTCCTTAAAAACGTTCTCGAGTGCAAGTGTGAAAAGCTTTGGCGACAGTGTATCGCCTTGCCTTACTCCTCGGCTTATTTTTATTTTCTCTGTAAGATCTTCTTCGCTAATTTTTACATGCATCGATGCGCTCTCATAGATTTTCCTCAAGAGCAGACTGTATCGACTATCGATCCTTGCGTCGTTCAGACCTTTAATAATTGCCCAGAATTCTACCGTATCGAATGCTTTTCGAAAATCTACGAAGGCTAGATGTAAATCGATGTTGTATTCTTAGCATTTTTCTATGAAAGTTTTCATTGCTTGTAGATGATCGATAGTACTGAAACCTTTTCTAAATCCTGCCTGCTCTACGGGTTGGTAGGAATCCAGTTCATTTGTGAGACGGTTGATAATTATTTTGGTAAATAACTTGCGTAGGTGCGATAATAAGCTTATGGGTCTATAGTTTGCTATATCTGATTTATCTCCTTTCTTAAATAGCAGTATTACCTCTGCGTTTTGCCATTTCGATGGTATTTGACTTTCTATTAGGCATTTGTTGAACAAAATTTTTAATGCCTCTAAGAGAGTGTTTCCTCCGTACTTCAACATCTCACCTGTTATCCTATCTTCACCCGCTGACTTGCCATTCTTCATTTGCTTCAACGCTTTTTCCAGTTCTTCCGTGGTTATTTCCGGAAGTTCTTCTAAGTTTACATTAATAATATGTCGTTCTGATTCTCTGTTATCTGGGTTCGGACATTGTGAGGAATACAAAGAAGAATAAAATTTCCTGATTTCTACCAGAATTTCCGTTCTATGATTTATTATTATTCCTTGTTGGTTTTTAATTTTTTTGATTCTTGTTTTGCTGGCGCATTTATTTCTTATAACTTTCATGTTTTTGTTATTCTCTATGACTTCCATTATTTCTGCTGTTCTTTCTAATATCCTTTCTAATTTCTTGTTTTATTTTCTTACCCATTCTGCAAACTCTCTATGCATTTATTTCGTTGTTGGATAAGTCTCTTTATGTCTGTACTTAATTTCTTCTTTGATGTCTACTTTGAGCGCAACTTTTCTTTACAGCTACTCGAATGTCGTTGGAGATTTTTTCCGATAAGTGGTCGATACTCATCTGTGCTAGTTCTTCCAATGGTTGAAGTTTATTATCCAGGGTTTCTGTTAGCTTGTTCTGTTCCCGCTGTAAGAATTTCCGATCTGGACGTGTGTAGGATTTTATGAGCTTCCTCCTTTCTATTTTAGTGTCTATTTCGATAATAGCTCTTACAAGACGGTGGTCGCTTCCTGTGTCAAATCTGTTTAACCCCCAACATCTCTAACGATCTTCCTATTATTCGACATGATATAATCAATTTCATTTTTTGTAAATCCATCTAGACTTTGCCATGTCCACCTTCGCTTTGGGTCTTTCTTGAAAAAAGTGTTCATACAGAAGAGTCTTTCACAGTTCAAAAAGTTTAAGAGTGTTTCTCCTCTACTGTTCCTGATACCAAGACCAAATTTTCCTATAAATTCAGAATCATCTTCCCTGTTTTTCATCCCCATTTTAGCATTGAAATCTCCAATTAGTAGGCAGAAATGAGTTTTCTCTATGTCTTTTGCTGTTATAATGTCTTGATAAAACTCTTCTATTTCTTCATCTGTAGCTGTACTTGTTGGCGCATATGCTTGGATTATTTGGATCTTATAACGTTTTGATAGTTTTAAAACAATATAGACAACTCGATTTGATATGGCATGCATTTTCTCTATAAGGTGTTTTTTGCTTTTGTGGATGAGTAATGCTACTCTCCCAGTATAGTCCATCTCACGGTTTCTCTTGTATAAGATATGACCTGATTTTAACTCAGTACTTCTCTCTCCTGGAAATACTAGTTTTCACTAACCCGAAGGAGAATTTCCTAAACAAGTTGGAAAATATTAGTTTTCTGGTACGGAAAACCATTAAATTTTTACATTATGATTTCCATTGTTGTCAGTGCGCGATATGCAGAACAAATAAAATAGAATAACAAATACTCCATTAAAATCATCCCCAAATTATACTGGCCCCACATCTAAAATTAAAAATAACATTTGTGGTATGATTGAGTTGTGGAATAAAATTTTCGAGTTTGTCGGCGAATGTTATTTACACAGGTTTTTTGATCGGAATGGCTTCTTTGAAGTGCGTAATTATATTGTTAATACGCCTGGAAAATTTGACGGGTATAGCTCCATATGTCCAATATCTACTGCGTTCGATTATGCGATGTATTCGCTTCAATTATTCGGTTGGTTTTTTTTATTCTCAGGCAATGACTCCGTGCGACATTCCAGTGTTTGGTTATTCGTTCTTTGAGCACTCGGAGATAACTCCATTCGCTTGGAGCCTAATGATCGAGCACGATTAATTTTGTAGTCGAACATTTAGAGATCTTGTAGTTTTGGCGGATTTGTGGCATGTTTAATAATAATAATGGAACCGATAATTAATTTAAAATTAATTATCAGGGAAATAAGTTTACTATCTTAATACGATTTTAGATAATGATGATGATGAATATGATGTCAGAAATACGAAAATGAAACTGGAGAGCATGCAATATTATAGTAGAATCCCGAATCGAATCGATGACATGTAATGATAGTTTTGATCATTAGACGGAACGCAAATTATCTCATATAACTGTTTATATTCATAGATTTGAATTTTGTAATCGGTCAAAATCATTGTTCTATACGGTATGTTTATAAATTATTTATTTATTTTTTGACTGGCCGGCTGGGTTTTTATACTTAACACATTCCGGGCATGATTGAGGTATCGAGGCGGCAGGCAGTCCAAAATGCATGTGTGTGTTATAAAGTTGTTAATAATCGTATTTAGTATTATTTCAAATTAGATAATACTAATCAATGGCGCAGTCGATTTAGAACCCAAAGTGAAAAAATTACGACCCCAATGCAATGGGATTGCTTGGGAGTTTATTTAATTTGAAAAAGTCGGATTACGCAATATTTCCGGATCGTTAAAACAGTTTTTCTTGGCAAATGTGATAATCGATGATGAGAAGAAGCGACTTAAAAAACTGACAATAACGTCTCGACATATTGACTTGAGCTTCAAATTGCACCTTTAATATAATACAATAACCAACCTTTGAAAGTTTGATAAACGTCGCTTTAACTGGATTGCAAGGTCTCCAATGTTTTGTATATCTTGAAGACGTAGCCGTTTTCGTTAGTTCAATAGACAAGCATTCCAAAACATTTTAAAATATTTTGGATAGAGTACGAACCAACACTCTTCCACTCCAACCAGATAAATATGAAATCATACGAAACGAGTGAAAAATGTATTTCACTTAATCTTGACAAAATTCTAGCCCTAAAACATTACCCAGAGCAAAGGTTTTCAAAATAAACAGTTTCTTGGTCTAGTCGGTTATTATAGGAAATTCTTCGAAGGCTTTTCAACCAATGATAACCATCTTGAAAACATATCTCAATTATTTTAAAAAGTTCTAAATTTAGTTCCTCTCTTATAATACCTCGATTTCCCTATGGAATTTACCTTAACCACTGACGCTACCAATTATACAATAGGCGCTATCTTATCCCAAGGCAGAATTGGGACATAACTAATAATCCATCGTATATTGTTTTATCAAAGAGATTTCAAGATTAATAGACATGTTTGCTTAATGCCATTATCTAAAGGCATATTGTTATCCATAGAGTAAAATATGGCACTGGGAAATTTAAAAGATATATTTTCTCTTAATATTAGCGTAATGAAATTTCATGAAATCATTATGAGTTTCTTTTTGGACTGGAGAACAACTTTTATTGAGATTTATGGTTACAGGGCTACGCGAAAGTGCCTCTACGTTAGCATTTACTCGACCTGGTTTATATAAATTAATAAGAATGTTTTTCTAATTTTATTCTCGCCTTCATTGAAAATGTTAAAACATACGATACATTTGCAAACTCAACTGCCACCAGAAATAAACTCATTAATAAACTCATTAACTAACCCAACTAACTAACGAACTAAACGAAGAGCTTGATGTTATTATCACTAATGCTATTCTAAAAACAAGATATCTTACACTCATCAGTAATAACTCCTAAACAATTAAGATAAAACTTAAGAAATTAAGAAGCTTCTAATCTAGAATTTTAATGCGAATTAGACGATGTTGATAATGCTTCTAATTTCTTAGAAATTAGTACTCTTACTGCTGCATTCTATGCTAATAAAATTAAATTTTTCTGATTAATATACTAATTGTAATTGAAGACCGCATTCAGGTATATAACCTTATCCTTCTTCCAACTCAATTAAATAACGCTGAACTGTCTATTCATACATTAACCCTTATTTCGCTTATCTTTTACTGAACCCCACCAGGGCCTACTACATTAAGCTCAAGGATTTGCCCAAATATATTTCAGTTACAGTTGAAGTCTACATTTGCTGTTCCGTAACCACCTTCTCAGCCAAAGACAGAGATCAAGTTGCAAAGTATACTTGAAGAAGAAACAGCTTCCTACTATATCAAAAAGTTGTAGAAACTAGAAACCAGTGTAAGCGGACCATTGACGAGAGCAAGGAGGGCTATAACGAGCAGAACAAAAACACGAGACGTTAGAATCCTGAGAAACCTCTTCCCTTTTGTGATTGAATCTTACTGTTAAGGCATTAAGGCATACCCAAAATCAGGAAACAAAAATTTTAAAAATGTAGTACGACAAACCAATCTTACACCTTTTCTAACAAGCATTCACACAAACAGTTATTTACAGGTAGTATTTGTACTTAAATCCAATCGGGGAGCAGCAGTAAGATATTCAATCACAAAAAAGAAGAGCTCTCAGAATTTTAACACGTCGTATCAAAAAAACAACCTTCTCAAAACTGTCCTAACGGATCAAGATCCTTTTGGTCAGTTGCCAAAGCTGTCAATCAAGCGAACATTCTTGCTAAAATGTTTGCATCAAATTCTACCTTAGATCCTCATGGGAAGACTCCCCCAACTATCCCGAGAGTGAATTCCTCAATGCCACGACACTAACAAGGCGATAGGACCGGATGGCATTCCCGCAATAGTGCTTAAGAAATGTGCTGCTGAACTAACAGCTCCACTATGCAGGCATTTCTCCCTATCATACAGAACTGCAGGCTTTCCTTCTAGCTGGAAACGCGCTCACGTGCAGCCAATCCCGAAGAAAGGTAAAAAACGTTTCAAAATAACTACCGTCCAATTGTAACATTATTTAATTTAAATTTAGTACAGTACAGGCATTGCCCAAATGGTACATAACGTGACTTAATATAAACCACAATTAAGCAATATACATTAAAAAATTTAAAACAGACAACAAATGTCAATATCTAACACACAATAAATACACATAACATTAACTAACAAAAACACACTACTTTACTTGTATTACTAAAACCTGTCAAAACAGTTAAAACTAGACAATAGATGATATAGGAACCAAACGAATGTACAAAAACTAGCGAAACTCAGAAGAATTATATATAAGAGATCTAGCTTCACGCTTAAATGTTAGTATTGAACAATTTATATTAAAGTTTATGGGTAAAAATCTATTTAAGTAATCCATGATTCGATTAATTGGTGCGTTCCTTCCAACATCAGTTCGATAGGGTCGCAGGGAAAATGATTCAAGCTGTCTTGTAGGTCGTGCTGGGACGCGAAATCTAATCAGGCCCAAAAGTTCAGGACAGTCTATCAAGTTGTTGATGATTTTATGCCCAAATGTCATGTTCAGTTTAATTCTTCGTGTCTCCAGTGAATCAATGCCAAGTATATTGAGGCGATCTTTGTAAAGCATATTCGATTTGTCTACGTTTAATTTAAAAAGAAGAAAATTCACAAACTTGAACTGCACCCTCTCAATACGCTTGACATGAATCTGGTATAGGGGCGTCCATACGACACAACAATACTCAAGATGGCTCCTGACCAATGCAGAGTATATGACGTTAAGTGCCACAATATCTTTAAAGTCCCAGCACTGCCGCATAATGAATCCTGCCGTTTTAAAAGCCTTCGCAACGACGCTGTCAACATGCTGAGTAAAACGCAGCTCGTTATCAAATACAACTCCAAGATCGTTAATTACAGTCACCGGCTGCAGTTGTATCTCATTGATCGAATATGAGTGGTCTATAAGCATTTTTTTCCTTGAAAACGATATAATTTTACTTTTCGTAGTATTTAGAGTCATTGCGTTACTTGAACACCATTCAACCAACTCATCAATCTCGCTTTGCAGCTGCATGCAGGCCCTATCGTTGGCAACTCTACAATAAATCTTTAGGTCATCAGCAAAGAACAAAAAGTGACACTTCTTGAATACACCGGCCAAATCGTTTATGAAAAGCAGGAAGAGCATTGGTCCAAGATGTGATCCCTGCAGAACTCCGGAGTACACGGTAATATCCCTGGATAAAGACCCTTTAAACTTTACATTCTGTGTACGACCCGTTAGGTAGCTACTCAACCAGGATAGTAGAGGGTTACCAATACCATAGTATTTCGATTTATTTATGAGAATTCTATGGCTAACCACATCAAAGGCTTTTTGGAAGTCAAAATAGACCGCGTCCACCTGCACAGAAGCATCCAGTGCACTTGCAAGATAATTACTGTACACTGCCAAATTCGACTCACACGACCTCCGAGATAAAAATCCAATTAGAAACGGTTGATTTGTTTTAAATCGTAGAAACACACGCAGTCATACAATAATATATCACGGTCATTACTTGAAATGAAAATTGAGGAGATTTCGGTATTTAAATCGTTCATGAAACCAGGAAAATCATCAGAAATTGGATGTTCTCTTACATCTATCGGTTTTGAGTTTCTTGTGTAGTTAGGCAAATTAAAGTCTCCAAGAATTGTAACCCTTGAGTCAATTTTCCTGTCCATAATGTAACTCCCCATCATGTCCAAAGTCATGGAGAAACTGATCAACAAACAGCTCTTAAAATATCTCGAATCGGCAGGCATCATAAGCGATAGCCAGTATGGCTTCCGCAAGCAAAGATCAACGGGAGATCTCCTGTCTAGACGTAATCACGTCACCAAAGTCGCCAAGACAGCAGCACAAAAGCTAGGAGCACTCTATAGAGCAAAAAAGTTGTATACACCTCAGAAGCTCTTACTGCTCTATAAGGCCCAAATAAGAACATATCTGGAGTATTGTTCCCATGTGTGGAGCTGGGCACCCAAACATTTGCTCAAAATATTGGACTCCATACAAAGGAGAGCAGTCCGTCTTGTGGATGACCCACAGTTGACTAAATACCTCGTTAGCCTTAAACATCGAAGAAAAGTTGCGGACCTATCTCTTTACTATCGATACGCAAGGTAAACGAAAGAGCTGGCACTTATGATTCCGCCCAGAGTTGTGCCAAACAGGAACACCCGTCAAACACAAGCCGTTCATCAACATACGTATGATGGCGATTCAGTTGCGAACACCTAGGGCGTCGCTGTTACAGGACCCCTTTATCTGGAGAACTGCCTCACTCTGGAATGGGCTTCCGAGTAACATCTTCCCCGAAAACTACAACCTACAGCGCTCCAAGTCCAACGTCCACCGTCTTCTTCGCACACGTACGGCTCGTTAAGTGGTGTAGGATTTTCTTTTTGTACGTGTGCCGAACATAAAAAAAAAATCGTACGATTTATTGCGATTTTTCAAATCAAGCAGTAGACACTTCCTTTAACAGAATAGGCATTCTTAATTTAAAATCTAAATATAAATGTTACATCTTATCAACGATGCTAATCGCCGCGTCAAATCAGAATGCAATTTATACTGATTTTGTATCAACTCCCGATATCATTATTGATGACTCTTGTCTGAAGAATCAAGATTTCCTTTTAAACGAAGATATGAAATCCATAAAATTATCTAACATCAACCTGAACGAACTCGATCATCCAGGCCAAAAACTTCACCTGTTCGAAGAAGAAATTCAAAGGAAGATTGACCAACCATTCATCCGTTATTCACGTTCGTTGGTATAACGTCCTGTTAGGAGCCTTAGTAGTGTTGGCCGCCTTGCTCCTATTCTGTTGGTGCAGTTGCCATAAATGCCGGTGACCAATGTTTTCTTTCTTTCTCTAACCCAAACTAATTTCTCGAAACACCTGCAGCCGTCTCGTATATATTAATAGCCATAATACACTGGACCATAGTGTAGCATGCACCCTGTTACTCCCAAAAAGAGTTCCTAATCAGAATGGACTCAAGTCATTCAGACATCTGAGTTAACCAACCCAATTTACTCCAGACCACCAATGCCAATACCAGTAACAGAAGTAACAGAAGATAACATTCTAGTGTCCCCAACGAAGGTTCCTATGACTACCAGGACATCGAACTTACGAAAGCCCTGTACGAAGATCAACAGGATTATCATTACAAAAAAAAATCTTAAAAACGTAAAATGTCTTTTATTTTATATCATTATTATATAATTTTGATATTCCTTCTACTATATTATTATTAATTGTACTTCTATTGTACTCTCATTGCATTTCTATTTTTCATATTTTGTCTTCTTTTGGAAGCTCTTAAATATGCAAGTTTTATACCTTATTAAAACGCTAAAAGCGGAAAGATTATTAAACCCTATCTTACCTCATCTATTTTTGGGGAATTAAGCAACCTGTTAGACTCTTTACATATTTGTGTTACGATACCGAAATTACTTTGGACACCCTGTAAATTAATTTTACAAAGGGCGGGATAAAACTTATATAAAAAGTGGAATATTTTACTTTTATTTATTTTTTCCCCTAACTTTTTTCATAAAATTCTATTCGACTGAAAATAAACTCAAAAAAACAAAATATATACTATGTATGTTATGGATACTTTTTCATGAAAGATCTAAAATAAATAATTTAAATACTAAGTTTTTTGATAAAGCTTTTTATGGGAAAACAAAAACTTTAAAAATAAAAGCGTTCAATTTGTATCTAAATTATTAATTTTAGATATTGTATAAAATAAAAATCTGTCAACGCATTGTAGTAAATACAAAAGCATCATCTCATACAAATAGCAATGACATATTTTAAATGTGGTACAGTTTCAGAGCAGACACGTTTATTTACTGTCGCAGATATTTTTCCTGTGTCTTAATTAAAAGATCAAAACGTGTAGGTAATACAGACAATTCTATCTCTGTTTTTTAATAAAGAACATTCCTCCTACTCTAGGTGGGACATTTGGAATTCTATACAACGTTTCGCTCGGTGCGTTTAAGAGGTGACATTTAAAAGCTGATAGATTTTATAGGTGGGATATCCTGGCTGACAAAGCTGATCACCTGGGAATGATATCTAAAGTTAAATGGAATGCAAACTGTCTTCTATAATAACTTGTTTTCGTATTTTAGTTTTTTAAGATATTGCCGAAACTTT
The DNA here is from genome assembly GCA_016904865.1 of Pissodes strobi. Taxonomy (NCBI): domain Eukaryota; kingdom Metazoa; phylum Arthropoda; class Insecta; order Coleoptera; family Curculionidae; genus Pissodes; species Pissodes strobi. The sequence goes on along the minus strand of MU183234.1, from coordinate 120,884 downwards.
ATTGATGTGAATTAAAATATGAAACATTTAAATTTCAGATGGACGGCGACAAATGCCAGGTTACAATGGGGAATATAATCGAAGACATGATATTAAAAGTTAGACGGAACGGAAATTATCACCTAATAAATACCTAGTTTTCATGTATAAATCTAATTTTCAAATAAATCGGCACTTTTTGGTTAGCTTAAACCTTTTACGATATTTTTTGAAATCGAATGACAATAATTTTACATATTGTGTGTGGCTGAGGATTTACTCGAATTTATTTCCAGGATATTTGCTGCCTTTCTAGATTTGCATTTGGAAACATCCGAGTGATTCCTTTCCTCGCAATTCACACTGCTTTCGATCCAGATGTTTCGCAAATTATTGAAGTAATTCGTGCCGAATTACGCGCTCATTAGCGTCTAAATATTATTTTATTAAGCCTGTTTTATCGTGCCTAGTTGATAGACTAATAAATTAAGCTCAGATTCTGTGATTAATAAAACATCCACTAATTGCCTCCTTCCGCCTTGCCTAATTATTTCAATATTCTTATCCAGCCATCTGAGAAAAGCACCCTTCTGTCAGTTAAAGGTAAGTTTCCAGCAGTCTTAATAAACCTGGAAAAGTTAATTTCTTTCCCGCAGGGTTCCCTTAAATTTTTCATCTTGTAATTGGTGAAAAACATTCTCGAAGCTTTCTTAGTGGGTATTAATAATACTAAACTTTTAAAGTCCAGATGGACAACGTGGAACGCTGCGTCACCAAGGACAACATGATATGATGATATTGAAATTTAGACGGCATGGAAATTATCACCTAGAACTTTTCATATTTTTTTTGGCTATATAAAACGACTAAAACGTATCAGTTTTGAATTTATATAAGAGGACACCGAATGGCCATTAACTTTGATGGCAATCAGTACAATAGCTGGCGATTTTCTAACTTTTAGAGGATATTTATACACATACATACAGATATATTTTAACACTGGTGCTATCGTAATAACTTGTTACGTCGTAATTCCAGATATTTCCGATCAAAATTAATGCGCAATGATAAATCCCATTAGCATGGGATGTATCATTGCAGCATAATATGGAACTTCCGAGTTCTGCTACTACTGTGCGAAGAAATGTAATGAAATACTATGAAGAAGCTGAATTGATAATGAAAAAAAAAGTAGCAGCATTGAAAAAATGGAAAATAAAGTCTTAAGAAAGTAAAATATCTTTTATTTTATATAATTTATATAATTTTGATATTCCTTCTACTAGCTTATTACTAATTGTATTTCTGTAGTACTCTCATTGTATTGCTATTTTTTATATTTTATCTTCTTTTGAAAGCTCTCAAGAATACAGGTTTCTATAAGTTATTAAAACAATTAACGCGGAAGGATTGTTAGATATCGAATATCAACACTACCATGGCAGAAGTTAAGTTTCATCACCGTGATATTCGTAAAATCATCAAGATACGCAAAATGCTTCAGGGCAGGACGGAATACCTGCCATCGTCTTAAAGAACTGCGCCAAAGAACTAACACCCATTTTTCCAAACTTTTTTCTCTGTCTTACCGAAGAAGGATTTGCCCATATCCTTGGAAAGTTGCTCGACTGCAATCTGTTCCAGAAAAGGCAAGAAAACTACCCCTTCAAACTATCGCCCAATTGCCTTGCCTCCAATAATCTCCAAAGTCATGGAACGTGTAGTCAATCAGCAACTACTCAAGTATCTTAAAACCAACAGATTAATCAGCGATAACCAATAATGTTTTCGCTGTAATTTTCTGAGAATTGCACTCCTCTAAAAGGATTTTTTATACATGACGGAAATATTCGCAAATAGAGATCGACAGGATATATATTGGCCTGTATCACTCGTATATGGAGTAGGGCAATTTAGAACTACGGAGAATCTCCAGCGATTGCCTTGGATATTTCAAAAGCATTCGACAAGGCTTGGCATGACGGATTGCTCAACAAACTGCCGTCCTTCGGACTGCCAGCCTCTCTCTGCAACTGACTGGCTAGTTTCCTTAAGAACCGATCTCTGCACGTTGCAGTTGATGGACACATCTCAGGCATATTCACCATTAACGCGGGCGTGTCTTAAGGCGCAATACTTTCACCAACTCTGTTCCTCATCTATATTAATGACATGCTGACCGAAACTAATAATCCTCTTTGCAGTTTTGCAGATGACAGTACCCTTGTCTCCCAATTTATATCGGAAAAACCTTTACCACTGACTGAGATATATCACCGCAGACAGGAGCAGATTACAGCAATTAATCAAGGTCTGGAGAGGGTTCGAACATGAGAAGAAATTTTGGTCCAGTTCAATGCAGCAAAAATTCAAGCGGCCACTTTTACCAAGAAAGCCAATACGGCGGGCCCTGACATCATTACGGCGGGATTGACCATTCATTCATCCTCCTGAATCGGGCTATTGGGTGTCTCTGTCAACAGCAATAGGGCCTGGCATGACCACGTTGCTAACATCGCAAAATCAGCCTTGCTGAAGCTTGGTGCGCTAATTCGCAACAAAAAACTGTTTACACCGTAGCAGGTACTCTTATTCTACAAAACGCAAATAAGGCCGTGCTTAGAATAGTACTGATATATCTGGGGTGTCGCACCAAAGCACATCCTAAAACTGCTGGATTCCATTCAGAAGAGAGTAGTGCGTCTCGTCTGCGACCCGGATTTGACCCGGGATCTGGATAGTCTGGAACACCGCAGACATGGCAGGTTTTACAGATATTTTCACGGCAGATGTTTCCAGGATTTGGCCCGTCTAATCCCGCCCCCATCAACACCTGTTAGACAATCACGACATACGAAAAGAGCTCACTCGTTCGTTGTACAACTAGAAACACCTAGAACCTCATCTATTTTTGGGAAATTAAGCAACTTATTTTTTGATACTTTACATCAGAATCTCATATTTGTGTTACGATACCGAATCTACTTTTATTTTAATTTCTTTTCGTCTCACTTGAAGAATTTCTTGCTTAATTGACTTCTTATCTGTGTTATCAAAGCGACTGGTCAGGATAAACAATTATTTCTTTAAATTATTTATGACCACAACTTTATAATTAACCACTTTAATTAGTGGACTGTATTAAAATAGGGAATGGGGGTTTTATTCATAGGGTGTGAATTGAAACATGTATTCTAGGAATTATATACGTACCTTAATAATGCAAGAATTAATTTGCATTAAATATGGTAAATATATACTGTTGGGGAAACAACCCAACATGTGTATAAACTGTCATTTTTCACCGTATAGTTTGGTGATAACACACTGTATGAATGTAGTATGAATGAGCCATAATTAATCCACGAATATATTTATTCAACGCCAGGTAAACATAAATTTGTGCATTTAAATCAGCATATGTCAGTTCTTCATTACCCCTTAGTCCAAACCTGGATGGTCGATCCCATTATATATAGCTAATTGTCACTCCGTCAGGGAAAACGTTTGCAATCGTTTTCAATTTAATATATCTTTGTCTCCGTCAGTATTGTGTAAACAATAATGTGTCGAATAGAGAAGGAGCATTTTTCTACTCTCTCAAATGCGATAATGGGCTCGCCCACGCTTACCTTCCCGCGTTATTTCTCCCGACCGCACCGGTAGGGAAAATTTACTTCAGTGCAGTAAAAACTCTCACTCAGGCAACAGCTAAGTTGCTGTTTGTTGCCTTTTCGCGCTAAATAGGCCATTTTCTAGTTTTGTTCGCACATATATTAGAGAATATCTGGTGTACCTCAGTTATCTTTGTCCAAGCTTGGACGTTTGCGGTAGTTAATTGAAGAAAAAAATAACGTCCCCTTTTTGAAAGTTGACGTAAAATGGCGAATTAACGTTGCTGGTCGAATAATTCCTGTAAGCAAGGTGAAAGCAGGCTTTTATGGTTTCCGTAAAGCAAACAGAAAAGCAAGTTTGAAAGCAAATAAGTAAATTCTCTCCCCGTGGAAGATACAGGTAAAGCAGAGTCAAGGTGCAAAGGTACGATGTGTGAACGTTGCTAAGTTGGAGAACTAAAAGTATTAAAATAAGTAAAGACAGAAAACTCAGTTTAAATCAAACAATCAAGACTTTTTAGTAGATATTCATAATTTTAAGAAACCTTTTGTATAATTGTTTTCTATGTGTGAATGAACGAATGCTTGAAATTAGTCTAAGAATTGTATATATATTTCTATTTTCCGTATCAAATGCAGATGCATAATTATATTATTAAAGGATTTAATAACTAACTTACTTACCATTTTCAATTCATAACCTCTGTAAAAAACCCACCTCCCTATCTTAATACAGTCCAATAATTTGCTTGTGGTTAATTATAAATTTAATTAGCCACCTACATCTTTATGGCTTAAAGGAATTAATAAAATTAATTTGTTTGTACCGACCATATACAATGAATTCTAACTACTCTCAAGCTTCATCCTTTCACACATAAAACTAAATAAGTACTGTACATATGGTTAACTATTATTAAATATCTAACACATCTTCTGGATTATTTAGATCTAAAATGAACTAGATAACTCCTTTTTTATTGAATATTGAATTTAATTAACGTTTTTTAATCAACTAACTGCCTTTCTGTTCACACAAAATACCTTGAACTTTCCGTCTTTTTCGATTCTCTCAATTAACTTTGCCAGGGATATAAGGCTTCGAACATTTGATTCGAATCTTGAGTACAGGAATAAATTTGTCTGCTACAAATTTTCATCCGCTATTTTACCTTCCTCTATCTTCATCAGCAGAGACGCTATGAGCTGTATTGTCTCGAAAATGCGTTAAAATGCCCAAAGTAGTTCTTTATTAAAGCTTGGACAAAGAGAACAGATAGTACAGCGCGTATTCTCTAAATATCTGTGCAAACAAATGCGAAAAACCACTAAATATCTTGGCGTCAGCCAGAGCTACGATTGAGGAGATGACTTGGCACCAAATTCATGTAGAGCGATGACTAGATCGATGCATCAGGGTTGAGTGTTTGTAAGGCACTGATAACAATTTTTTCCTGCCGGCGGACCGGCGCGGCAGGGAGAAATAAAGCGGGAAATTGGGCGGAAGCGGATGCATTTGAGAGGGTTGAAGCATGTTCCTTCTTTTTTTGACATATTGTTGTTCACACAACATTGACGGAGACAAAGATATATTAAATTGAGAACGATTAATAACAATTTCCTTGTAGGAGTGACAGCTTGCTTTTTGCGATTGTTTCATATAATGTAATCTATTATACCGACAATTCAGGTTCGGACTAAGGAGTAACTGAAATGCAATGTTCTAAATGCGCAAATTTGCTGTTTACCTAGGGTGAAATAAATCTATTCGAAGATTAATTATGGCTCATTCATACTACGGACATACAGGGTGATATCACCAAACTATACGGTGAAAAACGAAAGTGTTTACCCAACAGCGACCGAAAAGGTTTTTGTGATAGTGCAATCTAAATTTATCAAGTTATATATTTGAACACCCAGTAAATTAATTTTACAAAGAGTGCGATAAGAATTAACTAAAAAGAAAAATCTTTCATTTATTTTTATTTTTTTCCCTCGATTTCTTCATAAAATTCTATTCGACTGAAAATAAAATTAAAAAAAAAAACAAAATACATATTACGTATGTTATGGATATTACTTCATGGAAGATCTAAAATAAATAATTTAAATACAATCTGGAAGATATTACTTTTGCATAAACCTTTTCATTGGAAAGTAAAATCTATAGTTTCATAAAACAAAAATCTGTACGGTAGATACAAAAGCATCATACAAATATCAATCGCATATTTTAAATATGGCACAATTCCACACCAGACACGTTTATTTTCTGTCGCAGATATTTTTCCTCTGTCTAAAATAAAAGATCAAAATGTGTAGATAATACAGATAAGGATTATATAACTGTTTTTTTAATAAAGAACATTCCTCCTTCTGTAGGTAGAACATTTTGAAGTCCATGTAATGTTTCAGATTTGTATTTCCGCCTTCGAAGTGACAAGATTATAGATTATTTAGGTGGGATATTCTGGCTAACAAATCTCATCACCTGGGAATGATATCGAAAGTTAAATGGAATACAAATTGCCTTCTATAACAACTTGTTCTCGTACTTAGTTCTTTTGTAAATATTGTCGAAACTTACGTTATTGATGTGACTTAAAATATAAACATTTAAATTCCAGATGGACAGCGACAAATATCAAGGTAGAATAGCGAATAAAATATGATACTGAAAGCTAGACAGAATGGGAATCATCACCTATATAACTTAGCTTCATGTCTAAATCTAATTTTCAAATTAACCGGCATCGGACCAACCACAACCCTTTTACGATGTTTTTGAATTAATAACCCTTTGAGGATATTTGTTTCCTTTCTAGATTTGCATTTGGTAACATCAGAATCACACTTATTTCGATCCCGATGTTTCGCAAATTTCCCTCGACTTTATTGAAATAATTAATGCCGAATTACGCGTTCATTAGCATCTAGATATTATTTTATTAAGCCTCTTTAATCGTGACTAGTTGATGGAACACTAAATTAAGCTCAGATTCTGACATTAATAAAACACCCACTAATTGCCTTCCTTCAGTCTCGCCTAATTATTTCAAGATTCTTATCCAGCCATCTGAAAAGCACCCTTCTGCCAGTTAAAGATAAGTTTTCAGCAGTTTTAGATCTGGAAAATTTCTTGCACAATTTTCTTTGTTTTTCTATCTTGTAATTGGTCGAAAGCATTATCGAAGCATTCTCTAAATGATGTGGTTTAATAATGTGTAACAAACATTTAAAGTCCAGATGGACAGCAAAGAATGGGTATGGCGACATAAATTACCTAGGTAATCTGTGATATCGACAAAGCTATTAACACAGTATCCATTTCTAGATAATAAAATAAAGCTTCGGTGAGTTAAATATTTGAGTCCTAAACTGAATGAGTGATTTACAGGGTCTATTCAAACATTATTGGCAGAACTACATTTTCTCGGTTTGTTGGTTTTCCTTTTTGGTAAAGAGATAATCATTAAAACATTTTTAAATTCTATGTTATCTCGACATTTGGTATTTCCTTCCTGACACAGGTATCATTATATCCTTTTATAAGAATAAGCAGATCTCTGGATCGGGGTGTTTGCGAAGCTCTTAGGGCTCAGAATTCCTGATTCTCTTTATATTAGGATTATTTAGATCATGCTTTGCAAGAGGCTAGATACCAGTTGCCCGGAGAGCAGTAAAGGTGGTTTTTATCCCTACATCAGGAAAAGCGAACTACACTCAGGCAAAATCTTATCGTTTAATTAATCTATCTAGTTTTCTGTTGAATAAAATGAAGTTAATTGTACACCATCACCTAAGGGAGCTGGATTTGATGAAAACATTCATCCATATTCAACAATATGCTTACTAGATGAGAAAGTCCACGGAAATGGCTCTTCATCACCTATTCATGGCGTAGAGTACCGTAGAAATTCCTGATGGGGTGTTTCTTAGATATCGAAGGCGCATTTGACAACATGTCATGTGAATCGATTTGTCAAGATGTGAGCAGTTGTGGCACAAATGTTTTTACTGTGACTCTGCTGTGGCGAGGGTAGCCAGAAGCTGCAGGAGCTGCATGAGGCTGTATTTTACACTCAAACTTATGCTGATGATCTGGTTACTATTATCGATGATCAGAATGACGTCCGTCGCATAGAAAGACTCATGCGACGAGCACTCCAGCTGATAGAGAGATGACTGAAGCCAGTTCTTTAAATAATACGTACAAAAAATGGTATCTGAAGAAGTATTTTGCTCTGATCTGGAATGATTTTATTGACTCTGTTTCCAGCATATTCCAGTATATTCAGAAACTTGTTTCTTGATTATTTCTCAAACACTGCTTTTTGTTAGAAAATAAGTGCTGTGAATATAATATGCGAATATTTCCTAATCAAGATGATCTAAAAACTTACTCCAAACAAACACAACGACGGTCTACACACAAATGAGCTGCTCTGGTCTGGAAGAAGGAAGGGTGAGCAACTCTTATCTGAAGCAATTATATAATCATAGGTGATGGAACAACATGAATGGGTCACCCTATGTAGGGTCAAGCCAGGAGAAGTCTGGAGAGACTAGCGATAAGCAGCAAAACTCAGTAGAGACGCGTGATTAATATAATGCCTAAAGTTTAATTTTATTACTAGATTTCTAATTATTTTTACTACGAGATTAACCAATATTTTAGGTACAAAGTATTTATTGCAATGAGAGTTAGGTAACTATTTTCCTAATTTTCTCTAAAATATTTGTCTGCTTGTTTCAGTTGGTGAAGATGATTTCCTTTTCGCTTTTATCTGTCTTCAGTTTAAGGGACTTAATTTGAATAATCATTCTTTGTCGATTGATTCTTTTGGAATGCCAGTTACTTTCTCTTGTGCAATATTTGGAAATGTTTATCCATGTTTTCTATTCATTTTAAATATTTTTGGCAAGAAACACAAAATATTGCATTATAAGATCGATAATGAAAAGTATTCAACCAGAACAATTTACTGTTTTACATAGAATATTACAAATATCTACCACTAACAAACGATAAAATAATGAAAATGAATTTTGAGGATATAAAAACTATCGCCAACATGAGCAGAATACAAAAGTTTGACGTTTCGGCAAGCAAAATATTCCTCTTTAGGCTTTGGTGCAGTTAAAATCGAAATATAATAAATCTTGCTCGCCTGAACACTACATATGGTAACAACGAATCGTCATTAGCTTTAATGGCAAACATTATGATAGCTTTTATTTACTCGAATCTGTAATCCTTTGGGGATATTAACCCCACCCTTCTAAACATGCATTTGTTAACACTGAGGTCACGGTCTCGTCGTAAGTCGATATGTTTTCGATCCGGTTGTTTTGCCAACTTCCATTTATTTTATTAAAATAATTAATCCGGAATTACACTTCCATTAGCATCTCATTATTATTTTATTAAGCTTCTTAGATCGTAGGTAGTTGATGGAGCATTATATTCAGCTGGGATAATGAAAAGCTTCCACTAATTGACTTCCCTCCCGCTCGCAGATATACCCCATATTCTTATGCAGTGTTATGCACCCTTCTCATCAGTTAAAGATAACTCTTTAGTTAGCTTATTTAACGTGGAAAAGTGCATTTGTTTTCAGCAAGATTTTTTCGGTTATTAATTTTTTAATCGATTTAGGCAGCTTGTAAATAAAATAAGCCGATCTAAATCATACATATCCGTGCCTTGATATTTACTGTTGTATGTACTTTTTGCTTTAAAAATGCTAAAAAATGTGATTTCGCTATTTGATAGAGCCAGAATAGTCGCTTTACAACAACAACAAGAGCATTTTTCAAATAATTCGATTTCAAATCGACTGGGTATTCCAAGAAGTTCTGTACTTCGTATAGTGAATTTGTATGAAGAAACTGGAAGCGTTGATCAAACACGTGATTGTTTCTGGAGTCTGTAGAATTTCATGATATTTTAATTTTGGTGGAGCATTGGCTTAAAGAGAATGAACCGCTAAATATTATAAATTATTATTTGTTGTCCAAATTTTCTCGTCGGCAGTTTTTACATGGGGGAACACTAATTATGTTCCATGAGAGTTTTATGAAAAAATATAAATTTATTAGCGTAAATAAATTTGATCACTTGTTGGAGGAAAAAAACCTTTGAGTTCACGATAGTCTTTAGCAATGACTTGTCGTTATACATATTGGCAATCTACAGATCTCCTCAAGGAAAAACTGAGGAATTCTTAGATAGGCTGGAGACCCTTGTATGTTCTATTCCTATAAACACTCGACTAATTTTATATTACGATTTAAATATAGAGTTTTCTGAACCATTAGACAAATACACTAAATCTTTATATAATCTTTTAAATTCTATTAGTTTAAAATGCGTGTTAATCAGGCAAATAGATTTACTTCTTCGTCAAGCTCAATAATTGACTACTGCTGCTTTAATTTTGGCCTCGATGAAGTTCAATGTACGGTATCTAATGCAGGGTTGTCTGATCATGAGGCCATATTGGGCTATGTGAATTTGGATGTGGTGTCGGATCTTCAAAGAAGAAGGGTAGGCTCTAAGTAGAAAATGTTTTCATAAATGTAAATCACTTTGTGAACACACAGACTGGGATGGCCTATTTGAGTCAGGCATACCTTTGGAGCAATTCCATAATGTATTGTTCACTAATTTCTGCAGTGCTTTTCCTATTATATCCATTAAAAAGTCTAAGAAAAAAGTTTGGTATACGAAGGGCCTCAGAGTGTCTGGAAGAAATATGTGTGCCGTACATAATATACGAAGATACTCAATGGATAATGTTAATTTTCTTAATTACTATTATAGATATCGCAAAATATATAGAAGGCTCGTGGAAGTTGCAAAAAGGTCCAACTTTGATGAAATAATTAAAAAAGCATCAAACAAATCAAAGGAGTCATGGAAAATCGTAAACGACTTAAGAGGCAATAAAAACGCTGTTCAGGTCTCCGATAGAGTGAAAGCTGATCAACTTAATTCCTTTTATTGTTCCATAGCAGCTAATCTCTCTAATAATATTACAATGGCTGGTGATCCAATGAGTTACATATCTCACATAAAATATATGAAGGCTCGTGGAAGTTGCAAAAAGGTCTTACTTTGATGAAATAATTAAGAAAGCATCAAACAAATCAAAGGAGTCATGGAAAATCGTAAACGATTTAAGATGCAATAAAAACGCTGTTCAGGTCTCCAATAGAGTGAAAACTCCACTTAATTCCTTTTATTGTTCCATAGCAGCTAATATCTCTAGTAATAATATTACAATGGCTGTCGATCCAATGAATTACCTATCTCACATAAATGTGTCTGACTCATTTTTTTCTTGCACCTACGTGTATACAGGAACTGACTGATGTTTTCTCTGTAATCAAGAACAAGACCTCTTCTGGATGGGATAAGATCTCATTGAGGATTCTGCTAGCACTTCCAACTAAGGTGTTAAATAGTTTAGTGGATGTTATAAACCATTCATTTTTGACAGCGGTTTTTCCGATATGCCTAAAGAGGGCGGTATTTGTTCCTCTGCACAAGGGTGGGAATACTGACGACCCTTCCAATTACCGTCCTATAGCTCTGCTCCCACATTGGCTAAAGTTGTAGAGAAACTCGTCAAGACCCGCGTAATATCGTATTTAAATAAACATAACATCTTAAGTGAGAATCAATTTGGATTTCGGCGCAACGGTGGCACTGGGGATGCTATCTTCAACTTTCTGGAACACCTCTACAGAAGGATGAATGTTGGGGACATTACTGCGACAGTGTTTTGTGATTTGTCGAAAGCGTTTGACTGTGTTAATCACAAAATACTACTGCAAAAGCTGGAAAGGTATGGTTTTAGAGGCACATACTTGCAGTGGTTTGAGTACTACTTATGTGATCGAGTACAGATAGTGCCATCTAATGATGAACAATCTCAAGAAGGGAATGGTGGTGCTGGTGTTCCGCAGGGCTCTGTTCTCGGTCCTTTACTGTTTCTACTATACGTCAACGATCTACCACAAATTCCAATAAAAGGAACCTTTACGACGTTTGCCGATGACACAACTATTTTGTGCCATAATGTGGATTTGACAATGTTAATCAGGAATATCTTTCATGATCTGCTAAGGATGAAGAATTGGTGTGATTCCAATTTTCTTTGTTTTAATACATCAAAAACAAGGATTTTATCTTTTAGATGTGTTGTTCAGGGTATTTGTATGGATACTTTATCACTGAAGGTTCTTGAATTTAACCGATTTCTAGGCCTAAGCATTGACAGTTCCTTAAGATTTGAGGATCACATAGCTGCGGTATGTAAAAAACTGCCTCTGGGTGTAATGCCCTTAAAGTAATAAGAAACAATCTGGGTTTTGCTATGGCCAAAAATGCGTAGTATGCTGTTATCGAACCTCATTCGTTATCTTTATGCTGCAAAAGTTTATGATTCCTGCCGTGGTTTATTTCGCCAGTGTGGAATATTAACCATTTGCTCGTTATTCATCCTAGGGACGGTAACTTTAATTTATTAAAAATATGGGAATGAACTTAACCAGATTGAACCATATCCAACCCGGCATCCTTTTTCATTCAATCTTCCAATACCACATTTTCAATTTGTTAAGAAGTCTTTTTTATAAGGGCAGAAAACTTTTTTACTATCTACCCACAGGGGCTAAGAGGATTAATTGGCTTAAAAAATTCAGGAAAACACTAAAGAGGGTTTTGGCACCTGGAGCATATTATAACTTGAAATAATTTTATGAGACTGTTTTTGAGTGAAGTAATAAGTATATGTCTTTTGAATGGTTTAGGTATAATAGCTTTTGTTCCTTTATATATATAATATGTTTGTTTGGCTTTTAATGTGTTGTTTTTATTGACTAGTGTTTAGTATTAAGTACTTAGGTATTCTATGTATGAATATGACATATTTGGGTATTGTGCTTAATTGGTTGTAACTTTTTTTAAAATCTTTTAAATGTATGTATATTTTAATGATTTTTTTCGTACCAATGCTTTATTAACAACTCTAGGTTTAAACAATAAAGCTATTTTTGACTTTGACCTTGGCTTTGACTTTGATTTGGACTTTGACTTTGAAACAAGGTTTGGTTTAGTAAGTGAAAGACTTGGCCGTTCCTTGAGAAATTGCTTCATACCAAGGAGGAACAATTATGTTCTGGATGGTATAATGTTTAATCGCCATACAGCTCTTATTGTGATAGCCGGGACTATGACTGGAAACCTATTAGGCAGAAAACATGATGCAAAGTGTAGTTCATCCACTTCGCAATCAAATTGTCGATCATTTCAAGTTTATGGATGACACGCCAGACCCCATCGCCCTAGGGTACAACATGTACTAGAAGATGGAAATATTGGAGTGGCCGGCGAACTTCCCGACATGAATCAGATCGGACAGGTATTGGATTATGTGCATAGACCGATTCATAACCTTTCAGGACCTAAGAATTGCAGTTGAAAAGTAGTGGAATATTATCTAGCAGGAAACCCTTAATAACCTCATTGTTTCCACGCACAGGCGCATCAATTTTGATGCGGAGGAGGGAAAGTGCTACTAACTTTTTTGTATTTCATTTCATTTTTGTTGTGTAAAAAAATTAAAATTTAATTTTTGCATCTTTTTTGCTATTTCCTTGTAGGTATGCGAAATTTGTATAACTCCAAAAATATGCTAATCAATGACATCGAACACCAACAATACCATGGCAGAAGTTAAGTTTCATCACCGTGGTATTTATTCCTAACATCCTCAAAGAGTTAGACACGCAAAAGGCATCAGGACTGGACGGAATACCTGCCATCCTGTTAACGAACTGCGTCAACGAACTAACCCCGATTGTTTACCCAACTTTTTTCTCTGTCTTCCAGAAAAGGGGTTTACCCATCTTTTTGGAAAGTCGCTCTAGTGCAACCTGTTCCAAAAAGGTTAAGAAAACCAAGCCCTAAAACTATCGCCCAATTGCCTTGATTCCAATAAAATCGAAAGTCATGGAACGTGTAGTCAATCAGCAACTACTCAAGTAACTTGAGACCAACAGATTAATTAGCGATAACCAATACGGCTTTCGCAAAAAGAGATCGACAGGAGATATATTGGCCGAGCGATTGCGTTGGATATTTCGAAGGTATTCGACGGAGCCTCGCATGACGGATTGCTCAACAAACTGCCATCCTTTGGGCTGCCAGCCTCTCTCTGCGGTTGGCTTGCCAGTTTCTTTAACCCAGATATGCCCAAACAAATTTTGTGTCTAAATTTACGCCAATTTCTTGTTAGGTGGATACCTAATGGAACATAACAACCTACAAAAATTAAAAAAAAATCCCATGGTAGTGAGTTCATGAATAATGGGCATTCTTTTGAAAGGACAATGGGCATATATACGTGGGAAATTATAGAAAGGATAAAGTGTGGCCACAAAACATTATTTTTATTAGTAAATGAATTTATAGAAAAAAATAAAATAAAAGCACAAAGTAAAAAAAAAACAAGCAGAGTACTTAATTATGGCCGCATATGATAAGTCATAAAACAGCGAACATGAAGTGCTACATTACATTTCCGGCATTTTGTTGACACTTTCTTGTGCCACACTCTACATCTTGTTGGTTCAATTAGGTGGTCTAATCTATCATACCCCGACTCTACATTCTCCACTGGTGATGGTTTAAGCCTCCTGCATAAATTGACCCCTCTATCTTCCTTATTACTTATATATTATAAGAGACAGGGCATAGCACCCGTACCCTTCACTCCCTTTTCCGTTAGTGCTTTGATTAGAGGCAAAGTCGTGAAAAAGTTATCGAAAAAAATACTGTAAGGTAGTTCAAATTTCGAAAGTAAAACGTCAGTGTATTCTAATACAACAGAAGGCCCCAGCCCTAAGTTTTTGTAGCAATCCTTGGTCTCAGATTTGGCACCTTGATATGGTTCGTACCACGTTATATATCCAGTAGCTGAAGCACCGATCCATAGTTTATACCCAACGGCTTGCCTCGTATAAACTGCTTACAGCCGTGCCATCCGAAGCAAGGCACCATAGTTTCATCGATACAGTGAAACTGATCAATTGGGGCAAAATCAAGTAATCGACTGTTCATTTTATCAAACAAGGGCCGAACCTCAGCAAATCTATCGTTCTTATCCAAATTATTGTTATCACAACAATTTATGTTTGTTAAAATCTATTCAAAACGATTTCGAGACATGGAGTCAGATACAATATTATTGTGACAATCTGGAGAATTTTCCCAAAACATTCTGCGTCGTGGAACCGAAACGTAACCACTCATGAGTAGTATTCCAAAAAAACTTTTACTTCCTCTGTAATATCGGATTTCCTGTTTTTACTAGCTACGTAGTTATTAGTGCAAGTAACAAACATATCTATTATCTCCTTGTCGAAATAATTCTCAAATAGCTGTATTGGTGAAAGAGTGTTAGAAGGCAAAAAAAATTGGGTCACTCAAGATCAAGACGTGAATTTTTTAAATCGTCTTTTTTCCACTTGTAGGTTTTTTCTTAATTTTATCATAATGGTTTTTGGATAATATTACTTTACGTAATACTGACAGTGGGGGGATTTTGTCTTCATTTTCCCATTCGTTGCCAGAATCATGTGTGAGCAGTTCGGTTTCTGCTCGAAGCTGAGCAGCTGGCAAGTTATTGACGTCGACAATGTCTAATACTATTTGACTAATTTTAATAACCTATAGGGTCATTTTGGCATCGAATTTAAAAAAAAACTTACCCTGCTATCTTGAAGTAGTAGTGAACATCCATGATCGCTTTTTAAAAATGTAATAGTCACCAAAAACTCGAAAACGATATGTTACTTCGCATTAACTACACAGTTTATGCTCTAACCTTGGAAAATGAGATGGCGCCATCTAGCGAGAACCATCAAATTTATTGTGAGCGCACTTAGAATAGTGATCTGTAAAACGTCCTTTTAGAAGAACAATGGGCATATCTGGGTTAGAAACCGATCTCTGCACGTTGCAGTTGATGAACACATCTCAGACACCTTCACCAATAAAGCGAGCGTGCCTCAGGGCGCAAAACTTTCACCATCTCAGTTCTTCATCTATATTAATGGCCTGCTGACCGAAACTTATAATCATGTTTACATTTTTACAGATAACAGTACCCTTGTCTCCCAATTTAGAGCAAAAACGTTTACCAGCGACTGAGACATATCACCGCACACAGGAGCGGATTACAGCAATTAATCAAGATCTGGAGAGGATTCGAACTTGGGGCGACATAAATTTGATTCAGTTCAATGCAGCAAAAACCCAAGCGGCCACATTTACCAAGAAAGACAATACGGCGCGCGGCGGGCCCTGACAACATTATGGCAGGACCGATCTACTGTCAATCGTACTACTGGGTGTCTCGACCAACATCAATATGTCTTGGCATGACCACGTTGCTAACATCGCAAAATCAGCCTCGCAGAAGTTTGATATGCTATTTCGTAATATAAAACTGTATACACCGCAGTAGCTTGCTCCTACAAAGCGCAAATAAGACCGTGCTTAGAATATTGCTCACCGCACTTAGAATATTGCTCACCGGCTGGGATGCGACACCGAAGTACACCCTAAAGCTGCTGGATTCTATTCAGAAGAGAGCTGTGCGTCTCGTCGGCGATCCGGAGTTGATTCGGGGTCTGGATAGTATGGAACACTGCAAACAAGTGGCCGAGATATCCCTGTTTTACAGATATTTCACGGCAGATATTCCCAAGGTTTGGCCCACTGCATTCGTTGTACAACTGGAAACACCTAGAATATCGCTTTGCAACGACTTCTTTGTCTGGCGCACTGCATCGCTGTGGAACTCACTCCCAGGGCTTCTGCTTCCCCTAATCTTCGCACACACACACCTCTCGTCGAGTGCTATAGGATCTCCCTTTAGTGTGTGTGTCTTTGCCATAAAAAAACACATTGAAATATTGCTAAATTTTTTATGCACCTCAATTTGCTGAGGCTTACCAGGGTGGACAGTATGCGGGATTACAGTGACTTACCGTCGAATATCGACAGGCTCAATGGCGTGGGGTGGACGGACTAGAGATCAATAAAGTGTTGTTTTATGACCTTCGCTCGCTCAAGAGGTCCCTTAAATCTTAACTATGCAGTCAATCAAACCTCTCTCAGTACGGTCTCCAATGTAAAAGAGCTTTGTAATCTATTTGACAGCACGTTGAGCTTTATTCCTCGCTATTAAGTCGTTTAAGATGCTGGGATTCATCAAAAGATGCTTCGAGGACTTTACAAACATTGTATCAATCAAATAGTTGTACTCTGCACTGGTGAGGCCTCATCTTGAGTACGCATGTAGTATGGTGCCTTTAAGTTAGATATTGCTATAGACTATCATGACTGCTCTCGGTCAGGAGGGTGAATATATGGGAGGAGGTCAAAACCAGGTGTGAGCCACATTAGAACATAGAACATGGTGGAAGAGTCCGATATGGGCCTCACTCACTTTCTAAACCTAACCTAAATGATATAGCACGATCTCCGAAATTACCTGCGCCAGATACTTTCATTTGACTTTTTAGGATAATGTATCCAGACCATTTTAAAACTCAATATTTTATCTGAAAATAACTTCAAGCAATCAATAGCGAAATATTTATTGGAGTTACGAATACTTTCGTGGCTACATGTTAATTCTGCGAGTCAATAGTGGACTGGTACGATAGTTATTTCTTTTGCAATTGCACGACCTAGTAGAATACTCAATAAATAGTGTGTATTTTCGTTATATAAATAACCATGATGATACTTTATGCAAATGAATATTTCACCTGACAGATTATACTCTGTGCATTTTATTTCAATGATTAGCAAGATTTCGAAGTAGATTAGGGCGTTTGCCTCTATTATTTCAAATAACAGAAAAACCACCCTTATAACAATAAGCGCTTTCTTGCATACAATGGCGCTTGGGCGTTGGTTACCGCTTTGGCCATAAAAACATACGCATAGGGGTACGATTTGTCCGATTCAGAATATTTGCTTCTAGCTCAAATCCGTTTAAGCCAGTATTAAATAGGGAGAACTGGAAATTGGCCATATATGTTGACTTATTGGAGTTTTGTTTACACAGAGATTTAATATTTTGACCAACGCCAACGGGTAATTTAATTTAGCTCTAATTATATTATGGTTTCTACTTTTGTTGTTTTGAATATGTCTAGCTCGCATTTTCAACAATACTGAAAAAATAGCAATGCATTTTCTTCTGAGAATAATACTATTTGCCTACTATAACTATTGGCACAGTTTTTTCACTAGCAGCATGGACAGCTTACACAAATGATTGATCCCACCCTATTATTTTGAATATCGATGCTGTAATTTATAATTTAGTAAAATGTTGCAAGGCGAGATAATAACAATGTTTTTAAGAAATAATTTAAATTATGTAACTGTATGCTGGTTAACCCCACGACTTTATGGTTTGTCGTTCCAAACAAAGTAAAACATAAATATTAATAAAGCCCCTTACCATTGGAATATATTTCAATAAGCGGCACGTTGAATAACTTCACAAGATTCGGGATCCGATTTCAAAACGCGGTGACTTATACTTTAGATTTGTTTTCGACTGCAGTAGAACGCGGCGCAAAATGAACTATAAAAGGGGTCATCTGGGGTCAAACAAATTCTTACGCTGGTTCCTCAAACCTTGCTCTAAAAAGAACCCCATTGATCAGAGCGGTTTAATTTCCAGTCCAGCGAATTAAAATGAAAGAAAAACGATATTACCTTATAAGGATCGAATATTTCTTGAACTTTGAACACACGTATGAACTAAAAGCAAAAGCTCGGTATGAAAAAAAAATCCTGGAGAGATGGGAAACAAAACCAATTAGAACTCGAACGGTGTTGTCGCCGAAATCAGGGTAAAGTTGCGTAACATCACGTGTTTCTTGATGCAGGTGTACGGAGATTCTGGATTTTCTGGGAGACAAAACGCATCAAAATCCTGCTATAAAAGCGTGACCTTATTGAAGAAAAATCAGTCATATTCTCAAATCCAGTTGCAGTAAGTCGTTATGGCCAAAACCAAAATTTTCTAAGAAATGTCAGTTATGCCTAAAATTAATTAAAAAGTTTAAAAAGTTAAAATCTTAATTTTCTAGTCGATACTATGGTCTTAGTTGTGATAAACCCGAAAGCAGTGCCTTTCATAACTAAGTAAATAAGAAAATTTATGTCGTCGGTCGCGTCGGTTCAGAAAGTAATGTAAAGAAACGTTATTGACAATTCGTCAGCCGTCGAGGAAAAGTGATCGACCAGAAGCAATGAAGGTTTCAGTAGCAGGTTCTGGGTGAATATTAAGCGTTAGCCAGTAAGTTTAGTTTTAAGTCATAATGTGTAGAGTGCTTCTATATTTTGAAACATCTATCGTTGTCAGTCTGCGAGAATTTCATGAGTATTTCAGTGCTCAACTTGAACAGTAAATGTAGTTTTAAATCATAATGTGTAGATTGCTTGTATATTAGAAAACATTTATCGTTGCCTGTTGGCAGGAAATTCATGAGTATTTCAGTAAAACAATTCAGTGCTCAAGTTAGATAGTAAGATTAATTTAAATGATGAGGCGTAGAGCGGCGGTATAAATGGGAAATATTTATTGCTGTAGTATTCGACAATTAAAAGAGTACCCCATTAAATAATTGGTGCTAGCATACTTGGTATTTTTTTTAGTTAATTCACCGCGGAAAAGAATATTGCTGATTGAAATTATTTTATTATTCCATAACTGTTGACTGGCTAGTAAAATATAATATTCAAGGATTTTACGACGAAATAGGGTGTCAACATACTGGTACTGCGAACCCGGTTATAGATAATGAACAGGAGGTGAAGAAAAGGCCGAATTCAAAGTAAGTAAAAGGAATAGGATAAATCGGCGTTCATTACAGTATTGCATTATACCTCATGAATTGAAGGAACTAATAAATAAATAATTAAATAAATATTTAGTGTAGGCATATGAAATAGGTTCTCTTAGTTATTTGTTTTACTTCCCCGGGACTAGAGTACATGCTAGCAACTTGCAACACGTTTTTTTTATGATTGAACCCAAAGATTTTTTTGTTCCCTATTAATTAAAAAAAATGAACCTAGCCCTGAAGAGTCGCGTTACAACAAAGCCTGGCCCCTGTCGTGGGGTCGTTTGAGCGCCACCCGTTCTACCCAGCTAAACGGAAAAGCTCGGCGAGTGTTGTACCGTACCGAGTGGCTAGATTCGCTCATAAAATTAACCGGTTCCTAATTTCGAACTATCAAAAAAAAAAAAAAACGAAAACAATGGCGCAATTATAAACAACTAATCTTTATCAAGAAAACACAATCTAAAATTTAATGAACACTATATTTGTTACTAAGTCCTTTTTTTTGAAAACACAGCAACAATCTATCTGGAGAAAAAGGTTATATCAAAATGTGGTTGAGTAGACAAAATAATGTTAAATGACTGTTAAAGTAATTAATAAAATAACAGAGTACAATATGAAGATTGTACGTACAGAGACCAATTCCGTTGGAAAACCGCGGTTCTATATGCCTTATCACTAAATGCACTAAACACTACTTATCAAAGTGATCACTTGACGTAGACTAATCTTCTTACAACTAGGTATGCGTGCGCTAATAGCTGCCTGCACTGTTGGTGATAATATGCCGCAATGAGCGGACACACTGATTAGATCAAAAAAACTTGA
Organism: Pissodes strobi; assembly: GCA_016904865.1. Lineage (NCBI taxonomy): Eukaryota > Metazoa > Arthropoda > Insecta > Coleoptera > Curculionidae > Pissodes > Pissodes strobi. Next base: position 100,506 of record MU183234.1, on the reverse strand, counting down.
GAAGTTAATAAAAGCACCAGATTAGATTAAAACTATGGTTAGCTTGATTCATATGATAAAAAGATAAAATTCAGAGCGGTTATATCTGCCGACTAATGAATGAAAAGAATGAAGTTATCCAGCCAGCGTTTGACTTTTAAAATGAGAAAACAACTCAAAGCAATTAGATTAACTGGTCCGATAAACCAGTGAATAAATGTAAATTAAATTAATTAAAATCAATGAGCTACCTCAATTCAATGTTGGATTTATATGAATAGAAGCAAACGAAGAGTAAACATAAGAAACAATGAGACACAAAACTTATACTCAAATCCCGTCGTCGAACTCTGTCGATGGCCTCTAGTGCGGGAACCACAAGTTAAGGCCCTTCACTGACGCTTCTGGCCTTCCAGAGAAAAAGTTGTGGACCTGCTTCTGGCTCTTCAGAACAAGTTGTAGTTTTTCAATAGAACTTCGGGACCACCAGAAAAAGTGGTAGTTCTGCAATTGAACTTGTGGCCCACCAGATAAACCCTCGAAGTCGGACTTGAGCGTGAATTAGAAGAGATTCGACGATCTCGGTCTTATGGGACGAACGTGGAAGCCGCTAGTACAGCTTGTAGAGCCCGAAAAATCGGTCGTGTTAAAACACAAACACAAATGACACGATACATCCCTATCAAAAGGGTTGTATTATATCACAATACCAAAAATGTGGAGTTTCTAGCCGCCCTGGCAAGCGTTCGTCTTACGTTCCGGTCAAACTAGCAAAGGGCCGTCCCTTCCGTTCGTCAATTCGCCTTCGAGCTTAAATCCTGCGCCACAAGTTGTAATGGGTTGAAAACTTGACGAGTGATTCGATACAAGGAATAATTCTAAGAAAATAAACGCCTTAATTCTCGCTTATTATGATGATAAATGACGGCGGAAGCCACGAATAGTGAGCTAAAATTACATTCTTCCAGAAATGCTAGGAAATGCTCTAACAGGAATGATAAACCTTCAAAAGTCGAAATCGAGAATGACAAACGCGCGATAGATAGCCCATCCCTATTATTTGGCATAAACCTTACAAAAAAACTGGTCAGCTGTACCGAACGAGAAATATTTTTAAAGCAGAGGTCCAAAAACGATCTCCGGAACATCAACCTAGGGTTCTCAAAAGGTAATAGAATATTCAAACTGAAATTAAATTATGGTTCAATAAGTCAAGTGCAACGTATTTGCAGGCTAACAGAATTCTTTAAAAATATAAATCGATTCGCTGGCCGTTTACGATAATAGCATGCAAATCAAGCCAAGTTATCTTAATAATAAGGTACATACATCGCTTATCAACTAAAATAGATGGTCACAACGGATTCTAAAAGCTAATATGAATATATAGCTAATCTATACCTAAAATATAGTTAATTCATATTAGGAAAACAGCATTTTCAAGCAAATCAAATTAATAAATTTAGAATTAATAAACCGATGCGTGCAAAATACAGCATAGTTTTTTTCCCTAAATGCGGCATATAAATGAAATTTTAAAATTGGCAAAATCGAACTGTTACAAACTCATAATTAAAAAAAGGTAAATTTTACCAAATTGCATTTGCTTATTCTATTCAAAAGGATGTTTCCGTTTGTGCAATCTACAATTTTAAATGGTCGATTAATTTGTTTCATCGCTAGTATGCTGTATGACGTTGTTTGATGTAGAACTACATGCGACATCTCCAGCCACTTGCTCAAAAGCTTGTCTGGAAGTGTTGCCTGAAGGTCCAGCAATTTGAAATGCTTTCACGTCACCGCGCAGCGATAATTTTTTTTATTATTTATGGAATTTTCAACGTACCACTCAGCGACGGCTGCTGATCTCTATCTTCCATGCCTGCATCCACAGATGCACCAAAATCAGCTAATAAATAGCAAGACGTTCGACGAAAGAACTATCCAGTGTATAATGTTGAATTGAGTAGATTTTGGAATGCTCCTATTTTTTAGGTAGTTATTCAAATATATTTTTAACGACTGGCTGGTTACATTGATTGTTTTGACAACGAACGAAAACCCATTAATGAAGGGCCTCAGCCTTTCTTAAAGCTATATACTTTTGATAGATTTCAGTAAAATTGACAATATTTTTACCTAAATTTTTACCAACAAAATTCCTATCGATCTTGCTTTTAGTATTTTCAATATTAATCAAAACTAAGGGGCCGAAATCAGTTACAACGTCCACCGTTAACTGAACTAACTTCTTATTTCTATAGGCTTCTGCGACAGCAAAAATAAGAGCTACGTTTATAATTATAAAATGGCTATGTAAAGCATTTATTAAAAAAAAAATTGTCAACCTGGTCGCTTGTTAGTATCTTGTTTTTTTGGCTTACATCCTTCGTTTCTAGTCAGCAGGGCAGTTAACTTATGAAATTTGCCAATGTCGCTATTATTCTTAACGTTGTGCATGGTCTTCAGCATGGACTAATATGTCCAGAAACCTAAATAAGAAAGAGTCCTGGATTTATCTGTGAAAAACACCAGAGAGTATCTTTGTTGAAATTTCCCCCTTTTCGTTCTTAGCACCATCTTACAAATCCGTCATATTGCTCTTCAAATATTTTCCTTATATCCTTCGTTTATCTAGTCAGCACTAATGAAATTTACCAATATCGCTAATATTTTTAACGTTGTGCATGGTCTTCACAGCATGGACTAATATGTCCAAAAAGCTAAAGAAGAAAGAGTCCTGGATTTATCTGTGAAAAACACCAGGAGAGTATCTTTGTTGAAATTTTACCCTTTTCGTTCTTAGCACCATCTTACAAATACGTCATATTGCGCTTCAAATATTTTCCTTGATTTTGTCGCCAAAATATTATTCTAACGTCTTTCCAACGGCTTTTCAAATCAAAAGTTTCTAATTCGACTGTGATCATAAAATTAATGACACTGATACATTGTTTATTAATACTGTAGCTAAGTGTTTCAAAATAGACCAATAAAATATTCCACTGGCCCTTTCACTAAACTGTGACATTATCAGGAGATTTTAAATTTCTATCTTCATATTATCTAATTTTAGTAATACTATTCCCAGAAGTATAGAAAATAACGTATATACCGTCAGATTAAAGTGCCTTAATTGCTTGAATGGTTGATTGTTGCTCGAGGGCGTGATTAAATGAGTCACTTTAGTCCCTAGATATATAATATACTATAGTCTACGACGCGACGGTGTCATTATGACACATCTAGCATCCGCATTTGGATGTCATTATTATGACCTTCATAAAAGTAGTCAGTGACATTATGAATTCGTAATATGACGGCATTTTTAAAATAAAAAACAAACAGACAGAAAGTTAGTCATCACTTTTATTTGTTATTATTAAATATTAGAAAATCAATTACATTTCTTATTGTAGACATTGATAATACTGAGCAATTTGTTAATTACTTCCAAGATATGACAAGTAAGCTGTAGAAATTCAGCAGAAGTTTATTTCCCGTTGGCAGGCAGGCATCAGTGCCTGCAACGTTGACCAAGATATTAAAGGACAATTTTTTCTTATTTTATGTGAATCTTCTATATAGCTTTCAGCCACTGTGTTAGAGAGCCAACCATAATGCCTCAAAATTCAAAATTCAGATTTCATAATTCATAATTCAGAATTCAAAATTTAAAATTTAAAATTTTAAATTTTAAATTTTAAATTTTAAATTTTAAATTTTAAATTTTAAATTTCTTCTCCTTCTCTCTTTTTACTTAGGCTTAAAGCCTGTTTATCTTCATCCGCCAGCCTTATATTGTCGCTCCACCGCTTTCGCGGGCGACCCACACTCCTGTGTCCTATAGGTGACTTGTCTCTTGCGATTTTTACGACTCTCTGATCCCCCATGGGGTCAATGTGCGCGCTCCATTCCTTTTTCCTGTTTTGGGTACATTCGTTGATGTTCTCTACCCCACATCTGGTTCTTATGTCTTCGCTCTTCTCTCTGTCCCATAAAGTTCTGCCATCAATTCGTCTCAGTATTCTCATCTCCGTTGTTTCCATGAGTCTCCTTGTTTTTTGAGTTTCTGGCCTAGTTTCCGCAGTGTATGTCATTATGGGCCTAATAACGGTTTTATAGATCTTGCTTTTCACCTGGGTGTTAATCTTTCTGTTTTTCCCAATAGAGTCGTTCAAACAACCTGCCACTCTCACCGCCCTTGCCGTTTGTTCTCTTACTACCGCTTCAACGTCACCATGGCTGGACAGTTCTATACCCAACTATTTAAACTTCATCTCCTGTTGTATGACCTCTCCATCTACTTCAAGTTTGCATCTTAACGGTGTTTTTGATGTTGTGATGCAACGTATTTTTGAACCGGATATAGTCATGTTGAGTGTTTTAGCTGTTTGGTTAAACTGGTGGAGGAGTTTTTGGAGATCATCTTCGTTTTCTGCTATTAATGCGGCATCGTCTGCATAACACAGGATGTTTACCGTTTTATCTCCCATTTTGTAACCTTTCATAGTACGAACTTAAATTTAAAATTTAAAATTTAAAATTTAAAATTTAAAATTTAAAATTTTAAATTTTAAATTCAAAATTCAAAATTTAAAATTCAAAATTCAAAATTCAAAATTCAAAATTCAAAATTCAATATTCAAAATTCAAAATTTTAGATTCAAAATTCAAAATTAAAAATTCAAGATTTAAAATTCAAAATTTTAAATTCAAAATCCAAAATTCAAAATTTTATTTACGCCAAGAGCATCTTATAATAATTATTTTCCACAATAATTGAAATAAAAAACAAATCTTAAATCAAGTCGTTTCTTATCACTAAATAAAGGTTAAAAATTAACATCGAACATTGCATGGAAGTGACAAACATAGAAGCAAGATAGCGAATAAATAGGTATATAAAATAACTAATTATACAAAATTTCTTTCACTTTAGCAATAAATTTTGCAAGTGAGTCGTGAAATATGCCAATATCACTCCTCTTTATCAAGTCATTGGTTAGTCTACACATTCTTGTTAGTGGTGAGTTCATACCATAATTGGTCCTATGAAAATCAATGCCAAAAAGATTTCTATTTCTTGCATTTACTGCCATAAATGAATGCCAATTGCAGCAAGGAGTTCCGGGGCATCAATAATACCATTAGCTATTTTGCTGCTCTCCAGATAGTTTAGATTAAGGACTTTCATAATTTCAATATAATTAATCTGTTCATAATGAACATTTAATTTAAAGCCAACTCTCTTCAGGAATCTATGCTGAACCCGCCCGATTTGGTAACTATGCACCGCATAGTGTGGGTGCCAGATGCAAGTGGCATACTCCAGGATCGAATGAACAAGAGCACGATAAATTTCTTTGAACATGAAAACATTGTCGAAACCCGCAAGCTTCGAAAGACAAATCCCAGAAGGCGCATAGCTTTGTTAGTTATTATTTCATTATGTTGGGTAAAATATAACTCTGAGTCTAGCCACACCCCAAGATCCTTTACTAAAACCTGTCTCTCAACCCTCACCGAGTCTAAAGTGTAACTGAAGAGAAGAGGATTTTTTAATCTACTAAAAGTTATGACATTACATTTATTTGCATTCAATGTCAGATGATTATTTTTGCACCACACAGTAAATCTATTGAGATCCTCCTGCAACAAATGACAGTCATTTTGTGATCTGATAACAATAAATGGTTTCAGATCATCAGCAAAGGCGATGAACTGGCAGACGCGAAATACTTCTTTTACGTCATTAATAAAACAATTAAATAGAAATATTGAAAGATGGCCACCCTGTGGGACACCTGAAGTAACAACAGCATCAGAAGAGATATAGTTTATTATTTTTACTACTTGTTTACGTCCCTTGAGGTTACTTTCGAACCAGTTGAGGAGATCACCAAAATGCCAAGCAAATCAAGCTTTTTTACTAATATGCGATGATCAACCCTGTCAAAAGCCTTCGAGAAGTCAGTATATATGGAGTCATCCTGACCCCCATTATCACAGGCTTCCAACAGGCATTGCTCAAAGCACAGAAGATTTGATACTGTTGACCTTCCTTTCATAAATCCATGCTGCTCGTTTGGAACTGAATGTGGAAAAAAATGTCTTTTTCTGCAACATTGGATTCAAAGACTTTAGAAACTAATGGCGTTTTTGATATTGCACGATAAATTTTTATGTCTGACCTATCCCCTTCCTTAAAGATTGGAGTAACATAAGACAATTTCCAGTAAGAAGGGAATTTGCCACCCCTCAAAAAAAAGATTAAAATTTCGACATATCACCTCAGACAGAACGTACATACAACTCTTTAATACGACACCAGGGACTCCATCTGGGACAGGGCCCAGACTAGGTTTTAAAACATTAATCTTGTCAATCAATGAACGTTGTAGACTACCAAGTGAGACAGATTTATCACAAACGAATGCTGTGCCTTCATTCAAATCTAAATTTCTAAGTACACTGATGTGAAATGGCTATTGAACATTTCTGAAATTTGCCGAAGATGACTGCTGATTATTTAGATTCATACACTGTGGGTACTCCGAGTTTCCCCTTTTTGAATTCACGAATTGCCAAAATGATATTTTGTCAGACAACTGATTTTCTAGTTGTAAAATGTAGTTTTTGTGAGAAGAATGTGATATCTCTCTACATGTTGTTTGCAAATCAGAAAATGCATTGTAATCTTCAAATGAGTTAGTGTTTTTGAATTTTTATGTGTTTTTTTCGTTTCAATAATCAAATTTTTCAGCTAATTGTTCATCCACCTAAGAAACTTTGGTGATTTGTAGCGGAAAATATGTGTATAAATCTCAACTGCGTAATAGAGAATATTACAAAACTGTGATACTGCCAGATCGACACCAGAAACAAATTCATATCAATAAAATTTGAACAATACAAACAATAAATGCAAAAAGTTCCCATATTTATTAAGTATCTGATTGTTTTGGAATAAACCCAAATATGCCACACAATCAGACAACACAGTGGCTTCATTGGTCACAGTCGCAGATGGAGATGTTCCATGCACGTCGTTGATACATTTGATCTTTGGCAGGTTGAAATCACCCCATAAAAAAGTCAGTAAAATCACATTTGTCAGCCAGGTGCATTACTGCAAGGCTAAAACTTTTATATACATCGGCATCAGAAACACCTGGAATATATGCATTGCCAATAATGATTTTATGATTACCAATAGAAACCACAACAAAAACACACTCCACATTATCAATTGGAATGCTAAGAGAACGACAGGAAAGGTTACTCCTGTAGTTTATGATAAATTATAACTCTCTACTGCTTGTTATCCAGTTAAAACTACTGCTAAATTCTGAATTGGTCGCGTCACTGTTATTCAATTTAAAGATAATAAACTCGGCAGATGGTTCTCGACGACAAATTGCTATCAAATTAAGAATTACAAATTAAATAAACTATAATCAGATGTAATACCTTGAAATTCGGTCATCACCAGTCTTCGTATCAGTCCGACCAGCACCGTCTGAAAACAAACACTTACGCTAGCTCAGCTCAGGGTGGTCCGATGTTTATCTTTTCCCAATAAACAAGTTTCAAAATAGGTTAAAGTCCAAGTCGAGATTGGACGCCACCAAATTTACTCTTGTTGGCAAAGCCCTATCGTTGTTAACACGGACACAGCAAAAAAAAAAACTTGGAAATAAAAGAAACGGAGTACAAACTCAAGTATCGAATAAATAAATAATTACCTGTCATAGTCTACGCTACCTACACACATTTATCACACAAGATCTAGATTCTCCAATTCACACAAAATAACAACAGAAAAGTGAGGCCAATACTTTTATTTTGGGGTAAAATAAAGCAAGCTGCTGTCGCCCTGCCCGAAACCTGCAACCTAGACGGTGATAAAAAGTACCGGACTTTACCACATAAACTATTCTAAGTTAATTTAACTCAATTAGAATAGCCTTTTCGTAAGCCCGAGTTGCAAGTGCCTAACAGAAACCAAATGCCTCAAAGTGTTATGTTACGTTTTGATATAAAGGTCAGAAAAAGAAAAAGTAGAATCGATAAACTTCCTCGGTTATAAAATGCACTAGAAATTATTCAAAATCTATTACCCGAGAGAATAAGTAATGGAACTATGCCGGCGTAGCTACACTTCACAAACGGTACTATATTAACTCTAGTGATTAAAATATTTGTTAATAAATACTATAGAATATATTAAAGCCGTTAAAAATACTATTTGAGTTACTAAATTTTGATTAAATTAAAAGTCTTTACAGCGATGCTAAAATTTCTGTCACATCACTGACAGGTAAACGTTATGGTTGACTAAAAAAAACACTTATCTGAATAAGGGACCTCCTGTGAACCAGAGAGAAGTTTTCCTTTTCCTTCTTCTCTTCTCGGTTCTCGGTCAATTAACCACTTAAAACTTTTACCATAAATTGACAATCATCATTCTCTGCTGTCATCCAAAACTAATGAGTAGCCTAATTTTGTCAGGTTCTAAAATGAAGTTCTTACAACCCTACAGGGAATCTGCAAACTAGAACGCTAAAACAGAAATTAATCCATAAAAGCAACCTAACATGAAAATATCGGAAATGCCAAACTAGGCCCCCAAAATTTAATTGAAATTCTACATTCAAAACAACTTAACTAATAACTGGGGTTTACCAAAACCTTCCTGGATATCTTAAAGAAAAACTGGGATTATCGCCATAATGGTTGTTGGTAGAATTTAAATCTTCTACAGTACAACCTCCCTCTCCCGAAAGTCTAAAACGGCTTCCAACCTATTTCATCTCAGAATTGAAATACTTCTCGGGAGCTAATTCTTCTCACTCCCGAGAATCTTCTTTGACTAATGACGAAAACAAAAGACTAACTGAATCAACAACAACCGATTCTTCTGTTTTCCCTCATCCCTCTAGATTATTAAACAGAAAAAATCTGTAATCACGTCAAAATCTATCGACTGTCATTCAACTAAATACCTTAAATGACAATTTGAATACTGCTGTCAGGATACTAGTCAGGTTCGGCCTTATCGAAAAAAAGAACAATATAGATGATTTTCCAAACGATATTCTTTCCTAAAATGACTTTTGTAAATAAAATAATTTCCACCCGTAACACTCCATACAGCAATGAGCACTCCTCCCTGGGTTAAATAATTACTCGTTCTGGCTGATCTTTCACATCAATATATAAAATATCCATCAAGATCAAGTTCACTAGATGAAACGCCTCCATCTAGGAATGATTCAGTTAGCAAAATTATATTATAGTTTTCTGATAGTGTATTGCACATTAGAGTCTGGAGCTTTGATTTGATGCATCTCACATTTTGGTAGTAAAAACTTATGGTTCTGTCACCATGATCCGCGGGTGGCAAAAATCCTGAACACTGTCTGTGTTAGGTTTTGTCTATTACGGTGAGTAAGGAGTCTGAAAATGACATTGTTTGGCCAAAACTTACTATCATTAAGGGAATCGTATTTGCTCTTACATACACCAACCTTGAAGCATTTAGGGTTAGCTTTTGTTGGTAAGTCCTTTACAACAAGTTGGTTATCAGTTAAATTTGATGATGCCTTAATATGATCACTCGCCCTAGAAAAAAACCATTTTTATCCTGGCACCCCTCTCAACACAGATGAGTCGTTGGAAGAAGTTCCCCTGCTATGATTCACAACTCTAGGGGACCCTGAACCTTTCCTGACCACCTTTTCCAAAGTATTTTCAGAGTTATTATTTGTGTATCTCGGCAAGATAGTTTGAACCATCGCCTCATTAACTGTCTTCTGAACTAATGGTGATAGCATTATTATTCCCTATACCTGTGATTTATTATTTGGTAAATCACTCGTAAAATTCGATTTTTGTTGGTTTTTCTTTAGAGATTTTTTAGGGTTAAGTTCACCAGAGTCACCTTTTTCATATGCGGTTGGCCATTTAGCCAAAACAGTCGATGACTATACTGTCAAAATCAGGTGATGCCGTGCCGTGCTGCAGAACTGGTTAGAACTGTGGGCAACGCGCGGAGAGAGGAGATTGTTTACGCTCGTAATTTTTGTCAAATAATCAATTTTAATTACCAGATCCTGATTGTTATCTTCCAAATCAACAATTCGACTATTTAAGAGCCCATTACTGGCCATCAAAATCAATACTAGCTTATTTAATATTTCGTTTTCTCTTGAAAGTGCACTAATCATGGCGTCATCTTCGATTTTTGGCGCGCACAACGGACACAATATTTGGCCTATTCCCATGGTTCTCGCCCCTTTTAACCGCATCAAGCAAGCCGGGTGGAACTGCCTCGAGCATTTCTCACATTTTAGTTCAGTTTCACTGATCTTTTACATAAACCATACAATAATTCTGCGTTTAAAACGGGAGTATCTGAAATCGCGTCATTATTATCCGCCATCTTGACTACGCCTCTTAACAATTATTAAATCGATTCCTGAATCAATTACCTGTAGATGATCTGCGGAAGCAATGTCCAATAGATTGTTGAGGATTTGGAAGACTCATGAACGATGCTATTGTAAACTAGAAAGCATAATAACAAAAGAACACTCAGTCTAATGTTTGAACTTGATACTTGACATTGAAGGATCAAATATTATGAGTATTATCTAAACATGTTTTAAAAACAATCAGTCAAATATCAACAAAATTTAGTATAAAAGAACGAGCAAATCGAGTAGACGACAACTTATCTGGTTGAGTAGTTCCCTTTTAATTAAGGCAAAACGCTCCTCCTGTAAGCTCAAACCCTCCCGATCCTGATGATCTGGTTAAGTAGTTCCCTTTTAATTAAGGCCAAACGCTTTTCTGGTACCAAGGCAAACCTCCCGACCTTGACTATCCGGTTAAGTAGTTCCCTTTTAATTAAGGCCAAACGCTTTTCTGGTACCAAGGTCAACCTCCCGATCTTGACTTTCTGGTTAGGTAGTTCCCTTTTAATTAAGGCCAAACGCTTCTCTGGGAATCAAGATCGAACCTCCTATATAGTGACGTCAGTGTAAAAGTAAAGTGTAAAAGTAACGTAAAACTTAAAGTAAAAAGTAAAGTGAACCATAGATAAAAGTGAAACCTAATTAAAGTATACCAGCATAAATTAAACAAATTAAAACGCCTCCTAAAAATCTAAAATATAAGTAAAATACATTCCAAGGTTACTAGCAAATTATTTCAAGGATACGCACTAGATCGAGTCCGGTCCCTCCTAGAAGCTTCGTTGACACGTAGTGGAGAACGCCATTTTTGATCCCGAGAACCAAGTAGCAGAAGCACCGTCTGTTCCAGTCCACAAAATTTTTGTGTTCCAGTCGTCGACACGTTTTGGAGGCAGCCGTTTGATCCCCGTACATCGGACCGAGGACCATGGATTCGCCGAGGAGATATCCTTTGGAGGTGCCGTTCGAATCCGCAGATACGTTTTTTGGAGGCAGCCGTTCAGACTCCTAACCCCGGAGGCGATTCAGATGCAGTGAAGTCACATAATGGAAGGGCCTGTTCTACCTTTCTACAAGTAACGCCATTCTGACTCCCGGACACATAAGTATATATCGTCATTTTCTTTCTAAGCCATTTTTTGACAGGTGTTGTTTTAATTGCTGACATACAAGGGTCGGAATTAAATAAATCTGCGAACACAATTCATAGCCATTAGGATCTATAAGGTTAAAATCGTGTATCAGCTTCCCTGCAGATTTGAGATACCATCAATCAACATTACTGGGTATTACAGAAGAGGACCATAATGAAGAAGACAATTTTGAGCAATTTTAAATTTTAAACACAAATATCAATAGTATCATACCTTAGATAAAAGAAAAAATCACCCTTATGAGAGGAAAATATAAGCAGTCTATGCAGATATAGAGAAATGTAGCTAGAGTATAGAGTTACAATTTTAAACGCAAAGTGTTAGAGATAGGTACCGTATTGGGAAACTCAAAGCAAAAGCACTTGGGCGTTGGATTAAGTGAAATATTGAGGAGAAAAATGAAGAAAAGTAACTAGGAAATAGAGTTACCGTTGTAAACGCAAGTGTTAACGATAAGTATCCTACTGGGAATACCGTATAGGTGAAACACAAAGGCGTGGACATAAAGCATAGTTGAAATC